>VWYI01010122.1:73896-124540 GCA_013399455.1 Anthoscopus minutus | reverse complement strand
GAGAGGGAGGGGGGAGAGAGGGAGGGAGGGGAGTAATAGTAATAAAACAAGGAAATTGTGGGTAGAAAATATTTTAAGTTTCGTTTTATTCATGTGAAGAGGATAGCTGCTTCTCATGTGGCAAGGCTGATGTTCAAGGCCACTGTACGAAAAATAGTGACTCGCTGCCTAAGCCTGGCTTGTCTTTGAGCCTGAGCTGGTGGCCGCTGAAGTGCGCAGCAGCCCCGGCAGGGAGCGAGCAGTGAGGGATCCATTAGGGAAAGCTGGCTGCAAAACAGACGATATATGAGCAGGAGCAACCAACTTCGTCCCTCACCAAGAGGAAAAAAAAATATATAAACATGAAATTAGTTTTAGTAGAAATTCTAACAACTCTGCACATTTCAGTTGCTTTGAATCTCTACACAGTGTGTTAAGGCAGGATTACAAAGGAAAATAGCAACAGTATTGTTCTTTATTTTGAGACGTCTGAATATTCGAATAGGAAAGTTGTAGGTATAGTACAGAGCATGCTTGCTTTTAGTTCGGCTGTCTTGAATTAAGGCTGGTTTCTAAAAATAGGTGTTTCTGTTTGCACATAACTGGCTCTCTGCATGTGCAGACCATACAGACTTAAAACGTATTATTTATCTCACTGATTCAAAATTTTTTAATGTTTTGTGTACCCTTATGTTCATCACTTCTGATTAGGACAATGGGGATATTACTTGGTAATTTATATACACATTTACTGACAAATTACAGAAACAAAATACATTTGGAAAAGGAGCAAAAACCTTCCTTTTCTTCCATCTCAGATTTTTATATAAATATTCCATAATTTTACAGTAATGACTGCAGTTACTAATGCTCACAGAAAGTTGTACTTTTTAACCAGAAGTAAATTACCACAGCATATTACCTACTGCATTTTTTTAAAAACTGAACTCTACACCATCTATAGAAATACACACATTTTCAGTGAAGGCTAAATAATGACTTTCTTTTGTCTCTAATTAAATTTTAAGTTTTCTCTTTCCAACTATAATGTAAAGGCTGCAAAAATGCAAACAGAAAGTGTAGCAGCACTGTGATCAAAGCTTTGAACTTAGATGAATTAAAAAGTCAGCAAAGCACTACAGAATTCCACATGCATGTGGCTAAGGTGTGTGCATGCCTACATAACTTTGAAGAGTTTTTAAGTGAAATGAAGGAGTTTGGAGTTAGTTTGCTTTATTGGAAGACTTTTCAGGATCAATTCTAATATTTGTTGGATTTTGGAAGTATTCCTGGGAATTCCCTCTTTAGGCTGTGGTGTGCAGACTTTTATTTTTAAATATGGTCTTAAAAACATAATTCTGTCATCTGATTGATCAGCTGTTTGCTATTTTGTGCTGCTCTCTGCCTGAGCAAGTACTTGTACAATATCACAGGTGAAGAATCCCCCTTGCTCCTGGGGTTTACGGACAGGAATTGGGGTATGCGCTTATGTGTGCAGCATCTGGGTTTCAGTGGTAAGAGCATCTTTTTTCCCTAAATTTAGCATTCTAATTTGTGATGGGTGGTTTTGAGGAATTTTTATATCAGCTTAACGTGATGTAAAATTCAAAAGATAAAGATACACCAGGCAACTGTAGGTAATGTTTAAATGGACATAATAAAAGTTCAATGAGCAAATGTCTGACACTGCTTTAGACAAGACTGGAACTCCTGTTGTTTACATCTAGCTTCATCCCCGGTCCTTTCAGTATCTGACATTGCCTTGCAACTCCAGCTGCAACAAGCAAACACTGGAGCTCTGCCTAGGGAAGTCTGCAGTCTGCCTGTCAGAACGGCCTCAGAGGGTGAGGAAGGACAGCCCAGTCACGGCAGAGTGCGATACTTGCAGTAGGTAGGATGGATATTATATGGATATTATCAGGGCTCCACAACTCGGGCTGCACATGTGGCACTTTCTTGGCAGGGTTTCTTTAAATGCTTGAAGAATTTAAAGGCACACACCGTCCAACAGAGGCCTACCTTGCAATACATTAACCAGATCTTTCTAGCTTGATTAATAGCTTCAGTCTTTTGTTGATGGATTTTTATTTTTACTTTTTTCTTTTTTTTTTTTAGCTGCAATACAGCTGGACCCTATGCTACAGACAGAGATAATGGACGAAATCTTGGCTCTCCTGAAGTCAGTCACAAAACTCACTGACTTCATTGGAGCCACGTTTTCATCAACTGCCTCAATACTTTGTATCAGCCATATGGAGGAGATTTAAAATTGGCTTTAGAAGAAATAGAAATTAGCTCCTCTACAAATGATTTGCATGGGTTATCTGGAGGGCTTTTCTCCAGGTAATATAAATTGCAACACAAGGTATAAACTGCCAAAAAGACAAATAGATATTAAACATTTTTATTTCCTGTAACTCCAGCATAACTCAACTAAAATATTATCTTAAAATCAACAAGGTTGGATTACTCTATGTAGGACCACCAGGTCTGATGTAGATGATGTAAGGGCATGGGAAGACATTCAAAGGCACAAGTGGCTATTTACAGTTCATGACACGTTTTAGAAGATGTGAAACTGTGTGTCAATGACGCTGTAACATGAGGGTCCCTGAGTTAAGCAGGAGAGACAGTATTAATTCACAGCCCTCGCTTTTGTATACTTAGTGTTATTGAATTGTGCTCCCCCTTGATATTTTAAACAGATGCATCATAATGGACTTCCCAAAATCTGATTTAAACCATAACACCAGGAAGTACAATTTTGCTAAAGGGAGGGAGAGAGAAAGAAACTGCTGGACTCCCAGCCACTGCCACAGTCGTCTTTTCACAGACAGTTTTTTCTGATCCATTAGCCTGCCAGACGAGGATGGCACCTATCCAGTGTAAATATTACATTTTCAACATTTGGATGGCATTTTGAGCCATATTTCTTATCCCCCGAGTGTGTACACTTTATAAATACAGTATTATCTCCAACTTAGAGCTAGGTTGTGGTAGAATATGACTTTATAATGCAAAAGATATTTAAAAAACGCCGTGCATGGACTCACTTACTGAAGAATAAAGCTTCATCCTTTCCATTATTTTAATTTACTGTGAAAATTACTTAAGCACAGCATCAGACACACTGTTTTTTCTGGAATAGGGAGGATCCAGACATGATTTTGGAGGAATAACTCCATGTGTAGACAAGATCTGTTGCTACTGTTCAGCATAATCTGCAGTGTGCATATCTTGAAGTGGAAAGCCACACTTGCATTTTTGGGACCTAATACCCTCATTGGACTAAACTCTTCACTGTGTATATTCCAGTAATATCCCACTAACAGCGCCAGATGCTGACAGAACTCTGTGTTGGAAATAATTATGAAAGTAAGTGAATCCTCATCCCTTGCAAGTAGTGCATCTTCTTAGATCAAGAACTTACTCTGACATTCCCATTCTGTTTTAAATCCTCTTTCTTGTCAAAGGGAAAATCTGCCATATTTGGATGGAGCCCCAAAACAAGTTCTTTGTGTTTGTTGTTCTAAGTAAAAACAACATAGCTGGTTTGGATAGTCTCGTGTAGGAAAGGAGGAACCACATGCAGACACAGCAGTTCTATCACATACTTAGACTGAACTATACACCCTGAAATTTGTGTTTGCAATTAATAAACCTGACCCATCTTTAACTACAGAGGTATTGCTTGGAACTGTTTTAATATATGCCAGATACAGTCCATTAAACTGGAATAATACTAGTTTCACATTTTCCTGGTTGTAGGTGTTTTTCCATACTCATTATCTGCTGTTTTGAAAGAATGTCCTTATTTCCTGACTTGGAAGTACAGAGCAATGCATTTGTCTCCTGTTTAGTTTCCCACCTTACCTTCAGATTGTGGCTTGTGATTGTTTTTGTCTTCGGCATTGTATTTACCCACTTACAATAAAATATTATCAGCTGCTGGGTGATTCTCATTTGCCAGTAGCTGCCTGCAGATATCAAACGTGGAAGTCTGGTAGTACCAGTGGAGGGTGGGTCATGGAGCTGAGTAAAGAGGAAGCCTCACACCCACCTGGCTACAACACCAAACTGAAAAAGAAATTACAGATTTTCGTAATGAAAAGCTGGGTAGGGAAATTCGTGGCTTTCAGGCTGGTAGAAGTGCTTTACCGTGGTCCTGAAGAGAGACACATCAGTGTGACTGGCTGACTCTGGGCTTGTAACCAGAGCTGGGGAGTCCTTGCTGGGGTGGCTGTGGCTTTCCAAGAGCCTGTGGAATGCCCCGTGGTGCCCCAGTGCAGGCATCCAGGGCACAGTTCTCTCTGGCAGAGGATCAGGTCTTACATTTCCAGCCTTTGTTGCTGCAAAAATAATCTTGGAAATAAGAAGCCTGAGTAAACTAAAGAGCTGGCAGGAAGCTTGGAATAATAGTTCTGAGAAGCGTGAATTGTGCCCACCAAATGCGATACCTTAGAGGCTTGATAACAATGCATTCAGTGTCAGACAATATTAACTATTAATGGCAAGCCCAATGGCAACAAAAATAACTGGCTAACCTGCTCATCCCACTTGGGGACTCCATCCATATGCAGAGGAAATGCAAACTTGCCAGGGCTTGAGCATTCCCAGGAAAAAGGAATGTCCCCGTTTGGTACCAGGACATCTCATTCTTGTCACTCTGCTCCCTTGGTAGCATTGTGTATTTTGCTAAATCAGCATGTACATGGTGTGCCCTGTGAGGGAGGTGAGATGGGAAATAAGCAGAAGGATCTGGCTTGTGGCCCATATCAGTAGTTGGACACAATGATCTTGGCAGGTCTCTTCAATTCAAGATGCCCTTTGATTCTGTGAAAGCAATCCAGGATTATGTGGAATGCTACGGGAAGGACTGATACATTAAAATTTTGATGATTAGCAAGAACAAAAAACCAAAATAAGTTAACGAATGACAGATACCTGCTTTGCCCTTATCCTAGTATGAGTGATGCTAAGACCAGTAGTCCCATTTTTGTCTGGGAAGGGAGGTTTTTTATACAAATCATACAGTCAGTTACATCAGGGTACCTGAGAGTCTAACATAGAAATGAAATCAAAGTCATGATGTCATGGGCATTCTTGACAGTAAAGTGTCCTCTTCTTGTGTCACTGTTCCTGTAGCAGACAAGCTGAATAACTCCTCCTGAAATGCTTTTGGTCCCTGGGACGAAAGGCTTAGGATAGATCCAGTCACACTGCCTGGAGCCTCTACCACACTGAAGTTCTGCCTTGTTCAGGGCTCTTCGTAGCACCCAAAAGCACACATCCACCCCTTCCTCATGGTTACACATTCATTCCATTAACCAGCTCCAGGCTTCCATGGTTTAGCTCTGAGAAAGGTCATCAAAATTTTGAAATCAAATTGGAAGGCACATAACTTCTGGTGTAGATTGATTTATATACCTTTTGGTATATACTTACACCAAAACTTAAAGTGAGAAAACTATCATCCATTCCCTGCTTACTGTTGTTTAGAATGTGCTGCCTCTGAAAGCCAGAGCCATCAGAGTAAGGAAGAACAGCTGTAGTATCTCTAATGACATCCAGTGCTAGAAAGTTCTTTGAAGTTGCATAGCTGCTGTTTCTTCTCTATGATTTCCAAATGCAGGGAGGTGGTGGGGGGAAAAGAATATCAATGTAAAAAGCATCAGTCAGTCTACTTATTTGGACAATAGCTTTCTGTAGGGGAAAAGTAGAGGGAAAGTAGAGAATTTTTTGATGGTTATAAAATATGCATTTTTTACTTCTGAGACAAAACCCAAGCAAACAAACAAAAAACAAAACCAAAACAAAAACCAAACAAAAAAAGAAGCCCTACATAGTATTTTTCAAAGACCAACACATTTAGGCATTTCCAGAAGGGCATTTTTACCTTATTACGTATGATTGCTATTGCTAATGGTATGCCTGCTCACTGGGTAGATGACTGGGCATTTCTGAAGTGCCACCAGCATTTTCCAGCATCATCCATTCACCAGTGACACTGTCACTTCAAACTCTATCAAAAGTTTGCTAATTTTACTTTATTCCCATTCCTATCAGATCACCGTTATTCCAATACAAAAGAGGGCCAAAAAGTGTGGACTGAGCCTTGATGAGCTCACTCCTCAGACCTTGCCAGGTCTGAGGGGCTGCAAGTTGCCATGTCTCTCTTAGGAGGGCCAGTAAGGTCCTTAGTGCTCTGCATGGCCAGTTTTACCAGCCAGCATAAGAAAGTTCCAATTTGGATGAGTTCTGGGTTTCTCAGCTCTGGGGTGTGACATGTATGGGAGGAGCACTGAACCCCAGGGCTGGCAGACCCCCTTCTGAGCTGGGTGCTCTGACTTAATGCACACGAGCTCTTCCTGGGCTAATGCTGCTAAGTGCTCACACAAGGTACCTTGCAGACTGCAAACACCTAATGCTGCTCTTGCTCTCTGGTAGAGTGTATCTGGACCTAGTAACAATCGTAACATTCACTTCACAACAGTTGTGTTTTATTGGGCATTGTAGATCATTACCTACTTGGGGGGAAATGGTAAGGCTGTATGCCAAAGGCCAGATTCTGCTTTCTTGACTTAAATAAGCTCATTTCTCAGGTGACTGCAGTAGGAAAGCTCAGGATAAGCAGAGCCAGCAGAAACCCTGGTGCTGCACTTAGTTCTGTAAGCCCAGTGAACAGTGTGGCTACATATGGCCGCTGGCTCCCACCAGAGGGCTGGGGTAGATACCAACACATGCCCTGGCTTGTGTTGTAGCTGAAGTAGTAAGATTGACATACCAGTTCACTGATTTTATTATTTTACTGTCTCAAAGTACCGAAAGGACTTTCAGAATTATTTTTTTTCCCGGTACTGTCCCACATTTCCCATTCTTTGTATGTGAAAGTCCCAGTTTATAACACTTGGTATCAGGTAATAAATTGAAAATCGAGGGCATATCTGCAAGAGCCTATAACAGCATGGTAGTTGAAAAAGAAATACAAATCTTAGCTGTTACTCTGCCAGTGACCCAGAGAAAATAAAGAATAGAGAACGAAAACTGATGACATTTAAACACCCACATAAGAATACTAAAATACAAAGCTGCTTATGAGTATTTTGTAACAAAATACTTTCCTGATAACAGATTTTGTTTCAATTTTGTGCTTATATGTGATTTTAATATATCCAAACTATTTCCATATATTGTTAAAAGAATTTCCTCTTTTGATCGGGTATAACAAAATTAAAGGTTTCTTAAATATAATTGCCAGGAAAAGGGAGTTGTTGGCACACTTCTAAGTCCCATGACTAATGTCTCTAGCATGTTGAAATAAATACACAAGCAAAGTTAATCACTACATGGTTTAAGAGAAGGAATTGCCCTAACTTCTATATATGACTACATTACAATGTTTAGATAAATTGCCTGATATAGGTTATTAAAGAGGGACCAATTCATTTTTGTCTGTCTTAAAAAGGGCTCGGAAAAGCATGATTTCTCATCAAACATCCACTGAAAAGACAACTCACTGTAATACACTGAGATAAAAAATGAGTTCAGGAGGGGAACATGCTTCTTTTTCTGGTGGGTCCATTATCCCAGTTGTCCTTGACAGCCAATGAAGAGTCATGTAAAGTTTACATTAATTGATTTTATTGTTAATCCGCTTGAAATTTTGTAAGTCAAAAGGAAAAAAACCACCTGAAAAACATGCACTCAGCCACTTTATATCATGTTTAACTGTAAAAAAATGCTGTTCTTCCAGAGATCCGATCACCAACAAGCTGCAGAATGATTAACAATTTTTACACACACTCTTCTTTCGTCTAAAGTCACAGACTGTCTATATTTTACACTGCCACCTCTAACATTTATATTTTCCCACTATGGGCTGCAATGTTAGATTGCAATGGTGCTGAGCCCACCTACCTCTAACATCTCTTTTCATGATGTATTTTCTCCCACAGTGCTGGAGATGACCTGTAACATAAAAAAATGCTTTCTCAGTACAGGAAGATTACAACACAGGAGATTTCAGTGCAAAACTACACAAAATAGACCTTAAAATTGGCACATGTTTCTGTACATTGCATTTGCAAAGATGGAAAAACTGTAGTGTAAAGGAAATCTCTGTTCAGAGACTTTATTAACTTCCTTAACTTCTTTTTTGGTGATTGGTGTTAGAAGGGCTTTGATAACTGACTGTGTTCTACCTGGTTACCACTTTAACTTTACTCCTTTCCACACATTACTGTCAATAATGCATCCCAATAATCAGCAGAGTAGGATATGTACTGGAACTAAATATTATCTGTTTAGAAAATATTTCAGATATGGTATTGCTAACCGTAGGAGGGCAAAATACTCAGCTCAAATAATTTATTTATCAAAAGGGTACATAAAGAATTTTTTTAATTCCCCAAATGTAATAAAACATTTTTTTGTCTTTAGATTCAACACTAAAAGTTTAACCAAGACATTTCAAATTGTGCAACGTTTTTGAATTCCTCGTTTACAGTGTGCAGCTAGAGTCAAATTTACTTGTGCTAATTGTCGACAATTGAGATGATGATTATTTCATCAACAGCAAACTTGGTTCCTGAGGGTTTGATTTGGAGAGAGCCCAAGTCACTCCTGTCTGCTGATGAAGCTGTTCCTCCTGTCAAAATAGGTTAACACAGTGTTGCCCATGGCCACCATACTACAGGAGTAGCATTTCTAAATGAAAGGTTCTGACAAAAGAGGGGGATGAAATCCTGTCACAGAAAGGAGCTTTTCTTTGCACACTCCCAGTGAGTTACCCAGCTCGCCGAGGACAGACGTTCACTGCATGCACACATCTGGCCCAGCCTCTCTTCATGTAACATCATTCATCAAGTCCTGTCATGTCAGCCTTGCTGCCCACATTCCCCCAGCACGCCACAGAAAACTTTCCTCTCAGCACCTTACATTTCACTGCCTCGTAGGCATCCTTTGTTCACTTTAACAACAAAATGGTGCCATTCAGGAGCTGTAGCAACATAATTTGTTCTTACACTGCACAGTCCTCCAGTCACCAAGAGGTCTGCGAGTGCATAGTCAGGCTAGGATTGCTGCAGTGTCATTTGCTGCTCCAAAAAATGTAAACTTACTATTTTCACGATTAATTTGTCCCTGTGATTTCAAGAATGCTTTGTAAGTATTAATTCTCTCCATGTACATACTAGGTGAAGCTGGGAAGTATTAAGTGTCTCCATGTACATACTAGGTGAAGCTGGGAAGTATTAAGTCTCTGAGGAATATGAAAGGAGAAAAACATAAAATTATACTTGTCTCATTGCTGCAGTATAGATGCTGTGAACCCTGGTGGTCAAAAGCACTATTTCTGCTCTTTGAACATAATTTCAGATTTTTTCCACTTCATAGTTCAGTCCTGACAGCAAAGTAGGCCAGTGTCTTGCAACTTTATGACTTTTGAGACCAGACTTATGCAGACAGAGGTGTGTTTCTGCCTGTGAAATGAAAGGCTGCAAGGGCAGTGCCTCCCAGGTGGGATATCCATGGAAGAAGTGTGAACAGGACCATCAGGCAGTTCATGCAATTCATAGGTTGAGTCACTCCTCAAAGGGTGATATTTTAACTTTTATTTTTATTGCATTTTCACCTGTCTAGGCTGTTTTTAACAGGCTTCTGTCACTTAGCTCATTATCAGTGAGGGCAAGGGGAGAAGCTCCTTACCTGTGTACTTTAATAAACACTTGAGTCAGTTCATGAGTTGGTGGAGAAGGGAAATGTGAGGTACCTGCAGTCTCCTGATCCCTCTTACCCCACTGTGGTTCTTGTGCTCCTGGGAGGGTTTTTTTCTTGTATTTCCACACATTTATCTGTTTCTTCTTCTCCAACTACCCCTCAAAGCCTGGATTTTGTCTCTTTGCCCTATCCAGCACCCTTGCCCCTGTTCCTTTCTCTGCTGATTTTTCTAGATGACTCATTAGACTGCCATTCTCCAAAAGAAAAGTATGCCTTCTTTTTTTTTTTTTCTTTTTTAATTTTCTCCATCACATCCCATCTGTCTCCTCAGTCATCACAACTCTCTTATCAGGCTCAAAACCCTGGCACCATCGTTAGGTATTTGCTTTCTGTTGCCAGTATCTATTCCACTACTCAGTATTATAGATAACCTTCTGTGGTTTCATCTCTTTCTGTACATCTCACTGTTCAAACTGGGGAGTGACTCAGCTCTATGCAGCCTTTTCTTGACATGGCTCTGTTTGTATTATTTTAATGAGATTCACCTCAAACACTCATTTAAAATTTAGGCGTGTAGACAGAGCAGTAGGTCTGTCAACCTGTGAGTCACTTGAAACAGTCTTTGAGTTGAACAATTAGTAATTAACTCAAAAACAGTAAGTTGTTGAGGTTTACTAATGAAGAATCAGACATTTCTGCCAGCATAGCACTGTAGATGAACAGAGCACAGATCTATTCGCAAACACCAAATTAACCTATGTATTTCAGAAGCAAAATGTATTGTTCAGGATCTATGTTCTTTCCTCAGTATTTGACATGCAACAATACTGTGTCACTGTGCCCTGAATATCTTGCTGCTTGCCTGTGACACAGTCCATGAGGCACAACAGCTATGAAATGTGGATCCTTCCGAGACATTTCATGCTTGTCAGGTTGGCAACCGATTTGTGCTGGTGATCAGACTTGTCTGAGTTGCTGGGCATTGCAGGCCTCTTTCTGTTTACCTTGCCAACCCATTTGCAGCCAGCTGTTCTCCAGCAGGAGACAATGTTAAAGCAAACACACATATGGATATTGTTCATAATAATTAAGATCCCAAGGCAGCAAGTCCCTTAAACATGTACTTATCTTTGTTTAATCTGATGACCAGTCTAAAGCTTCTCCTGAAATGTCTTCTACACTTGTCCTATTAAACTTTCCTCAAGGTGATAAAAAATGGTCTTCCACAGTCTTCCATGCATATATCATCCAAAAATACCCACGTGGCTTCCAAGTGAGTATTTTCCTGCAGCTGTTTCAAAATTTCTTTCGTTTTTTTGATTCCTCCCCCTGTTGATTCTCTGACAGTTCTTCTGCTCGCCAAATTTTCAATTTGTTGGTAATTTCTCTTCTCACTCTTTATGCCTTTTGTTATTTAAAAACAGAAGACTTTTCATTCATGTTAAAATTGCTGTTTATATATCCTTTAAAAATAGAGGAAGACTTCATTCATGGTAAAAAAAGTGTTTATATATCCTATCTCTACACTCAAGATACCATGGCTTATGTGCTTTGTGGGAATAAATGTGCTTAATAAATGTCTTTGAACATGATCATCTTGGTCAACTGCATCATTATTTAGGAGATAAGCTACGCTACCCCATATCTTGTTGGTATTCATTAGAAGATTAACAGTTGTTGATATGCAGAAATGGAAGTAGATATCTGTAGAAACTCATAGTCTTGGAGGAAACTTAATGATTAGACAGATAAAGCCTGATGTAATAAAAGGTCTTAAGACATATGACTTATAAAGCAGACATAGCCAGTCATGTGCTCAAACATTTTTTTGAGGGACAAACCTCATCAGACCATCTTTTGCTTCTCATTTTTGCAAATTTCCACTTGGGGTCTGCCAGGTGAAGTACTTTGGTGAAACAGAATTGCCTCTGTGGAAGAGAGGCTTTGGTGGGTTATAAGGCTGCAAAGACACAGAACAAAACTATCAGCTCTCCCCAGAAGGGTGTGACTTGTCAGGAGCACCAAAACAGAGGTTTGGTGTAGCTGAGCAAATGAGTCCTGCCTGCAGTACAAGCAGGCTCGCGGAAGCTTTCAGCTAACACAAGTCCTGAGCTCTGGGTAGTGGGGCTTCTCTTCTCAGCAGCTGCAAGAAAAACTATCAGTAGTTTTAGAGCTGAAAATTTCTAAGAGGAAGAAATTTAAGAGTCTGATCAGCCTTTACTGGAAAGCTTTTCTGGCCATTACTTCTCTGACTGGAAATCTATCACAAACTTGAGGTACAAAAGCAAATACAGACCTCATACAAGTTTCTTCACCATGGTTAATTCTTAGCCTGCTACATAATATATACGCAGAAAAAAATACTTCTCAGGATCTGAGTATCAAGAACCTCCTCATCTCCAAGCTTGCCTCAGATGGCAGTATGCAAGCCAAAACCTCCTGCTTGGTCATTGGCTCTCATGCAAACAGAGGAGCTACGCTGCTCCTTTCCCATCCTCACATGGTGGTCTGAGGAAATACCAGAGCGGACATCTCAGCACCACTCCGTGTTCCTCTGGAAAAATAACCCATGACACCAAAGAAAGGAGAAAAAGCTCCACAGTGATTACTGCCAAATGCCATTAACCTGCTATCAAAAATCTACACCACTGCATGACAAAAGAGCAGTGTTTCTGTGTATGATGAAGCATAGTGGAGCCATCCGCTCGCAGTGTGTGGCCTGACTCTTGGGCTGCAAGAGTGTCTGAAAAATTTGTAGCACATTTCTGAATGTCCCATCTCTACTACAGATGTTTCCGTCTGCACTGCAGTGTGGTGCTGTGCATCTCTCATACCACAGCATTTGCAGTTTCTTAATCTCTTTCATGGATAGTTCTAATCATGCTGATTATCATCTGCAATCGCCATTCTTCCCTTCATGACTGGGTGGCATGAGATATAATAATGGTAAATAATATTTAATCTGCAGCAGCTGTCAGAGGCTCTCACCCTTCTGAAACATTGCTATCAGAAATAAAGGACAGGAGTCTTTCACCGCTTCTTTTGAGGGACTGTAGCTGTGTTGCCACCGTGGCAAAGGACCAAAAGAGGGTTACTGGTTCCTGTGAGTAAGATCCATTCATGCCCTCTTCCCCTCAAAAGAGCCACACTAGAGATGGTGCACACTTCTGTAGGTCTACACTGTCCTGTTGCTCAGGGCACTGATCCCTCTCACTTTTTAAAGGGAATCTCAGAGAGGAATGTGGGGCAAATCCCCAGAACAGAGAGCTGAACAGCTAAGAAACTGAATTTCAATGGTGTGGAGGATATTCTCCCACAAAGCCACATAAAAATCATAAAAATTGAAATTCAGACATTGGGAACTTGTAGCCAGCACTTTTAGACACTATGGATACTTATTATCATGTCCAAATTGTAGGAGTTTTGATAATCTATGATGTAGCATAGATATAGTCACAGAGACTTTACCTACCTGCATTTATCATTCTGGAAAGATCATGTCTATTAATCACAGATAAGAGCACAGCCTATTGTGTCCCTGACAATTAGAGCTCTCTGCCAGCAGAGCAGACACAAATGCTAAGATGAACAAAATGTAAGGTCCCTTTACAGGGTTCGGGTTGTTTGGGTTTTTTTCATAAGATCTTGTACGTGCTGTAAGTAGGGTCTTGAATTTCTGTGGTGTTCCATAAGTGCAGCTTCAGCAGGGAAGAGAGGGTAAATACCTCTTTCTAGCTGCTACAAAGATAGGCTGCAATTTTCAGTAGGATTGGAGGGTTGCCTTGTCTTTGTGAGCTGTGCTAGAGAGAGCTCACAAAACACAGGTTTGAATAAACAGGAGATGACATGGCACCCCAGCACTGAGCACACACAATTCCTTGCTTTTGGAGGTGAGGGGAATGACCTGAAGGAGAGCAAGAACCTTTGTGGGGGGAAAAAACCCTTTGTATAATGTTATTAGGAAGGAAAAGGAGAAATCATAGCAAAAAAAAAAAAAACCAAAAAGGAATAAATGCATAAACAAGTGGTAGACATGATCCCTTGCTCTGCAGGTCATGGTATGAACTGTTTGAGTGCATTGGCCACTTCCCAGGCAGGTCTCACCTGTGTTGAGTCTGTGATTCATCTGCTAGGCTGGACCAAGTCTGCCTATTCTCTCTTATCCATATTTTCAACTGTAGAACAAAGCTAAGAAATTTTCCTGACAAAGGAGTCATTGAAAATTTCCCTTGACAATGTCTCAATTTGACCAATAAGTATGAATAAATTATCTAATCAGAAAGTCATCAGTTATGGAAAAACAATCTACCCATTTATGCCTGAGCAAGATCAAAACTTCCAGCATTTGGTCATGCATTTTTCAATTTCAACTTCACTTTGTCTAGATAAGTAATAGTACAAAACAGTATTTTTATTGGGATTTTTTGTCAGAACTTCACATGTCTTTGCTACCTTCCCAATTATTACGCCGGTTTTAAAAAATAACAGATTTTTTCTGAAGTTCAATTTATTTATTCCTTCTGTTAGACTCTTGTACACTCTTGGGGGCAGATCTCTGATCTTAATCTGTCAAGCATCTAGTACATAAGGCTGTAAGGCACTGATGCAGGAACTTGGAGAACTGCTCTTGGTTTTTGTGGCTCCTAGCACAAGGGGTCTATGTCACAAACATGTTTTTCAGGGTTGGGGCAGCTGATGGAACATGCTGGGAGCTGACTCCTGGGAACCCTGAGGCAGCTTTGGGATGCTCAGGGCTGTCAGAGCCATATCCTTCAGTATCCTTCCCATGGAAAGATGAAGGAGAAGCTGGGATCAGAAAATACAAGCACATCTGGGTCTTACCTGCAGGAGGCTCTGAGATGGCTGGAGCAGGCACTCCCACCTCTGGGTGCACACTCCAGACATACTCTGGGTTTCCTCTCTAAGATATGGTCTAAGGGCCTGCTGCAGTGCAAATGATAATTTACGATAGTAGCACATACATCAGTAAGAATAACATGTTCATAATAATTAATATATGCTTTCAGGGTGATTCAGCAGCCATAAAGAGCACTTTAATTTGCTTCTTAATTTTCCCAAAGTTACCTGCTATATGAGAAATCTAAAGCAGTGTTCTTCAAGTCCTAGCAAGATATACAATACCGCAAACAAGACAAAAATTGCTCCCATTTTTTCCCTTATAAACTGATTTGTAATTTATTTCTGTCAACATTCTGAACTCTGAGTAAGCTTGCTGCTGGAAGACCAGAGACAGAGAGCACATTTTAAGACTATTTGGTTTTTTGAGTTTTACAAGTTCGAAGAGAAATAACAATTACTCTTGGTTGCTACATATTTCTCCTATATTTATTTTCAAATCAGTTGGGTTTTCTGCAGAAAACAGAACTCTCCTTTTCTTGCCCTTTTATGGAAGGATTTATTTATATTTTAATTCCGGAAGGCTGCCATTTGGAGAGAGTAGAAGGTCTAGGAGGAGGCTGCAGCATGTGTCATTGGGGCAGTTGTATATTTGTAGCACTTGTTCAGGAACCAGAAGTATGAGCCTTGGCTTGCTTGGTGAGAGAAAAGCCATTGGCATTCTGGGTCCTATACAAGTTCTTCTGAAAAGCATTACCCTTGCAGACACTGCTTTCCCAGTTGAAAATTCACCCTCTGCTCCTGCACCTGCTCTCGCTGCAATGCGCCTTTGGAGAGAATCCACAGCAAGTGCAGTGACATGGAGGTGCTATGGCAGGACAGACAGACATGTTCCTATTAGGCTAAAATGGTAGAGGCAGCATTATTATAGCAATGTAGGCATTTGTTTTCTTCTGTAAAGATGAATATTTTGCTCTGAATTTTAAATTTATCCTTGTATATCAGATTTTATCTAACCAATAAAATCCTGTCATCCCATCAACCAGATCCTGACCACTCCCAATATCCCTTCAGAACTCTTAAGAAGCTTCAGATATTCATGAACATTATGTGTGTTATAAGATAATGGTAATTTTTTTCACTGTTAGGTAGAATAAGATGGGTCATTTTAAACTGTTTGGTTTGGGATCAAATATCTTCCTTCTGACCATGCAGAAAATACAAAAGGCAAACTGACAAGCTGATGTTAACTGAAACTTAAGAGATCATTTACAAACTCTATTTGTGGTTTTCTGGGTGTTTTTTTAATTTAGATAAATTTACCTTTAAATTCTTACATGCAACTGAACTGATCCCTAAATGATCCAGAGCCTTGTAAATGCTCTTGGGAAGAAAGGATTTCTCTGCAACTGAGAAATTATTTCAGAAATGTCAAGAATGAAGTATCTGAAAAGGCAAGCAAATGAAAATTTGTTGGAAGACATAAATGTGGTTCACAGATGTTTTCAGTGACTGGAAGTTTTGGGGTGCTGGAAACTAAGCCCAGGTCTCTGTCACTGGGATGAACTGATGTCACCTCAGCAGAGCTGAAACCTGTTTGTGTCTCATGTCTGTTAGGAGGGCTGTGCAAAGTGAGTTCTCAGTGTGGATGCAGTCTTTAGTCAATAAGGGATTCTCATATGCAGGACATCCTTCATTGTTTTACACAGGCATTTAGGAACTGATGTGGCTTAAGCTGAGTCACATTGTGTGGACACAAAAAGGGAAGTCAGATGTGGTTTTCAGCTAATCAAAAAGTTTTGAAATTCCTCTAGCCATAAGGTAAATCTGGCAAGAACCTTTGTGGGGGGAAAAAACCCACACTGAAACAGTGTATTAATGTATTTACTAAAATATTCTTTCACTGTCATTGTGTTCAGGGACAGGTTCACTAGCACAGGCCAAAGTGCAACTAAAAACATTGGAAAATACAGCACTAAAAAATATCCTGCACCAACAGGCAACTCACTTCACACAGGCCACTGAGGAGACATCGGATGCTCATGAACTTGAGCCTTTGCTGAGGTGATGCAGTAGCTAGCGTAGGTCGTTGAGTTGAATGAATAGAACTTACCCAAAAGCATTGACAATATGTGATTTGAGGACATAAGCATTGCTCAAAATACAAACTGAAGTCACACATGAGGAATCAACAAATAATTTGCATCCTGAAATATGAAACTTTTATCACCCCACACACATTGTTTTAAATCGCAGTGCTGAATAGAGATGCTCCAGTATTGACCTCATTCAGTCGGCACCCAAAACTAAAAGTGTCACACTCACCTGGTGCCTTTGCTTGCACTTAGCCCAGAGTGACATCATTGTGCTAAATCACTTGCACAGGCAGAACTGAGATGCTGAGTGTAATGGAGACATCATCAAAAGAGTAATTTAGGAAGTCTGTTTTGCAGCCGTGATACTGACAATGTTCAGAGTTGGTGAGTGCTGTGAAAACCATGTGCCAGGGAAAAAAAGGAAAGACAGTCAGCCAGAAGTAACTGATTTGTGTCCAAGCTGTAGTATCCCCAACACAGGAATAAGTTCCTGGGCAGCCAGTGATATTGGCTACATTTTTGTTGAATAGATATGCTTTTAGAAACACTCTGGAGCTCCCCTACACTCTGTTCTATCAGTTCCTCCTACTGAAATATTCTTCAGCCTTTTGTTGTTCTTCCTTGTCCTACACTTCTCTGAAATTTTACTGGGAAAAATGTGACACTTCTGTTCATACAGCCTGAGTTTCTTCCCCTTTCTGAAAAGCAGAAGGAAAGAAGGAGCAGAATATTAGAAAAGCCTCAGTCTTGTTTTACTTTCAATAAGTTTCACATAAGTCATAACAACAGTGCCAAGCATAGAAAAGACTATCTATGAAACTGTTTTTATAAACAACATTTTGTAAATGTTATGTAAGCTGAACTGATCTGCAATGCCTAAACTTTTCATTCCTTTTCAGGGCAGAGGAAAGAAGATATTATAAATATGTAAAATAAGGTACTAGTACATTAACATAAATAACTAATAAATTGTAAAGCTTTGTAGAAAACAGAAAACTGCTAATGGAATAATGCACATTTGTTGATTCTTGGAGCAGACACTGGCCATACATCATGCACCAAAGCAAGTGCTAAGAGCATCAGCATGTAATAGCATTATTTAAACTTCTTTTATGGGGGAGATTAAATAGTCATTAAAGCAGCCCCATACTGAGTCACTGGTTCCATTTTCTGTTTGCATACAAGAGACTATCATAGGATTTGGAGTTTTCATTAGTATTTATACCCTTAAAGCAATTATCTTCGTGGCAGCTGACCACCTAATTACCAATAATGAAAATTGCCCTTCCCAAAGGAGCAGCCCAAAGAGCAGAAGGATAAGATTCAGTAATTCCATTTGGTCATCCTGCCTTACTTAAGCTTGTCAGACAACCTCAGGAAAGGGTTATCATGTGGTTGGTCATTACATTTCTGTGCTGCTTTGACCAACAGATACAAAATACAGGGACAAGATAAATGATAATTACTGTTGGTCACCCTAGTCTGGCACAGATTTGAATGAAGGAGTAAAGGACATAGACAAAGGCACATGAAGATCAAAGCTCCTGCAGAGGTAGTTATTTTCAAAAATATGGATTTGTAGTAAAGATCTCGATTCAAGTATTTTCCTCTGCATGTTTCTGCAGCTCATGGGGTTACTCACGTTCTTAAAGCTAAGCTGACATAGAAGGCAAGAGCTGACATCTGCATAAGCCTTCCTCCTTCAGCATTAGAGACACCAGGAACAAGAAGTAACCCACTCTTCTGAGGAGGAAACTATTAAATCCCATATGTCCAGCTAAGGCATGGGGAAAGCCAAGTGCATAGCTGTGCTCTGGTATATGCTGCAGCTTTGGCCCTTCCTTTTGTTTAGGAATGAAAATACTTTAGAGCCAAGTTAAAGGGATGAATTGCAGATTGAAAGTCCTTGGGTTGTTGATGCTCTTTATGCCAGATAAAACGAATAATAGAGCTTGATGGAATGGAAATCTCCATAGTCATACACTGTACTTGTTTATGGTTCACATGGCAAAATTTTTTCCCCCTTGGACAATAAATGGATTTTTAAGCTGGAAGTTAATTTTTACTTTAAGAAAGCTCTTGCTGTAAAAAATGGACAAATTAACAGCAATGAGCACTTTCACACAGGAGAAAATTATTCATTAACTGTTCTTTCATCATTGTAGAAGAGCTCATTTTTGGCTGGTCCTCAGAGAATCCAAGGATGCTTATAATACAAGAAACATTTAGGAAAACTTCATTGCACAGAGAAAATTCCAGGCTTCAATTTTCTTCTTGAGAGAGTTCAGTAGTTGCTTTATTCTCTCTCTCTGTGTGTGTGTGTGTGTATGTTTATACACAAAATTAGGTTCTAGCAAAGTGCATTTATGCAAAAAGCAATTCATCAACCACTTCTGTGCTCAGAACTCACTGAGGTAATTTAGATACTTTAATGGCAAGGTAGTTTAGGTAAGGTATGCAATAAATGTTTCCCCCAACCCCTTCAAACAGTTAGAGTAATGGAAAATGTGAGCTCTAAATGAATCTTTTCAGTTAAGTAATTCTTGTTTTAATTATTTATCAGTTAGAAAATATTAAATATAATGACATAGCAAACTTCTCTGGAATCTCTTTTCATGTTGAGGGAGCACTCTTACATTCGCTGGAGTTTTATGCAGGCTGTAACTAAAAGGCTAACAAAATGCAGTGTGTGGCACTAATCTGTTTCTCGTAATATTAAATGTGCAGCAAGCACCTACCACAACAAGGAGACCCTTTGGATCTATTTGAAACATTTTCACCATGGCCTTGACCTTAGTGATGTCAGGCATATATTATATCTCCACTATAATTTACTATTGACATCATGGATTAAATTTGTTGTTTCAGCTAATGCAGCAGAGCAAGCAAGGTAGATTGTGAAACAAAGCCAGCTGCTGAAATACGAGGGTTGTCAAGTATAAATTTACAAAAGATATTCAGACAGAGCACAGAAGACAAAAATAAATGGACAGAGAAGCTGTTTTTGACAGACTGCAAAGGGCTAGAGACTTAAACTTGAGCATTGTAAATCCAAATGTCACAAAACACTGCTACAGAATGTGAGACATGTCTATTTCTCAGGAATATAAATGGTGATATAAAACCAAACTTTCAAGATGCTGTGCATTTTTGAAAAGTCTATCACTATCTCCTGATAAGAAACTTAGTGATCTTTTCCTCTTAGCCTTAAAAGAAGGAAATTCATCATTTAAATTCAGTGACCAACATAACAACTGTATTTGGGACAGGTAGTTTATAAAAACAGCAAAAAAAAAACCAAAGCTTGCTATAGTTTTTTTGGTTTCTAGAAAAAGATACTAAACTGACAGATATGTTTGTTCTTTTGGTGAAATTTAGCCAATCATACATAATTAATTCTTATTTGGGCATTCATATGAATAGATGGTAGTTTTCAGCTGTTATGTGTCTGCGGAAATACAGTGCTATATAAAAATAAAATCTTTTTTTTTATTTTTTAGGTGTTATGTCAGTCACACAACTCAGGGTGGGTTCGCACATAACTCAGGATGGGTTCTCTTGCCAAGGGTTTTCTGTGATTCCCAGAATGATGTACTGCCTGGAAAAGGACTTGGTAAAGAGAGACACTCAGGGTGCAAGGTGGGCAGCCCTGCTCATGCAGGCCTGCAGCTGAGGCTGGGAAGCATCCTGCAAAAACCTCAGCTTCCACATTCTCATATCATGAAGCCAGTAACAGGCTGAGAAAAGAGGCACAGCATGCTGGCCAAAGGCTCCACCCTGGAGAATTTCAGCTCCATGTTTGACTCAGCAACAAGCATGCTCTTTCTTATTTCTTTGCAGTTGAGGGAATAAATCTAACCCGAGGAAATTAAACTCTGACTCCATGACCTAAATAAGTTGTCAGCACAGATTTAAGAGGAACATACCATAATCACAGGACCATCAATGAAGCAACTATGGGTTCTACCAAAATATAAACAGAGGGCACCGTTTTCAGATAAACGTAGAGATGGGAATGATACTTTTTTTGTGTGACATCTGGAATACCTCCAACAGCTGCATTTCATGGAACCCTTTCCTCCAGTGCAAATATATTCATGGCCTGAGTGATGGGATGGCTACCTCTTGCAATTGAAGAACAGAGGAGGTAAAATAATGGCTAGCAAGAGCAGGGTTTGTTTTGAGGGGGCTCATGGTTTCTTGTTGGCTTTTTTCACTACTCTAAAGGCCTAATCTTAAATAAAAATTGGGATGGGTTTAAGCAAGTTTTCGACACATGACTAAAAGCAGTGTTAAGACAAATGGTCTACAGCGTTCTCCTACTGTGTCAAAGATGCTATGCAAGATGACCAATGTAGGCCAAATCCAGAGACATTCTGTGCTCCACTCACTGCAAACATCTCTCTGGAGCAGCTTGGATACACTGTGCTGCAGTAGGTAAGAGCAACAGCATGCCACATGAGCTTAGCATTAATTTTGATTCATTTTACCGATCAAGCATGAAATGCCTCTTGTAGTGCTCTCTGGTGCTAAACGATTTACACCAGTTTAGAATTTTCCAATCTTAGCATCAATTATTTGTGACAATTTCAAAAATAGATAGCTATCTAATTTTGGCAATGCAGTATTCGTTCCTAGGACTTCATTCCCTATATATTGATTTCCTCCAAGCTCTGTTTTTTTGGGAAAATCTTTTACGCTGATACACCTGGTTAGCAGATGTGGCTTGCCTATTATATGTGATGCAATTAATCTGGAAGGCTGGCGTCACAGGACTTTCTGTGATGCTGTGGCAGCATTATTGTGATTCATTAGTGCCACTTTCTCAGCAAGTTGTAATTGGCAGTGCATATTGTTTCTGTAAAAAATCACTCACTGTGGTGGTAGGTAAAAGAATGGCATATTTTCTTTTCTGAGGAAAACAAAGGTTATCCTTGTTTACACATCTAGTGTAAATGTAAAATGAACAAGCTCCATCCTTAATTTGCCTCTTCTACCTCACTGCAAAGCCTAGGTGTTAGAGGATGGCGTTGAGATGCATTCACTAGACAAAAAGTGTTTCCTATTATTAATGGCTGGAGGAGCCCTCTGTGTAATCAAAGGGCACAGCTGCAGTGATATACGGCCAGTGACAAACGGAGAGATCTTTCCTTCTCACTGCTACAAGCTTGCCAGCTTGCAGCCAGCAACTTCCAGCGCTGTATATCTGCAAGATAAATAGCACGAGATATGAATATACGCAGTGCTTACAGTCTTGAAAAGTATTGTTATATCCCCCACATACAATCATTCTAAATATGACTTGAGTGCATTTTTCACAATTTCAGACTATTCTTGCTGCTTGGAAATAGATACCGTTTCTGAGCAGATATTTAAAACCCTCTAAGAGTGCTGCTTTTGGAGGTCTGCTTTGGAAGTGGATGTTGTACAGCTGATGGTGTCAGCAAAGCAGCTTCCATGAGATTCATAGCTCTCTTTTGCAGTGACAAGCAGCACTGAACTTTTCAGTAAAAGGAATCAGCTAAGGGGAATACAAGAAATCTTTTTGATTTTTCTGATGCTTTTATGACAAAGCAATCTAAAGAAAGAATTCATTCTCTTCAATATGTGTGTATTTCAGAAAAAGCCATGTTAGCCGTTTCTTTTGTAGTTGTCTCTAGCCACATTTTAATCCTTTTGTTTTTTACAAAAAAAAGATTTTCTGGTCCTCTAGCACCATTTCCTTAAGCTAAGGATGTATCTGAACTGAAACAAAACTTTAAAGCTAAACAGGGAGCAATTGCCAGTGAAAAGCAAACAAAGGTCCTTGGTAAATAAAAAATTATGTGCCCTTTAGCCTGGTTTGCTGTTGGTATAAGTGGGTCCAGATTTCCACAAACATGAAACCAAAGCTGTCAGTGGGCAAGGCCAGCCCTTGCATGGAGCCAGTGTCAGGAGGGTGTCCCCACGCACGCACACGCACATGCAGGCACACAGGCACACACGGAGGAAGTTGGTGCCGCTCTGTGACCTTTCCATGAACTTTCTAGGAGATGCAAAGATCAACCAAGAAGCCAAAGGTCAGCATTCATGCTGGTCACAAGCAAAAATCAGTTTTAACCAGTCACTGGAAGAGTGTTTCTGCCCCTTGAGTTATCTCAGCAAATACTAATAACAGCACTTTGTACAGTGGAAAATTGAGTCAGTCAGTGTTTAGTGTCTCAGCATTGCTTAGTGTTGCTGCACTCATTTGACAACTTTTTAGAAGTTATGTTCATTTTTCCCCTGTAATATATCTGCGCAGGGGAAAGATGGAGTTAAATAATATAAAGGAAGTGGCACAATGTAAGAAAAATCTGGGAATTCAGAGTGAACAGTGCCACTGCTGGTGTTCGTGAGACACAAAAGTATGAGCTGAAGAAAGGAAATTACATGTTGATTGCCTATGAAGAAAAACATTGAGTTAAAAGCGAGGCAACAGTAAAGGAAGTCTGCAATTTCAGTTGTAATTGACTTGTCCAGCCTCTCACACAGTACTTGGTATCAGATTATACCACAGTGGTATCTTTGTTTAAATCAGAGTTTAAAAAAAGAGAGAATCAGAATGAAATATACAAGTAATATAATCCTACTTTCAGCAGGTCAGAAGTGAAAACAAATGTGGTGACTTTGCTTCAGCCGTAGCCTGAGGTGGACATTTGCCCATGTGACAGCATACAAGATGCATTTTAGCACAAAACTCCCATTGACTACAAGGGGGACTCTGATCGAACCCAGACACAGCAAGTGCTGTATCCTAGAAGAAGCACAAACCTCTACCATATGAGTGTCTTTTCTACAGCAGGCTGGGAGGATTTTGTTCTAAGAAATGAGTTATTAAGAACATTATTTTGTTTCCTCTTGCCTTTGCTTTTCTCACTGGCATAGTCTAATAAATTAATAGTTAAGTTCCACTTAGGAAAAATTATGAGTGAAGCTCAAGAGACGAAGCTACAGGGATGTGAAATTTTGGTTATGGATTGGAAAAGGATACCTTGAGTTTTTAACAGTGTACTTTAACAACAGCAAGTGGTTTGTGAATCCATTTTTATCTAACATATTATGAAATCTCTCAATATATTCAACTCAGAAAGTTTTCCAGGTAAAACAAAGTAAAGGGAAAAGAACATCAAATATTTTTCCCATATGGGCTTATTGGTGACTTCTATTATTTCTCATGCTTATTCTTTTTTAGAGTCATCTGGATTATTTTGACCACATCCTCATGTCTTTTAACCCCTAAAGCAAATTATTTCACCAATAATTGCTCACTCTGGAGCTAGTTTTACTGTGCTTTCTTTTGTAAAAAACAAAACAAACAAAAAACCAAAACAAAACAGTTCGGTTCGTTGTCCAGTTTTTGCACTAGAATATGAGTGAAAATGTCTCTGCACGCCTCAAAGCTGCAGCATTTCCTGCCCTGTCACTGAGAACTGAAGTGCTTTTCAGAACAGGGTCAGGAGCCATCAGGAGCACTGAGAGTGCTTTGTGCCTGCCCGAGCAGTGGGAAGGCAGCTCCTCGCAGCTGGGAGCTCCCACCTGGACCAGAGCTGGGCTGAAGCTTCCAGCTTCTTCGTGAAGGGGTCTGGAGACTCAGTAGTAATTCTAGATGAGGCTTGAGCTGGGATAGGAAAGTAAGGCATAAATTAAACAAGTTCAGGGCAGGCAGTATTTAATATAATACAGGGAGGACTTGGAGCCAGGGCTACTCTTCTGTCTCCATTACAGAGGAGAATAATGGAAAATCCGATCTTTTAATCTTTCTGCAAATATTTTAACTCCTTTTAAAGTCCTTCTGATGATTGCATTTGCTTCATGCTTGTGCCAGCACTTCTGAGTATGGGAGTGCTCGTAGATCCTGAAGTGACTGTGGAGCCTCTTCTTGTTCCATCAGCCAGTAGAGAAATATTACCCAGCAGCAAATAAATGGTGCTGGCCAACTTCTACTCAGATATGAAAGCATCTTGCCAGGGAACACTCTGATCCACATACACTGACTTCTTTTAAAAGCTGGAAGAGTCTGAGAGAACTATAAAAGAAGCTAAAGTCATGCTAATGTTTTTAAATGGTCAACATGATGACTAATAGATATTCAACCTATTAAGATGAAAAGAGGCATCATCCCAGTCTTGGAAGCTTAACATTGGAGACAATCAGTACATAATTAAATGACAGCAGCAGAACATTCATCTTGGCACATTTTCAGGGAAGTTAAGTCTTGTCAAGCAAGCATGGTCTTTTTTTATGAAACAGCAAGTTCTGGTGATAAAAACCCCAACAAAGCTGCATAGTCACATTGAGTGGACTAAACCAAACAAAGAGTAACTGAAACCCAAAAGTCGCCATGCACTGTTTAAGGCCTCACAGGCCTTGTTCCTCTCTTTTCTCCAGCTGATGGTGACAGCAAGGCAGGGACAGGAACTCACCACCCATACAGCAAGAGCCAGCCTGGTGATAGTAATCAGAGTCAGCCAAAATCCTCACATCCCAGACAAGTCACAGAGCCAAGGCTGGTCTGGGGTCAAGCAAGGAAGTCAGGTCAGCAAGGCCAGGCGGCGCTTGGCACAGTAAGAGGCAGGCACAGGCACACCTAAAATGTAACTTCAGCAAGGACCAAAGCAGAAGCCTGGCCTTAAATGCAGCTTGGAAGCCAGTGGACAAAAGCCTCACAACAAGGCTTTCTCCAGATCTTTCTCACGCAGCTGTTTCTCATAGCCTGGCTGCTTTCATAGCAGCTCGATCCGGGGTTCCACAGCTGCGTGGCATTGGAGCAGCCCCAGGGGGCAGCAGGGAAAGCCATGGCAGGGCTGAGGAGAAGAGCCTGCAGAGCCTCAGCTGGGATTTGGAGATGACAGTAGCTAAACAAAGCAACACAGACTTTTCATGCAATACACAGAGGAGGATGTGAAGGCAAGAAGATACACAGCCTTAACTGGATTTCAGAAGGGGCTACCATGCCTGAAAATAGCATTAGTGAAAATGCTCGTGGGAATATTGGGTTGGTGCTTGAAGTACACTATGAAACTTAAAAAAAAAAAAAAAAAAATTAAAAAATTTTAAAACCCCCAACATTCAAAGAAAAAAAGAGTCAGGAAAACATGCTTTAATCTGTTGAAGTTATCCAAGAAGGAGTTAAAAAGTGACTTAATCAAAGTCTGTAGGTATCTACATAAGGAAGAGATTTCTGATAACAAATGGCTATTTAGTCTAACAGAAAAAGGCACAATAAGATCCAATGGTTGGAAGCTGTCGTACTTTCTCTAGCATGGGCCATTAATCATTGGAACAACCTACCACAGGATGTGGTAGATCATTTGAAGTCTTTAAATCAAGACTGCATCTTTACAAAAGAAATTCGTTCTCTCAAACATAAAATCTGCATCTGATGCAGAAACTAAGTTGTGCAAAGATTGAGGTAAAAGTCTTTAAAATATATTAAATTAAATGAAAATAGCTCAGTGGAAAGACAGTAAAGAAGAATAAGTGGGATGTTACAGGGCAGCATAACAGATTCTTGTGCCTTTGTCACTAAAACTCACACAGCTGTTTACAAGAACAAATTTATGGAAAAGAAGCAAAGAGGGGAAAGGAAAAAGGTATTCTTTCTAAAATATATGTCTGCTGTCCTTTAAACACAGTGTGAAAAAAAGGCATGCTTTTTCCTTGAAGTTCATCTGGTGGCATTCTGACTGCACATGGTGATTGGCTTACCAGTTGTTATTTATGAAGCATGGATTCTTGGGCATGGTTAAAAAATACCAGTTGGCTTGCTTTCAGTTAAATCCCATTCCTTTGAGGTGAATTTAATCATGCCAGAAAGATATCTGTAAAACAGAAGCACTTTGAGTTTCCTACAGAGAAAAAAGGAAGCTACCAGCCTCTGGGAGAGAATACAACTCATGTCAAGATTAGACAAAATTAGATTAAAATATATCAAAAAGAGCAAACAGATAGGGTACAATTCCAGGGCTCTACTTTTGAGTTCAGACCACCAAAGTTTACAGTCAGAGCTCCCATGAGGAGGAACAGAAGTATATGAGGATATTTGCTACTTGTTAGTAGCACTAAGCATTTATATAATCCTAGTGCTTTGCTTTGATAGGAACTCCAGCAGCCTGCACAGAAAACTTGAGCTGGTCTTTCAGAGTTGCTGCCATGACAGAAAAAGGACTCCAGTTTCCTGCCTGCTTGGACCATGCATGAAAAGTCTTTCTCTGAGATTTTCTTTATGATTTTAGCCTCTGATATGCTAACAGCTGTTGGATAGAAGTGTGTGTTCCAAGTTCACTGGGCTTTTCATGATCAGAGAATAATAGTAAAGAGCTGGATGCAGAGACTATGCTGGCTTTGGTCCACCTGTCCTTTGGGATCCAGTAGTTATGTCCCTAACCCTTCTGTGACCTAAGCATATGTAATACATGTAGCATGGCTCGAGACAGAACACAAGGAAATGAAAATGCATAGGGATATACCTGCTAATTTATTATGTGCATGCCAAGGCACACAGAAGCACAGCTGCATGTGTGTGCGTGCTCTGTGAGCACGCATGCCACATGTGCACCCCGCCCCCTGCTGCAATAGGACAGATTCCCAATTAAAACCGGGACCTCTGTGAAGTTGTTCATCCCTGTACTGTTCCTGGAAAACCTGCTGCAATACAAATAAGAATCAGTTGCAGCAATTCAGTACAGCTCTTACTTTCAAGTCTTTAAATTCATTAGCCATTTCACATACTTTGCCATTTACATTGTTGGATCACTTCTCTTTCCATAAGCTTATAAAAACAAACAATTAGTTAAGACAATTTCTATGGCTTTTCTCCCCACACAAATAATTTTTAGTCTTCCTTCTTCTAAAGCCTGCTGTTGGGCTGAGCAGCATTTTTACCCCCTGGCGTCTGTGTTTCACCAGTGATGGTCACCAGATGAGGCTGTTTCAGGCTAACACAAAGTACCATCTCCACAGAGGCTGAACATCTCTGAATTACCCCACAAGTGCTGCTGGCTAGAAGAGCAAGGGGGAAGGCAAGAGGCTCAGCTGCTGTTCAGCATGTCACAGCACCAATCTGTCAGTCAGCACAGCCCAGATCCCACACAGAAACCTCCATGGGCTTTGAATCAAGCCTTAAGCGTTATAGTACTTTGGGACTGTGTGTGCATGTGTGTGGTTTCTGGGTGTATGTTTTGATTTTGTTTTGTTCTGGAAATAACAAGTATGTCCCTTGAGATCATTAGAAGTGGAGTTTATATAGACATGGTAAAAGACCACTGTAGGCAAGGATAATAAAATATGAAATTATTATGAGAGACATAACAACTGGTTTAAAATAGGAAGTGCTGAGTTTTTCAAGTTCGGCAAGTATGATTATTTTTCTCTCTCATTTTCTGAGCGCCTGTGAGTATACAGAGTCCTAATTTGAGAACTGGAACAAAATAGGTTTGTTTATAAGCAAGCAATATAAACTCATCTATCAGATTCATCAGTACATGGGCCAAATCATAAATTACCATCTCACTGTTGGCTTTTAGAGAACAGTGACACTTCCTCCATGTGAAGATATGCCCCTTATTTTTGAATCAGAAAAGCTAAGAGCTTTGCTTCTGGCAAGGACAACTCTAAAAGGAATCATTCCTAATGCAATCTGCCCTTGAAATAAGGCTTCCTCTCATCTGCATTCCCTGTGTCATCTGATATGGGCTTCAAATATAAAATTTTCATTGTTTTTCTATGACATTGTCAGGATGGGAAGAAATATTAGCAACATGATTCCTAACAGAATCTGCATGAAGTCGTCACACATTTGACTTCCCGCTAGACATAAATCCATTATCCTACAAACTGTGTTGCTCACATGACATTCCTACTAAGCAGCTGCACTTGATAAGAGCTATTCTGCATAATTTGCTTTGAAGTATCTTTTAAGATAAGATTAACCAGATGATGTATTCCTTTTTTTCTTTCCCTCTTTCCTTCTGTCTCTCTTGGTGGTGATGGTGTTGTCGTCATCATCATGGTCCTGTTCCTACAGAAAGGTTTGTGGACTGCAGATACCCATGTGGTATCTGTATACCTTGTGAGCAGATTGTCTGCATCTTACACTAAACGTGTTTAAACCTAAATGTTTGGACTGCTAGAAATAACATAGAGAAATCCGAAACTGATAAAATTAGAAAATAAAAAGCCACTGTATGACAGTGCTTGAAAATACATTTCATTTACCAAGAAATGAATGTTCTGTCTTTCCCTCAGCTTGCTTTCAAGTCCAAGTATGCATTGTTTTTCAAACATTATCTCATTAGCAAGAACACTTTGGCATTATCTGAAAAAAAGAGAATAGTTTATATTTGTACTGAGTGACAAAATCTCTAAGACACTGTGTTGTTTTGTAGCTTCTTCCAAAGGATAGTTTTTGTGTGGAAAATCACATCTTTGCCCACTTGTTTTCTGCATCACTTGCCATACACAATGCAAAGGAAGTAACTGGAAAATGCAAATGAATCTTCTCATGTAAATGGTGCTAATATGGTAGCATGCTATACATCTGAGTGGCTCAGAAAACTAATGGGCAGAAAAATTCTGAACTGTGGAAACACAAGCCATGGTGAAAAAGTTGGAATTCAGATTTATTGCTTCTTTCTTCTCATCTTCAATACTTGAATAAAAGAAAGAAACATTTAAAGGATGCAAGTTTAAGTATCTTAATTTCATCAGTTTTGGCTTGGCTTTTTGCTCTTCTATGTTCAAATGAAGCACCTCATCAAAATTACATTGCAATTATAAATAAAATCAAGGTCCACCTTTTATTAACTTTTGCTTTTTATCCTCCCTCTGTTTAAACGCATTGGCTCTGAAGTCTCCTGGCTGCAGCCGCTGGGTGTTTAGAGGCAATACTGCAGACTTTTATGTTTTATGGATTCTACAAGAACAATATAACATGATACTGACAATCATAAACAGATACTAAGTTGTTTCAGTTTGGAAACAATTGCAGCCATATAACCCTTGGTGGGCTCTTTTATATGAACTTTTATTTTTCTCCGTACAATGGCTAACATGGGAACTATTCCCCATCCAATAGAGCAGCTTGTATTTGCTCAGGAAATGGTTAAGTTACAGCTGGTCACCCCTGTTACTTCATGGAAATGCTTTGATTTGTCTTCCATACTAAAACAGTTAGAGTCATTTGTTTTACTAACAACTCCCCTCAGAGCAGAACCTCAATACCATCTTAAAGCAAAATTAACTTCACACATGACTTTGTCAAGAAGCCTATTTCCATCTCAGGAGAGTTCAAATTTCATGAAATCTGGACACAGTGTAGTTAGAAGAACAGACTTTGGAAATGTTATTTCTTTCTTTGTGCTGCCCATACTGGCCATTCACCCAAGGATTTTTCAGGTGACATAGAGGCAATGCTTTCTGAGGTGTATAAAAATGCCTGTACTTGACCAGGCTACCCAGTTTGGCCATTGCCAAGAGGGAACTGGGCAAAATATTAATTGTATCTCCAACCTGCACTCTGACCTGTTCAAAGTGTAACCTCAAGGATATGTCCACAGTAACTACATTAAAATAACTTGTTTTTAGAAAGCTTCTGATAATTTGTAAAATATTTGGCATATCTAAGAGTAGGGGAATAATTCTGGACTGGCTTATCACTTCCAAAATGGGAAAAATGTAGCTGCAGCCTCTCAAATTCACTGACACGGCAGCTTAAAGATACCAACAGGAGTAGAAGGATAGAAAATATGGGGTCTGTATGTATCTTACTTCACATTCTCTGAGGAGTCATATGAATATGAAGATTTTTACTGTTAAATTTCAGTCCTGTAAGGGAAAAAAACCCAAAACAAACAAATAAAAAAATATTGCTGTTTAATGGTGCTAATTCTAGTTTGTCTAGCACATCCAGATCAGTTAAGAACACTTACTGGATTTGAAGCAGAGAAAAATGAAAGATTTCTCTTTGTTAGAATTTCAAAGCACTTCGCATTCACCACAACCCGCCTGCAAACAGTAAAGCTCAGAATACCAGCCTGTATCAAGTCATTAACCTTTTAGGACTCAATCAAAGCAGTGTTGTGTGACATTAATGAATGCTTTAATGTGGTATATAAAAGCTAACAAACATGGAAACTGGCAATGATTCATCAAATTTAATATTCCATCAAACATTTAATTTTGAAGACTGACACTTTTTTAAAATAATGCAATAGACTACAAGTTCAGAAGAGTACTTTTAATGAAAGTCATTCCCCTCTTTTTAGGACTTTTCCAAATTGTATTTAGATGCCCAACAAAAGCAAGAGAAGCACATTAAGAACTGAAACAGTTATGCAACCTTCTGAATAATATTTGAACATATTTTATGGAATCTGTTGAGAAGAGTGAAGGAAGTTGTCCTTATAAATACACTTGCAGTTTAGGTCACACATTGTCTGCAGTCATTGCTAGGAGGCAAAAGCCCTGTTGTAAAACAGCTGGGCTTCTTGGCTTGGGGCAAAGGCAAATTCCACAGCCAGAAACCTAATTAGACACTTTTGGAATTCACAGCACCCTTTCACGCTATGACCTTTTCCTTTCTGCCTTCCCCTTGCTTCTCTACAGCTCACTCCCATATGTCCTTCTCCCCCCTGTCCCCACATGAACATCTGATCCTCTCCTTACTAAATATGTTGTTCTTTACTGCATAAGTACTGTCTACTGGCCAAATTCGATCCTGCTGGTAATAAGACCAACTTGGAAGTCAACAAGTTTATGTCATGGATAAATTTCTCCCTGTGATACATTTAACTTGTAAAAGATTCAGCTTATCCAGTCTCCTAAAAATGTTTGAAAGCATGGACTACAGAGAAGTGATTTCAAAGAAACAGCTTTATTTGTCCTGGAAAATTTCAAAGTCCCCAAAGAATCCTCATGTTGCTCTGGAAAGAAAAGCAAAATAATCTGACTTTTTAAAAAACCCATCGACCCATGGTCTAACCCTGCCCCATTGCCAGGGCACCCACCTGAATGCAGAAATCCCAGGTTCAAATTCCTGGAGGGACTTGAAAATGGATCTTCCACATGTGACAGATAGATATGCCAGCTCCTGGTCTCACACAGCCCTTTTTTTGGACTGAAGTAGCAATTCTGTTCTGAACCTGGCATTTTTCACTGAAAGATTTTGCATACCACAAAGCATTTTTCATACTGACAGATAGGTATTTTTCATCAAATAGTGCCTCATCACAAATTTGCCAACCTCCTATACTCTCAGACAAACACATTCAAAAGTTTTCTAAAAGACTGGTACACTTTAATTTACAGGTTATCTGTGTCAAGGGGAAAATAATATCCAAAAATACATAGATACAAAAATCTAGGTGTCTTATAAAATAAATGTACAACTGATAGAAATGACAGGCTATTAAATGCCACTGAAGATATATAATTTACAGTGAGACTATTATATATCATTTTCTCAATTGTTTTTGTAATGTAAGCTGCAGTTCTTATCCAAATTCATTTTCAGCCAAAGAGCATATTCCCTCACACAGATTTTTCACTTAACTAAAAACTGCAGGATTCATCCATTAAAAAAAAGAAAAAAGTATGATAAATAGGATATTTTAACTGAATTGGGTAATGGAGAACTGCTGTGCCACTCCTGAGAAATGTCTATAATTCACTTATGCCTTCTGGTATTTGTATAGCATGTTGACTCATGAATCACAGAGTAGCTATCATAAAAAAAACCAACAATGTCTCCTTGACAAAAAATACATTTAATTCAGCTGAGATTTGCAGTTAAGATTCATGCCTACATTCTTAAAATCACAAATGCTATTACGTTACACTTGGGGAAGTGTTTTTGTAAACATGTGCACTTTGGTGGTACATTTCCTGTCCTGAATCCCAGAAAGCACTAACAAATTGCTTCTCGCCACGTTCCTGGCAGCATTATTCTCTCTTTGCAGGTGGTAAAACTGAAGCAGAGGAGCTCAGTAATGAGATCAGGGGAGAAGTGAAGTTCAAAGCTTAAAGCAGAGGGCAGAAGTAAAGGCTGCTTTGGGCAGCTGGTGCCCAGTGTTTTCCACGGTTGCCAGCTCCAACAATAGGTACCTTGCTCCTTCTGCAACTACCCACCAGCAGTACCTTTCCTCTAGCTGCCCTTTTGCAGAATCAAGTGGACTTTTCAAACTTTTTGATTTTTATGGAAATACATCTTTTTCACTAGCCAAAGGCATTCTAATACTGTGTTGGCCCAGGAGGAAAGAAACAAGGGTTTAGGCAGATTTTTATGAAATATGTAGAGCAGTTGTGATAGGTGCAGGTGAGAGGTACCTACCAGGGACATCAATATGCTTTTGGCACATCTGAAATGGTAAGAAACAGTACTTGTCACAATCATTAGCAATGGGAAAGGGATGAAAATACCTACAGGCTGTGCAAAGGAAATGGCCAGATTTGTTTTCCTCCATAGAAAAAGAGTTCATCTCTCAAGGCCTGGGAGGCAGAGAGTAAATATCAGTTGGTATTTGGAGGTTGTCGGAGGTGCCAGGTGGAAAGGAGATCCTGCGGAATAAAGTCCTGATATCAACAGAAAAAGAAACAAAAACCAGAGAGCTCTTTGTGGCTTCAAACCCACAGAATATTTCCTCTACCTTGGCAACTGGGGACACACAGTCCTGGGCTTCACTTCACAACCAGAGCCAGGCACCTTGAGCTGGCTTCCAGTTCACCCCAGCCTCATCTCTTCAGTCAGACTGAAGGGCTGCAGCATCTCCCTCAGCCTGGGCCCTAAAAATACCTCTTATTTCATTTTCCCCAACAAGCATGTATCTACTATGTGCTATTGCTTTTTGCTTTGAGATTAAATATTTGAATCACTGAAAAATACCATTCATTATAATTTGCAACTATCATTTTAACCACAAACTAAACCTCAAAGCGACACTAAGTGTGCATGATTGCTAAATGGTCAGCATCATCAAAGTCCCCTGGAAAAACTAATTAGTATGTTACTATATATCTGCATACTTGGGAGATAAATGTTGTTCACATCCCCTTCCCTAAGGACAGAACGGAGATGGTTCAGTAAAACACCCTACCTCTTAATATGCAGGGTTTGTTGTAGGAGCAGCTCAATTCATATTTCCACCAGTTTGATGGTAAGTGAGCAGCAGTAGCAATATTAATCTGCAGTAACCTGTCAGTGAACTCTACAGCTAATATGATGTAGTTATGATTTTACCATCAATCAGAACTGAACAGGCCCTGGACAATCCTTACAGCACTGCCTCAAAAAATCTAATTGTGCAAAAGCTTCATCGGTTTCCAACATTTCTTTTTTATCTGTCACAGACTTTTGGCCTACTACACAACCTTTTATTATTGGTCTTATTGCATTAGCTTGTAGGACAAAAAAGAAAAGGCTAAATCTAAGAGTTCCCCTGCATTCCATCATTTGTTAATGTGTAGGATCCTATTTGACAGTTCCATATTATTTTAGATTTAGATAAATATTCTTAGGACATACGGTATTGCATGAACTTTTGAACCACTGATTGCCAACACATAATAAAAGGCTAGCAATATTTTTACCTCTGTATTTGCATGTTCAAATGTATAAGAAATAGATAACAAAAATGGTAGAATTAAGCTGTAACCAGGATTGGATTAGACAAAAGGTAAGACCAGACTTGTTTATTCTTTTAATTAATTGCATTCACAGAGGAGAAGAATAGTTGATAAATGAATTATTAACAGCAGATATGAGCTTCTACAGGAGTTAGAGTTCTACTAGTAATTAAGATAACTGTTCATTATTCTTTTCAGGCATTTTTAGTACAACCATTTATTATGTAGTTTTGTAGCTTAAATTAGATGTGGATGTGTGTGTGTAAATACCATAAAAGAAACACAGACAGGCATTCTCAGCCAGAAGATTTCCTTCAAACAGTGGCCATAAGAAATTACAACTTGCAGTGAGAGACATTACAACCACACTATTTCTGGTGAGTTTACTATGCGAGAAGTTCTGGTGTAACTTTTGTGATTTTAAACATATAAACCCATCAAGGAAGATGAACTATTAACATTATCTGTTTAGTCATTTTAATCTTTTGCATCTTAAATGTAATCAGGCTTTTCAGAACTGAAATTGCTAATCAGCATGTTGGATAAATGTTTCCATTTTAAAATGTGCACATCTAGACATAACAGCTGGCTGTAAAGAATATATTTATATTTGTGATTTAATGTATCACAAACTTTATATTTTATTTCATTTAGCTTTACCAAGAAACTGAGAATTTTTGCTAGCATGATCTGTTTTGACAGCAGTTTTACAGCAGCAGAAAAGCCTGCAGTAATAAATGAGGTGGGCATACCATGCATTATGTAGTCTTTAAAGCAAGCATGTCTTTTTAACAAAGCAAATTTTTTTTACTCAATTTCAAGTGATTTCATCCCTTTCTAACATGAGCTCAATTCATGCAAAGCAATACAGATTGTGCATAAACAGAACACAGCACTTTTGTCTACTACAACGGCTGTTCATTAATTTAGCAAACTGTCTTCAAAACTGAGGGGAAATATTGTTTTTAGAAGAATTCTAACTTCAAAGAAATATTTTTGATGATATGAACATCAAATGAATAGCTGAGTAGCCTTCAATCAATCATAACGTAAAGTAATTGTAATCTAATAAAAATAGCCATACAAAATAAGGAAATGGCAGTTGCATCCTGTTAAAAACATGCAGGAATGCAGCTTTGGAACTACTGAGAGAACCGAGGCTGTAGAAAGACAAAAACAGGATGTTAAATTCTTACGACAATTGGAAGCAACTGATTTTTTAAGCACCCACCACCACCCGTGATAATTTGTTCAGCAGCCTCTAGGGGGGTCTGTGTGACTGCAGAACCCTGCAATTTCATGAGCACCTAAAAACAGGTTATCAGAGATATAGGCATTTACACTGATGTTGAAAATGTCCAGCTGCATTGTCCAGCTGCAAAGCTGATTGCTACACTAGTGCCATTGTTCTCTAAAGTGAAAATCACAAAAGAAAGTTCTTGAGAACTTCAGCCCTTGTGTTTATAATGGCAATAACAAAAACATTTGTTATAATTAATATAATTACATTAAACTGCATATAGTCATTCCTTAGGCAAGCGCACTTAAATGCCAACCACAAATTTATTCACTTTCCTTTATGTTTTTAACAATTATTTAACTCCTTGTTTTAGAAGATTGTCAGTAAGGAACACTAGTTTTCCTTCATTATTTCATATTCCTGTTTTTTCAAGAGGCTGGAACTTTACCACCACATACTAATTCTCCTCTGTACTTTAAGAGTCAACTACAGGATGTTATAGGATTCCTGCTATTAGAAAAAAAATCACTAGACTGTTAATAACAGAATGAAAAACAAAAAATTAAGTTTGTGTGGTACAATGTGTCATGCCTGGCCAACCACAAATATAGCAATATAATTATAAGCTCAGTTGGTTAGAGAATTTAAAGTCACCTAAAAGTTCAAAGATTAATAACAGTATAATTATCAAAAATACCTCAAGTCATTCTTTATTGAATATTATAACAAAAATAACAACATTTGCGGATTTAAAAATCCGTTAGTCTGGATTTTTCAAACATGAGAAAGTATAGTCAAAAATCCTGATTTTCTCTAGAGAAGGCCATGGAAGAAAAGGAAGAACATTACCAGAGCCTGCTAAATTATTCTGGTTTGCTACAATACCTGCAAAGCAGCTCAGACATTGCAAGAAATCAGTTCTCTTAGTCATACCTGTCACAAGAAGGTGATTCTTACCTTATACTTGTGGGGAAATTGATAGAACAAGCTCTACAAATAATTCCTGTAATGAGGATTTTCTTTACATTTATTATTCACATGGCCTCACTGTTACGTAAAAGGTAAATAAATTAAAGTTCTAGCTGGCACAACTTTACCTGCAAATTGTAAGACACCTCTTGCTACTCATAAATTAATTTTAAAGTCAAACCTAGACTTTCTATAGAGCAGGGCTGGATGAGCCCAGGAATCAATGTCCAGCTTTGCTGGCCTCATAGTTCATAGCTAGAGCAATGCTTGAGTACATTTACTTCTGGGCATGGTCCTTCTTGTGAGGGCCTGCCAGGCAGGGATGTCATGCCCTCTTGCCCTCAACACACTTTGGTCATTTTACATCTTTGGAAATCAAAATTTAAACGAGGCTTGTTCAAAATGGAATTTAATACCCTGCAGTTTAAACTGTCTGTGCAACTTAGGACAAGTTTTGTCCTTGTCACAAACCACAGTTACACACAGCCCCCACCACAAGTATGCTGTGACTAGGTCAGAGGTTTGCTGGTTCCTGTGGCATGGGAAAGCTCCCAGACAACCTCCTGAAAACACAGCCCCACCTTCCTGTGGATTTATGGCATGGAAATTGAAATAAGATTAGTAAAACCAAAGTGATGGGCTATAAAAAGGATTGCAAAATATACAGTGAAATTTGATATTGCCCAGTTGACAAGAGTGTGTTACATTTTATCTAGAACACCCCTTACCAGTGTAACTGGTACCACTGTACCTGCACATAGCTTATTTTGCATTATACTGGCACCGCAATACAAGTTTGAGTGAATACCAGTTATGAGCAAACAGAGAAGTAGAATATTAAAAATTGCCAGGTCAGACTGTGAGAACACTGGCACATAACAGATGCATTTTTTTTTCTCATTTTAAACATATCTTTTAAGATTTATATGTGTTTCAAGAAAGTTAAACCCAACCTTTTCTTTTGACTACTCAGTATACATCACACCAGCTACTGCCTTTTTCATCTCCCAAAATAGATGCTGATCTAGCGAAAGCAAAAGAGCTGGACAGCATCTTCTCAGCTTCTACTAAGCAAGGGATGATGTAACATGTCCAGGATGTTCAGAACTCTCCAAAAGGATAGACTGAGAATTCATTTTTTCCAAAATACCGTGGAGGGATGGGTAACATGCATGCATGAGACATGGGCTATCTCAGAGACAGCCCAGGAGAGAGGCAGACAATGTGAATAACAAATGTCTGTTACTTTGTGGTCAGTCATAGGAGAGCTCACTCAAAGTACAGCCAGGTTACTAAGATTTTAAATGTTCATTCCAAATTAATTTGTCTCAGATTCTGTTTAACCATGAACAAGTCAAGAAAGGCTTCCTTGTGCTAAAAAATAGAAGATACCAAAATTCACAAAATTTAAAATAAAGCGTGACAGGGAATCAAACACTAATTTCAAAATACTAATATTTCCTTTTTAGACATTTAAGCTTGTATTGAGCTAGCCTGAATTTTAAAGGAAAGTGCAACTTCAAACAATTTTTGTTTTCCATTAAGAAAATGTTGATACAAGTCTTTCAAAAATTAAAATGTTTTTCTACTACTTTCTAAATCAAACAATTTTGAAACTATGACCCTTCCTTGAAATCATTTTTGTTGCAATGACTCACCAGTTTTATGAGAAAACATACCATTGTGACTACACGTGACTCCTTACCCCTTGTGAAATCCCAGAGAGCGCAGATTCCCATCCTGTCACACATTTGGGTTCATTGCTTAATGTTTCTGTGAACTGGGTAGATGGCTCGAGATTATTTTAATTCTTCCTTTATATAATTTTAAAAAAAATTGTGTTGTGCGTGTAATGCAATAAGGAGATTAATGTCAATCTTTAAAGGAAAATTAACAATTAAATGAAATCCATAATCAGGGCATGAAAGCTCTTGAAACTAGCAGCTGAACTGGCTATTTTCTGATACATTGACCTTATGTACACAGTGAGGGCAGTGAGCACAAGCCTGTTCTTAATTCCCATAAGAGTGCAGGGGAAGGGTTACAACAGCCCATCATGCAACTTCTCTGCTTTTATTCTAAGCCAAGAGGCCAATAGTTTCCTCTGTAATTGAGCTGAAGGATATTTAAAAATAATTAATAGGACTTGGTGCAACTACTATTATTTGTTGTGTGCCTTCTATTTTTTTATTGCCTGCTTCCAAAGCTTAAAGACTTTTCTTCAGAAAGGTTGAATACTAACTGTTGTGAAAGTAGTCCCAAGGCAAGACAGAACATAAATAGCTCTGCAAGCACAACAAGCTGAAGGCTCCACAAAGGCAAAAGTACATCAAGTAATTAAAAAATACTGAATCATATAAGTAGGGAATATCCCTTTACAGTTGCAGGATACATATTAAAAACACTACCAGGATCTGAGTTGTTTTTAACTGTGGTGCCAATAGGAGTAGTGCATAAACAGGAAGGGTAAATGCACAAGGGGAACCGTCTGGTCCACGTGCAAAACTCTCCCTGAGGCAGGTCCACCTTCCCCACTTCCCTTCAAGGAAGGAACAAACTTTTGTCACCCTTCTAAGAGCACGTAAGCTATGTGTCCTCGTTCTACAGCTGCAGATTCACCAGCATCATGTGCCTAGGCCAGCCAGTCCCAGGTGGCTCTTGACTCCTCCAGTCCCTCTCCAGAGGACCAAGAGCTGCCCCAGTGATGGGCATGGGGTGAACATGTGGATGAAGTCCCCACCACAACCCCCTTAAATATTTATATACTTAATTACTAGACCATTACCTATACAATGACTGCTTTATTTTCAGAGGATCTGGTTTCTCCACACTCCCACAGGTGGAGCAAACCTAGCCATGTGCACCAGTCCTCTGCAACAGCAGCCAAGTCTGATGTGCAGCAGCTCTCTGACTGCACAGAGGAAGGCTGTGCTTTAACTGGCTCTTTTTCTTGGGCCTTTCATACTGGGATCGACTTGACTTTATAGGAAGTCCTGAAGTAGAACCAATGCACAAGGCCTTCTGAAGTCTCAGGAGTCCCTGAATGGGAACTAAGCAGGGCCCTACCTGACATTGCAGCACCATCCATCAAGTCATCAACCTCCACAGCTCTGGGAGCAAGATTTCTTAATTCACACAGCCTTTGTTAGCTCACTCTCCAGTAGCATCCATCACCAATGGCGACCTACAGCTTTCAGAAAATTGCCAACAACAATAGACAAGAAGGGACTTACAAAAAACTAAACTAGGTCCAAACTATGTACTGATTTGAATCAATCAAAAATATCCCCAAAAATATTTGTTTCTTTATTATCAAGATTATCTTTCTTTCCATAGAATCTGAGGCAGATTATCTTCGCAATTAAAATGAGATTGACACTCCTTAAATCTCATTTTTATCTCCTTTAAAACATATGCAAGAGGTAGGAAACAGAAACCTTTTGGATGTGGACTTTTGACTCTTGTTGTTTACCTCTTTATTTATAAGAGCAAGCAAATATGCACCACAAATATTCTAACAGCTACTGATGATGCACTGCATGCTGTATCAGGGGAATAAAGAACAGAGCTGAAGAGCTGATGGAATGGGGAGAATAATTTACTGTGCACTGGTTTCAGCTGCCAGCAATTGCAATGGGAACTCAGCAGATGTTTTCTTGATAAAGGTTGTTTCTTGTTGCAGAAGCAGCAGCAAAATCCATAGCATTTTTCTGCAGAACTCTGCACATCATGATTCTGCCATTTCAGTTAGTCTTAACAGCTGGAGGATAAAAAAAACGTTCCAGTGCATTATTTGAAATTTGTCACGTTGATTTAGTTTCATTACTGTTATTAAATTTTATTCTGGAATGGTTTACATATCAAGAATACATAATGGGTTTCTGTGTGGCCTGGGATTTATTCCTTGAATGGGGAAAGGACTCTACTGTGACAAAGTCATAAAGCCTTATTGACTTGATCCTTTGCCATAAACATTGGATTCAGGGAGTTAGACTGAGTATTAAATTGATACAATGGTTCTATTTTCATCAGGAGAATAGCTCCTTCCAAAACAGAACCTAACAGTAAGTCTAGATCTATCAAATTGTTTTAGAAATCTTCTATTACCAGGCACAAATAAGAAAATACTCTCCTAATTAGGCAATAAGGGTAGAGAGAAACAGCATAAATACACATATTTAACATATTGTTCAGACCTTGAAGGAAAATAAGACAAGAAATGTAACAAAAATTAAATGTGCACTGACATATGGAAGGATTTAAATATGCAAAAGGGTGTTTCAAAACAAAGAAATACCAAACACAAAAAGGCTTTTTAAACTGTAAGTTGCATTGAAAGACAAGATGAGCAAACAAATTGAAATTACAGACGATACTCCAATTTGATTCAAATTCAGTTTTTGGATCTCTTCTAATTTAATGGGGCCACTCAAAAGTCCAAAAAACTTTTGAGTTGGCTCTAAATTTTGTCTTATAAGCCAACATTTAAATGTGAGTGACTGCCATATTTTGTCACGTTCCTGGAGGGCAATTTGCACACAGGAGCAAGTGTCACATAATGTAAATTACTCAAGATCACATGTCACCTCAGAGAGATACACTCTTGCTGATTTGTAAATTAAAGACAAGCCACAAAAGTTCCTAATTCCTTCACAACATAACTACTTGTGAGTTTCTGCTGAAAGACCGCCATCAAAAGGCAATAAATCTTAAGGAAATAATATCACAATGCTAGCTCTAAAGCACTCATGACTTTTTCCCAACTTTCTCTGAAATATTTCTTCCAAAAGAAAGCAGATGGCAAAATACTCAGTGGGTCAACTTTTGTATTCAGACGCTCCCAAGGGTTTCCATTAATTCGCGTTGTCTCTGCACAGACATAGACAACAACAGAAATCGCTAGCCACCCTTCCTTAAGATCACCACATTTTTCCTTGTCTCACTATCAGAAGCATTATTTCAAACCAGCAAGGCTGCCCAGTGCATTCTGGATGCATAAGCATGAGGGGTAAAGCAAAACAGCACTTCTTGCTGAATTGCATTCACAGATCCAGGACATGTCCAACCCAAATCCGTCCTTTTCCTGGTGAAGCCCTTCAACAGATGACCTGACCTTGCTGCTCCTCTGCCAGACCAGCCACACAACCAGGCAAAACCAAGTCTTCTCTGAAAGTCACATAGCACTGCTGAGCTGAAGCGTCTCAAGAAGCTAAATCGCTATAGAGTACCCGATTTATTTATTTCCTGGTTTACCAGGGAAAAACAAATTCCTTAGAGAACAGATTCGCAGAAGAATTCAGTGCTGACCTCATTGTGTCATTACTGATGTCAGCAAAACCTGCTGAAACAAAATAAGCCAAATGATGGATGAGTCTGAAAACCTCACACGCTGTAAACCACGAAGAGGTTCACAGCACCTTCATTCGCTGCACTGCTGCTAACGAACAAAGCCCAGCCAGGAACAAGGGCTTCTGGCAGCTCATGAGGGAGCGTGTCGGGCCACACAGCCCCAGAGCGGCGTCCCCAGCCGGATGGGCGCCGGAGACGTGCGCTCGAGTGCGGGGAGCCCCATCCATCGTGTTTGTGCCGAGGACCCGGGTGTTGCCAGGGGTTACTGTGCGCACAGCGAGGGACAGGGGCCGCACAACGAGGGAAAAAGCATTTCAGCCCAAAAAAGGAAAACGTCGGCTACAGAAATGCAATGGCAGAGGCAAACCACCAGAGATAATCAAATGTTAATATAGCCACATTCCTTTCCAGTGTAATGAAAAAACATCAGAAAGCACGAAGAACATGTTTCAAGTAACAGAGGGGTTTTTCTAACAATAAATTCAGATAACTCATACGCAACTGTATGAAGACTAGAAGAGAAGAGCCACTGCAGACCTACAAAATCAGCTTGGCACACCTCCATAAGAGCTGAGATGCTGGGCTGGGGCCAGGCAGGACCCCCTTGCTCTGCCCCAAACTGCTCCCAGTGCCCACAGCTACCACCAACACTGACCCAGCAGAGAATGAGGCTGAAATACTGCTGCTGGCACCAAGCAACCATGAGGTTCAAGCAGATCACAACTGGGAAGCATTAAACCTTTATGGTTGCATATGCACCAACAGCATCTCCTGAGCAGCTGTGCAGGGGAAAGGCAGAGGAGCCCCTACAACACCTATTCTAAATGAAGGCAGCCAGCAGAACAGCCAACACCTAAATGTTGCCTGCTCCATCTTCAGACCACACACATTTGCTGTTAGTCACCTAACTGCAGGCTGTTTCTCAGGTGCTTTCATTTCTCAAGCCTGCACGCTGTGAGAAAATAATACTCTTGCTAGTCCTAGGTTTAGAAAGAAAAACTTTAAATTTTTATAAGAGCCAAAAGCTGTTAGCTTGAGAGTCCTGTTTTCCATAAAACTCACATTCATAACAAGCAATAAAAATGGAAGTTTGCTGCAATATAACTCATGAGTCTGCCTAAAACTTAGATCTGAAGAGATCTCCATTAAAGGTAAAATGTAGCATAGGCTTCATGCCAGACCATTCTTTTGTTTCTTTTCAATAAGAGAAAGAGTGCCAGCTATGATAAAGTTTTATAAGGAAGTCACCTATTTTCTAACAACATGACTGAAATTAGCCATTCATTACATGTAGGCTCTTAGCTACTATTATTTGACATCTCTTTCCTTCTCATCTCTGAGTAAGTTGAGAATACTTTTTTTAATCTTATGTCTAACTCATCATTGATCTTTACTGCATTCCATATAAAATTAGGCATTCCTCTGTTTAAAAGGAATCAAATGAAAGCCAGAGACCTGATTTGCTAAGTGCAGCACTTTTCATAATTTTTATCAATTTCTTTGATAAGATTCACATTTAAGGCACAAAGTTGTAGCAGAACATCAGATGACACATGAAGAAAAAAACATGCTGCTCTGAGACCTTTCTGCCTAAGCATAGTAGAAATCAAGAAGAGACTTTGCATAGACAGTATTGAACTTGAGCTGCATCCAGCAGTATGGAAAATGGACATTATGCAGTGGGCTGCAACAATGGTTCTGTCAATTAACCCACTTACAGTGCACTGCTACCATATCAGAGGACTACAGGCAATCATTGTAGCATACTCCAAGGAACTTCTGAAAGAGTGAGCCCCACCTGTGATCAAATTAGTCACTGTAAGAATATCCCTAATAACTTAAACTTGCAGTGTGATGAACCAGACATCTCAAAAAAATTGCTCTATCCAGGAATAGAACTCAGAATGTTAAGTATTAGAAATGTGAATTATTAGATCAGTCTCATACCTTTCTCCTGACAACAGAAGAATCTTCTGCAACATTATTTCCGAGTGCTTTTGTGTGCTTGTTCTGTTTTTTTTTAATATATCACACCACATGGCAAAGAATGTTGGGTAAACAGAATAAGAGATTTTATTTTTACTTCACTATAGGTCTTGTTCATGCCACGTGGTCGATTTGCCTCACTGCCATCCGTTTGCTTTCCACCCCTTAATAGGAGAGATAGTAATACCTGTCTGCTCCTTAAGACATTTATGCTGATTACTTATCACTTACCAAAATCTTTCAAACTGAAAGAAGTGTCACAGAGGCACTATAAGACATAAATTTGTCTTTCACTGTGTTTCTTTCTTCCTTTTTGTGTTGAGAGCCAAGACTCATTTCTGATAGCTGTCATGTTCTACTCCTACTCTCATCAATTATTTGAAGAAGTTACTGTCATCCAAGGCTATGTTTCTAATTATTTTTTTAGTTGTGTAATTTAAAGAGTGCAAAATTATTCAATTTCATCTTATTCTGGAGATCACTAACTATAATTATACATGGAAATTATGAAATGAAAGAAAACTAGATATACTCTAATTCACTTTCAGGGTCTGGCATAAGAAATCCAGGTCAGTTACGCTAATTTCAAACAGTGTAAGTTCACCAGTGCTTCAGAAAAATAAAACCGGTATCAAGTTATGGAGCAAAAAATTGTTCACAACAAGAATTTAATTTTCCTCACAGAAACAATGGAGCAAAATAAAAAGACAAACTATTGTCTTCTATTTGATCAATCAAGAATTGCAAGTCAGATATAAACACATCTTAAACCCAATCCCAAACCCAAAAGACACCCCTCCTCAAAACCTTCAGTTCTTGCAAACCAATTGAAAAAAACATACTGCAAAATTTCATGTTATGCAGAGTTCAAGGAGATTGACCTTGCTTCTTTCAAAGGCTATAATAAGTATTCTTTGAAGAAAAGAAATGCTAGTGAGAACAGATCCTTTCACACATGAGAAGAGTAAATGAAAGATTCAGAAATGGCTCTGACATTAAGTTCCTTTTCAAGTATTTCCTCAGTGGGGGAAAAAAAGGAAGAAATGCTGCAAGCACTGAGGGAGAGTGGGATGAGGATCCTGTGAAAGAAACTGCAACAACTAATGAATGGCATAGGGGAACACATTAGGGAAATGTGAACAAGTAAGAAAACCTAGACAACATGCATTCTACAGGACTTAAAAGCTAAACTCCTTTATGTTGTTCACTGTGCACAAGCCAAATAACTGAAAAATTAAAGCAGAGGGAAATATTAACATTACTGCCTTAAACAACAGCAAGGGTACTGCAGACAGATTCTCGTAAATCCCTTTTCTGTTCCTAATTGTCACTGTCTTCAGTGAGCCTTGGGTGCAGGGCCTTGAGCAAGGACAGAGGACTATCCAAGTGCAGATGAGCTTCAATAGGGGCATGATGTTTTATCTCACAGGATCTTAGCTGAAAAAGTAATTCACATAGGCTCAGCCATGTGGCTTTCAAGTTGCTGAGGTAATGAAATTACAGGAAATAAGCTGCAATGTAGCAAGGTGGTAGGAAACTGTCTCCTGGCTGCCATGTGGATGACTGCTAAAACAGTCTGTTGGATTACTTTATTAATGATCTGGAAAAGAGAGTGCCCAGCACTTTGATGAAACTCACAGATAAGAGTGTGAAAGACAGAAAGACAGTGTACAAAGAAAATAGTAGAGAATTTCCTAGAGAAGATAGAACCACAGAAACAAAATAACTGGAGGAGATTCAACTTGCAAAATAATGCAGCCTGGGAAAACAGATATCTGAGAAGGAATAACAGGAAGGCAAAATCTCAGATGCAATAATGATGAAAGAGATGTAGAGAGATAGCTGACTCTAAATGACATGAATTGGTAACTGCTATGGCATGAAAAGGCCAGGACAATATTGCACAGGGTAAATAGTGTCATGTCACTGAGAAAGGAGCAAATGCCACTTTCTGCATGCTGCTGATACAGCTCCATCTGGACTATTATACACATTTTTGGATATTGACAAATTTGAGGGTTCAGAGAAAAGCACCAAACATGATCCAAAGACTAAGAGGACTAATTTATGAGGAGACATTTTAAGAGTTAAAAATATAAATTGCTTGGCTAAGAAATGATTAATGGAGGACATGATAACAGCCTACTAATATTTGAAGAAGACCACCGGTGAAGGAAAGGCATTTTTCAGCAGGATTCCCAAGGAACATCAGAGTCTAGAGAGCAACTGAGGAGCAGAAACATATACTGTGTATCAAGAAATGCTTAATGATCATAAATTATCATAATCTGAGGAATAATTTTCTCAGTAGGAGAGGAATTAGGCTTTTGCTTGTGGCTTTTAAAGACAGACTTGAAGAATTCCTTAAGAAACCTATGTACCCACAACTGTGAAAGTTTGAACTCTGACGTCTCTGATCCATTCCAGCTTAACCAAGCTAAGGCTGGTCTACAATTCCCTCTTCCCCAACATAATTTGGGCATATTTGTAAAGATGTTACATTCTTATTTGTGTTTTCTCCCATGCTGTTTGCTACCCTGGCATTCATCAAAATAAAATAAACAATAGCTGCTGTTAGGGAAGTACTTTTGTTACTTGAGGGCCAGTGAAAGTCTCAGCACCTGTCTTACCACTGCGTGCACATAACAACCAGCAGTTGGACACCTACAGAGTCTTTCAGCGACTGGGTCCTTGATGAGCTACATTCAAGGTAAACATTAGATGCAAGAGCTCCCTCCTTTATTTTTTAAGGTGAAAAAATAACAGTATAGCAAAGCCTGACTACTCTGGTTTGTCAGAAAGCTCATGGTTGGTCAATAACACTGGAAAAAACAGTATGAACCTGGCAGGGCATGGAGCTGGAAGGTAACTGGAATCCTTCATCCAGCCACAGAGTGTTTCCCAGGGAGACACAACACTGTAACACGTGTCATGCAGCAGCAACAGAAGTTTTAAATCTTGCAGTTCCCTTAGCTAGATATATCTCCCAAAGTTAGATTAATTGTGTATCTTTCATCTTCAGCCATCTCTGAAAGGCCTTATCTTTATCTCTGCTTTCAGAGGTCCATAAATTTCTCTGTGTTCAAAGGCTTCATCCCTTCCCCCAGTCCTTCTTTAGTTCAGATATCTGCAAACTCCAGCATGACTGGCAAATCTCTCTGTATTTAATGCCCTTAAATTATCTTCCCCTTCATACCTCCTTCCATGTCTTTCACCTATTTCCTTCCAATGTTTCACTGCTGAGTTCATCCTTGCTGAATCCTTTTGTTGACAACCCCCTCTCTACCAAAACCTTCCCCATTATGGAAATCAACATTGCTACTTTCTTTTTTTCCTGCTACGTATTTCCCTGGTACTGGAAACCTAAAATATTTAAAGGCCAAGTAAATTTTAAAAGCATGAAGTTTGTTTGAATGTTTTCACTTTTTCCATGGACATCTTTTTCCCCTCTCCAGAGGCAAAATTAACTATAAACTGTTGCAAATGGTTATGCTCAAAGTGTTCACTGAAGAACCTAGTGTGAAATATATTCAACTTTGACACTTGTTGTCTGCTAAGTAAAGGAATTTAAATTTTAAAAAAAATTATTTTGTTTATAAGCAGGCAGCTTCAATGTAATTTTTATTCATGTTTTCAATGTAATTTTTATTCATGCTTTTCTTCATCAGATATGACTGACTCAGGTAGATCAGTCCCTGTACACTGGGTTACCATAATTATGCACTATACCCATTTCAAAATTAGTTCCAGCTAGTTAGCTTCACTGCAAGACAATTCACACTGCCAATTGAGAATTTAACCTAGTTTGATGATGGATATGTATAAACAGCAAAATCCATTATTTATACACTGTAGAAAATAAACTCTGGCTGGCCAGGCACATGAAGCATGTGAAGGGTTTTCATTTTAGATGGGTGGAAATTTTAAACTCAAGCAGCTTTTAATCAACATACCATTGAAAACAAATTTCAGCAGTTGCAATTCTTATTCAGCAGTGATACAATGTAACTGAAAATAGAAGCTCCAAAGGCTTGATGGTCTATTATTCAACATGTGCTTATAATAAATTATATGTAAATAGCTATGGTATACCAAGAAAAGCCAGAAAAGACAACCAGTTTCAATAAGCTGGAGGGGCTGAGAAAAGGGCCATTTCTGTCCTACTGTTCTGAAATAATTCCTATAATTCAAACACCCACATGTATCACTGGCTTCTATTATTATCAAGGTGCAGTAGCATCTAGATACTCAAGTCCCATAGAACTAAAATAGTTTTTAGAAAGCTAGCACCAGTTACCAGAACTAGACACAGTTATCCCTCACTCTCAGCATCAGCAGCAAGGCTGGAGCAGGCTCTGGGCTGCAGCAGCTGTGCAGAGGGGTGGTGATCCCTGAGGGTGAGAGCAGCTGCACAGAGTGAGCCCCTCCGAGCCTGCGATCTCGGTAATTCCCCACCACTGCAGTAGGCACCCGGCACTGAACAGAGCAGGGCTGCAGCAAAACATCTGCAGGGAAACACCCCAGACCTTCCAACAGAGGTGGGGCCTTTATTCCCCATGAAACTAAGGGGTGTGAAAACCATTGTTAATTGGTTTAAATAGCCAGGATTACACGAGTAAAAGGGAATTAAGTGTTCAGCCTGAAGCACTGGAGCAATGAGCATCTCCCCACATATGCAAATTTACTGAAATAGAGTGGATTCTCCCTACAAGTAAAACAAGGAAAACAAGCTGGCTTTATTTCTGAGTTTGGTTTCCTATACTCTTAACAGCTTTCCTTTTACTCTAGGTGAAGACATCTCGTTATGAACCACACAGACAGTGAAGACTGCACACTCCACCAAGTGACCAAGCTCCAGGCTACTGTTTTTCACAAGGATATTATAAGAAGAAAATGTTATAAAAATATGGATTCACATGGATTTACCATGTGAAGCAATGGCCTCCATCACTCCATTAATCCCTATCCTGCATCCCTGTGCTATAGTTGTGGAACTTCATTCAATACTATCATGCTGTGGGTCCACTTTAGTCCCTCAACTCAGAGTGCTGGCTGAAGGGAGATGCTGCAGAAAGTAAACATATGCTGGAGACCTGCCTGTGTAACAGAGGATCTAAGCACAGGCTGAGAGGGCAAACTGGTTCCCTTTGGACTCTGCAAACTTCTGAGAAGAATGACAAAAGTTTGTTACAAAAGTTTGTGACGATTTGGTACAGAGGACTAACTGCAGTGAGTCTTCAAGGGAAAGACTTCGAGTTCGTGAGCTGGAACAAAAATCTCAGTGGAACAGTACAAGAATTATTTAAATATTTTAAATTATAATTTGTCATGAAGATAAAGAGAACACTTCATCCAAAGGCAGTTTTACAGGAGCAATTGCTCTGACACAATCAGCGGATAATGAGGGAGGTACCAGCCGAAGAAAATGTGTGGAGCCACTGGCAGGACACACACGGGAAGATAAAAACTAAAAATCCAAGTGAACTCTCTGACATACCAGTAGACAATATTGCTGCTGATGTCAATAAAGTTCCCACACTAATACTTCAGTAGGAAAAGGTGCAAATAAAGAGCTTATTGAAAAGCACACAGAATCAGAGTTTGATCTGTATTTATAACAACTAACATGCATGCATAACAGCATGGAGCTGTCACCTGAGGACACTTTTTCCAAAAGAAAACAGAAACCCAGACTATCTGCATTGTTAGACACCAGGGACTTGTAAAAGTGGAGGCTGAGACAGCAAAACAAATTCCTCAGTCAAACTCAGTGCCATCAAATCCGTCTCATCCTGGAATGAATGTGAGCTGGTACTGAACTTCATGGGGATTCTGAGCTTCCTGGAAATTGCAGATGTGTATTTTTTACAGTAATTGCTATATAAGTGATCCTTTCATTCTCTTCCATACATCCTCTTAATACTCTCTGCAGACTCATCAGCCTTCAGTGGTTATAATCACTGACCTGATCCATTAGGTTGACTTGTATTACAGCACTGGTCTTCATTTCATATTACACAAATAAGGTCAAGCACACATTTAATGCAAACCTGAAATGCGCAGTGTTAGAAACATGCAACTGTAAACATATTTTTGTTGGGCAAAATATACAAATGCCTAAACAAATGAAGGAAAATAGCCCTCATATCAAAAGTCATAGGCTTTCACAACCTGTACCAGAGAATTTAGAAATTGTCCAAAGGAACAAAATTGTAAAAAGCACAGAAAATAATTACGTTTGTCACATTGTCACAGCCCACCACCTACTGCACTTCAGGACAGCAGACTGGGATTGGGCCAAACTTTTTAGCAGGGCCTGTTGTAATGGAACAAAGGACAACGATTCGAAAGGAGGGTCGATTCAGATTAAATATAAGGAAGTTTTTATGATGAGGGTGGTAAAGCACTGGAACGGCTTGGCCAGAGAGGTGGTGAACGTCCCATCCGTGGACACGTTCAGGGTGATCACGCTGGTCTAGTGGAAAGTGCAAGGGGGTTGGACTAGAGGGGCTTTAAAGCTCCGTTCCAACGCAAACCGCTCAGTGCCTCGGGCATTAGGGGCCCTCGCAGGGCATGAGCCCTTTCCCCGTGCCCGGTGACGGGTTCGCTGCTCCGCGGTGCCAGCGGCGGCTCTGGGATGGCTGCGGCAGTGCCGCCGCTCGGGGCCGGGTCCCGCCGGACCGCGCCGCTGTCTCAGCCCCGCCGGAGGGCCCGTCGTGACGTCACGCGCGACACGGGGAGCGCGCGTGACGCACGGCAGGGGGTGGCGCCGCTGTGACGTCATGCGCGGCACGGGGAGCGCGCGCGGTGT
>VWYI01010122.1:0-73887 GCA_013399455.1 Anthoscopus minutus | reverse complement strand
CCCCGCCCGGCCCCGCGGCTGCCTCTGGCACGGCACGGCGCGGCCCGGCCCGGCCCGGCCCGGCCGAGCGGAACTCGCACCTTGCGGGGCTGAGGGGCCTCCGGCGCTGCCGCCTCTGGCAGCTTTTGGCCCGACGTGGCAGCTCCCTCACCGAGAGGGCGGCCCGGGCGCCGTGTGTCCGACGCTCCTCGCTGAGTGGCGTGTGCCACAAAGGAGCGCGCCCCTCCGCCAGCACTCAGGGGATGCTTGCGAGCAGCTAGGATAATTTTCTGGAAAATTGTATTTGAAGGCAAAGAGAAAATGAAATCAGGGACAGAAAAGTGACAAGAATGCTGAACTAGGATTTGTCCTAGAATTAACAGATGAAGCCGGTTTTGCAGCTGTAGAAAAGGACAAGCATGCTGAGCTGCTTGATGTTCGGGGAGGATATGGGAGGTGCTATAAGGCATAAATGCCCAGCGCAGGTGTGCTTGGGTTTTATCTTCTCTTAAACCTGGAGTCAGGTTTATAGGGAAAATGAACGCTCATTCTTGGTCCCTCCTTAGGGAAGGTCACATTGAGGGACATTTTTCACCATGCAACTTAAGCCTTAGTCTGGTTTATCCCTGAATTTTGTCCCTGGAGATTGATTTAGGCCACAGTGGCCATGTACACGTTCGATGGCGTCATCTGGTTCCAAATAGGAGCTGTTTCCCATCGCCAGGGTAATCCCAAGTGACAGGGTAATACTCCCCACCAGGGACACTCCAGTGAAGGGGACAAGGAGCCCAGGCTGGATCTGTCAGCAGCACATGTCACACTTGGTGATCCCTCTTGAGGAATATGCCAGGAGCCTTTCTCGTTGGGGGCCACTGTTCAGCAACAGGCCCTGTTCAGATGGATCCCTCCAGCACCACCACTTGAAACCACTCCCGTGTGTAGTCTGAACACTCAATCAAAGAAGGTGCAGAAGAATGCAAATTAGGAGATGAGAAGCTTGTAATAGGAATGATTTGTCAAGACAATTGTGTGCAGAGGTAAAAGATGCTCAATGCCTTAGGCAAGTAAAGGGCCCAGTACTACTCTGACACAAGCTGTTGATTTTGAAAGGCAGACTCAATGCAAAACAGTGCAGAATCAAGCTTTTGGGGTGTTACAGGAACATTATTCAATCTGGATGAGGGTTTGTGGAAGAGTAAGATAGTGTATTTTTCTGACATTCTGTGATTTTGTGAAAGTTACCGAACGCCCACAGCAAATCCACATATTTCAGCTCAAGCAGCATTTTGAGGCAGGTTCCTGCCTCTGGTATGTAGGATATTTTTTTTCCCTGGGTGTGGTGCCACCATTAAAGGGCAGAGATGGGAGAGATCCTTGGATTTAACACCCTTCCTCCTTCCAAAACTGAGGTGGAGAATAGTGAAATGCAGCCCCTCATTCATTCAGTGGTAGGTCATTACTCAACACAGCTGTCCCCAGCCAGACCCTGCAGGGCTGCTGGTCTGTGATGCCTTAGCAAGTTGTAAAAGGAACTAGTGGCAGTTTGTTACTACAACAAAGTAACATGTTGCTTTTGTACCCATCTCCTTTCCTCCTTAGTCCATGAACTTTCCTAAATATAGCACTTGCCTGAGTTTACAGGGAGCAGTATCTTGTATCTTGCTAGTAAAACAAGGTATTTCAAGAGCTCTGCAAATCACAGCAAAGTGCTGTGCAAATTCAGCTTTAAAAATGTTGCAGTTCAAATGACAAGCCTGCATACATCAATCGTGGCAGCACTGATGCAAGAAGCTTTGGCAGTCTATGAGAACAGCAGCAGGGACACTTTGGGAGCCAATTGTTTTTTGTGTGGGTTTTCCACTTTGTACACACATGAAGGCACACACAGTCCAGTCTACCCTGGCAGCACATCGCTGACAAGTGTGAAACAATCATCTCTAGGCAGGCTTAAATCATTCTCACGGCTTTGCCCATGCACTTCTAATCCAAAGTAGGAAATTTGCCAGTTCCAGCTAGAATTTAGCTGGAATATCTGCAATTCATGCACTTCTCATCCAAAGTAGGGAATTTGCTAGTTCCAGCTAGAATTTAGCTGGAATATCTGCAATTCAAAACAGTCTATAGAAAACAAAGAAAACAACCTGTTAAGCTGGAGTTGGTGGCCCTCAGCCTGCTAACCTTTGGCATCTAGACTGAGTCTTTGCTGCTTAACATGAATAGCAGATTGCTATTCATAGCATATTCAATAGCAGCTTAACAGATAGCCAGGACAGGTCTTGGGGAAGACATCAAACAGGTACCAGAAGGGATTAATGAATACAAGGGGTTTTTTCCTTTTTAAGTTTTGGTTAATCATCCACATTTAGTGGCTCTGCTAATTTCCTTGATTTTAGGAATGAGTGATCCCATGTTTTATGGACATTCTAAATCCTGCTATAGGAAGGGTGTTGGGTCCCAAACCCTGCTGTGTGTCATAGCCTAACATCACTTAAGACATGAAGAACAAAAGAGATCTTGCTACTACTGCAAAAGGGAGCATACTGAAGCCAATCCCCATCACCAAGAACATGTGTTTCTCTACTAGACAGATGAGATTGGAGTTCATAAGGGAGTTGTTTGCTTTCTTACAAGTATTATTCCCAACCTTATTTGTGAGTTTAGCCATAGAATAAATAAAACATGAACAGCAGCATTGCGAGTAATCACCTGAGGTGTGTCCATCCCAAAGGGAAAAGCCCCACAGCTGTGGCAAGGATGCTCTCTGCTGCCCACACAGCCAGTGGGGTGTACTGGTGGCAGCAGTCTGCGTGGTGGAGAGTTGCATGGTGGAGCTGTTAGAGCTGCGCACCTCTTTTATGTGGGTGACCATCAGATGATTACACCAGTCCTTTCTGGACTGCTGAACTGAATTTGAACAGGCAAATGAGATTTCTGTGCTTGTCAACCAGCAGTTGAAGTAATTGTCCTAGGCACAGTTGTTCTAAATAAAATCACAGATGTTGAAGTCTCCCTCTGTTTTGCTGCTGGTAGCAGAACACAGCTCACTGCAGCTGATTTTCTGGTGCTTTCAAGCTGGTTTTGAGGGCCATATAAAAATAAGCTGTTTGCTTAACCCCAAGTGAGCATACAAGAAGGAAGTCTTTTGTACAAATGGCAAAGATCCTCAATACAGTCCCTTTAATGTAGCGGAATGAAGTTGTAAAAGTCCCACTTCTGCAGCAAAAGGATTCCTTTGATGTGGAGAATGTAGAGTACAATTTGTAGAGACCTTGCAAATTCCAGTGCACGGTATGTGTGCTGACAAGCAGGGGTTCTAGATGGAGATGCTGTGAGTGAATCCAAGCAGTGTCCTGGCTCCCGCAAAGACTCAGGGCAGTGGGGGCCTGAGCAGCTTATACAGCCCCCCACATGACTTCAGTGGCTCAGCAGATTTACCAGAGGCTTCAAAATAACTCAGAGTGTGGGCACCAGGGAAATTTTCCAAGCTTTCTGATCCCTTCCCATTAATTTCATATATATTACTTAAGGATGTCATAGGTCATAGTATCACCCGTATTCCTGAAGCAATTGCAGTTCATTCATGCAGAAATCCTACAGGATCAGAAATCCTGCAGGATGAAGAAATCCCTACAAGATTAAGAACGCTTCAAATGTGCTGTGTTGCTTGCTTTTTTTTCAATTTTGTTCCACTTGTGTCCTAGCTATTATGGGATATTTACAATTGTTTTCATTCTTGGTTCCTATCTACTAACTCTGTGTTTCAAGTGAGTGGGAAGGAATTCTATGTGTCGTTTTGAATAAAAGGTTTTTTCCAAAATTTAGAGCATGATGCATTATTTTCTAAATGCACAGGTAAAATCCAGTGTGGAATGCAGCAGTTCAACCTCCCTTATCCTTGGAACCATCTACACAAATCTCCACTGAGCCAAGATCAAAGAGGGGATGAGGAACTCATGAGGTTCTGGATGGTCCTATCAGCCCCCTCAGTAGGGCTCAGATAGACTGGGCCATTCCCTCTCTCCCTCCTGTTAGGGAGGGTTGAGGTTAATAAATAACTGGTGGGTCCTGGTTATGTGGTGCAACCCCAAGATGAGAACAGCACTCAGACCAAAGGAGACAGGCCTCCTTGAAGAACTGAGGCCATGTGTGAGACAGCAGAGGAGTTCTAGGGTTTAAATATGAATCATGATCGTGTTAAAGTCTGATGAGATGCATGCTTGTGGCTCAGTTCTGACCCTACCCCCACTCATATGAAATTTTTGAGAGCTTTTCCTTACATTAGCAAACATGTACAAATTCTAAGTTGCCTGCCTGCCAGAACTGGCCTGCTTCAGCTTCTACAAAGAGGCAGCTGCTAAATCATGTGTTTTCCACTTGCACAAGGACTCCAGCATCCAACATGATGGGCATTTTTTCCCTCTGTCTTCTGCTTCTCCAGCAGTAGAATGTTTCACAGAATTAACTTTGTCTGTGTGAATTTGCGTGACGCCATATTCCCTGAACTGTTTGTCCCCGAACTGTATAAAGGGTATAGAGAGGGTCCCTGAGATAGAGAGGCTTCATTTTATATGGAATAATGAGAAATAACCATTTCATGTCATAGAAAAAGCTACATAAAAATTCATTTCCATTCCTGCTGCACAGTAATGGCCTTCTTTCCAGAATCAGAAAGACAGCAGAGTAAGTAACACAGAGCATCAGACCCATTTTTATGAAATAGGCTGGTTTGTGTCAGTGATGGAAAGGAAGAGAATATGCCTCCATCAAGTTGTGCTTTCTGGTATATTTAGTGTATATTCAAGTGCTTCCTGCTATATTTAGAAGCAACTCAATGACAGAAAATGCAGTTTGTAGTTACGGTCCCTTATTAACACTTTGACTGAGTGCAGAGTAAGGAAATACACAATATTGTGCAATGAATAAATGAATATTTAACAAATCTGAATGAAGATAAATTGAGAAAATCCTGTCATAAAGACAAACAAATACATCTTTATTGGATAGGCAGCAGCTCCACATTGCACATGACAAGGTTCACTTTATGTAATAGGGTGAGGAGGTATTGCTAACAGTGTGGAAAACAGTTGAATTGGGAAAATATATTTTTAAATTTCCATAATGGAGGAAGGCAGCATGTCTGAGGTTACTCACATTTTAGATTATTATTACTGAAGACATTTTTTACATCATTAGTTTTTAATATAGATTCTGTTTGCTTCCGCTTTACAACCTAACTCTGGTTCGTATATTGAAGATACAGCACATGGGTGCCTGGAATGCAGATTGTGTTAGAGCTGTCCAGGTTTTTTAACTGAATTTTACACACATATATCTAGAAGAGTAACAGTTTCCTACATTTTTCATTAAACAGCCCATCTGTTCCAATGAGTTTCCATGTTAAAAAAAATAAATAAAATAAAGGCACAAAAAGCAGTATAGCAAAGTCAACATGATCATTTTTGTGTGAGCAAAAAAAATATATCTATTTTGGCTAATGAATTTTCTTTCTACTGCCATTTTCCAATACATAGGAAGTTTGCAACGAAGGTGTAATGGAATTTCTTCCATTCCCTTTCAGAGGCCCAAATGGATTCCCACTCATTCCCAGAGGAAAGTGTGTACTGCTGCAGAGGTGCTCTTGCACAGCTGTGCTGGTGCACTGCCTGCTCCATAAAGTCACATTTAAGGACATTGCTTCAGGTTTTAAGCCTTTGTATTTTTACATGCACAATTCAGTGCAAGTGTCTATTATAATATTATAATAGGATTTAATGGCTAAAGTGACTGTAATGATTTTTCTTCCTCCTCCCATATTTAATATGTATTCATCAGAGATTAATAATCTGTAGAATGTTTCGTGTATGATTCTGCTGTTTGTAAGCCTCTGGAATTCTTAGAAAGCAAGTCGTTCCAGTGGTTTTAGCAGGATTACTCAGAGAAGTCAATTCTTTATGTGAAAAAACCTCTTTTGCAGATCACTTGCTCCATTTATATTCCAGGGATGCGAAACACTTGGAAGTAATGCATTTCATTGGCATTGTAGTGATGTAATATAAAAACCACTGGCATAGATGTAAACAGCAATATATAGCACTGGCAGAAAAATATTCGGATTCCAAGCACAGGGCTTGTTTTACTTTGAGACAAATTGTGATTAAATCTGGGAATCTGCCATATGCCTAAGTATTCCCGCAGAAGGTAGAATGCCATCAAAACTCAGCTGGTATGGAGCCACTGTGAGGTGTTTTCAGCAAGTGACTTATCTAGATAACTGGAGCCACTTAGTCTGCTGTTTGGTATTCCCAAACTTGAGAGAAACATCATCACTGCAGATGGCACCACAAATGGTGTGGAACTGAAAACATTCTAGCAATATCCACTATCAACAGCAATATTTTTTTTCTTCACACTCTGTTCTGTAAGGATGGCAATGAATTAAAAGAGAAAAATATGGGAATTCACACCCACTGAACTCAATGATTATGAGAACCAGATAAAAATAGTGATGCTTGGTGCTCACATAAGCCAAATGATCTTGATATTAAAACTTTGTCATTATGCAATCAACACATTGTGCAAGAGTTTAGTAACCAAACCCAAGGAATTAAACTTCTAATTTTTAAAAGTTATAGCCTATGATGAAAAGGGAAACTATGAGTCCTTTAAATAGATCTGCAGTCATTACGGGTCTTTTTTATTGTGTTGCTGAAGGTTTTATTGCAGTAATGGTAAATTTCTAAATACATTGTACTAATTTTCATATTTATTTTTTACTTAGTTCTCATTTCAAGTGTGTAAAGTATGTTTTCATTAGTCTTCACTGATTCATAGGAAATGTGATATGAACTGTGTCTTTTTATTAATGAAAGGAAAAATAAGAATGAAGATATAGATTATGATGAGGTTTAGAAATATGTTTGCTTCATCTTATGGTAGTTCTGATGCAAATTATTATAGGGTTGTAAGTCTAAGCTGTGTTGTGTATTGCTTGTAATACAAGCCATGCGTAATGAAAAAAATGGCATAAACAAAAGCTGTATTTTTGAGACTCAGTATTCCTCTCTATCCTTACAAGCAGGGCTTTTTGTCATAAACTAATGAATTAACTTAGGTGTTAAAGGAAAGGTGTTACCACCATAATAAAGAAATGGATATTTTATTTAGACAGTAGGAGCAAGGGAAGAACAGGTATTTCATTCTTTTTGCTTCTTCTGATATTATGTGGGTTAAAAGTTACATACAGTTACAGTATTTTTCCAAAGTGTTTCACAAACTGAAAGAAATCCCTGCTTCCTCCAGTGACCTTTAATAGTCCAAACCAGCTGTTTGATAGACAGTAGGAATTTGATACGAGTATTTTGGAGACCAAACATGCATCCTGGGGGTAAGGTTTGTAGTGGGAGAACTGTATAAATTGGCACAGAGTCAAGGCTAAAACCTTCTTAGAAATTGTAAAATACGTTGATTTTCATCATTTGTAGTTTATGACAAATGACTGCTTAAAGGAAAACACATATGAACTTGGCAAGAAATTGGAAAGGTAAATCCAACAAATCAGTTTCATTTTTCAGTATCCTGGTAGAACATATTCAAAGCAAAACTGTCATATTAAGAAAACAAGCAAGCCATAGGAGAAACAAATAAAAATGCTTTCCTCTTTTTTTCCATGCAACATTGACGATACTTCCTATTTGTTCAAATCTTTACATAGTACAGACAAATATCACCTTCACTACAACAGTCTTTTCACATTAAGGTTCTGAACAGGGAATTATCCTCCCACTCTAGCTCCTAATTTCCTCTTCCTGTCCCATATATAAAACAGCTGGGTGCAGTTGTCTAATGAGACCAGCTGCCTTGGTCTCCAAAGCTATTTTACCCCTTCCTGTCTGATGTATGAGCTCTGCTCAGTTGAGGGGAAGAAGAGAGTGGTGAGTAATTCTGGTGTAGTTTTCCATGTTTGTTTTAGTTTCTGTGTTTCTAAACCCTAAGAAATCAAATGAGTACTGTATTTGTTCCATTAGAAAATTCAAAAAGAAAATGCAGTAAGGAAGGAGCAGCACTACAAAAGATGCTCAAAGAGAAGGCCCAGAGCTAAATCTAGAAGAAGGATTTTTGTGCTTTGCTTTGGAATGAGGCAAAGCTACTTCAGTTAGATGAAGAAAGGATTTTCAGCTAAGCTATAAAAGAATGAGAACTATGTGGAGTTTCAGCTGAGAAAATTTGACCTGGTTTGAATGCAAAGACTAGAGAGCTCAAGACAATGCGAATCTTCTCAAATTTATAACACAAGTAAGCCTACTTGTGTTATAAATCATGTAGTAATCATGTGGTATAGTTCATTGTGGTTGAGATCAAGAGATGGGTGGGAGGTGCTTAAAATGGAGGAAGGAAGAAGAATATCCTGAAGTTGTCCTGGGCTTTAGCAGTTGGTTGCGTATCCATTAGGTTTCAGTGATGCTGACCGAGATTGCTGCTCTGAACCTGGAGAGTCAACAAACACTCCTCCAGTCTTGAAGTTAGGCCAAAATAATCTAAAGGATAACGTTTTGTGTGGTACAAAGCAGAAGTTCCACAGGAGCTGGAAGAAAGAAGGGGAGAGTGTTTCTAAAGGATCAGTAGAAAGAAGGAGCTTGGATTATGATGTTGTCATTGAAATTAAGAGGGTGTGAGGATGTAAATATTTATTTGACCATATGCTCTGGAGAGTGTTAAAAATAATGATACATGGAGGGAATGAAAATTGAATAAATGATAGTGAGATTTCTCTAGGAAACAATCTCTCAAAACTCTAATGACAGCAGAGTTATTGAAATATGAGGAGGAAAGTCACGCTAAAGAGGATCTTGGCTGGAAGTGGAGTGAAAAAAAGAAAACTGTGTGATGGTATTGACATTGCAGAATGAGCCAAGAGATGAAAGAAGTCAGTTGCCATGTTTTTGTGCAGTTGGATTTTGTATATGTGTTTCAGGAGGAAGAATTTGTTCTATATTTCCATTTTAAAAGAACATAGTAAAAAAGAATGCAGCAGAGCCTGAGGGGGAGGTTCAGGAGGTGGTCAGGGACTGGCTGGAGGAGAAAAGATGAGAAATTTGCACACCTGCAGTAGAGACCATGTGGAAGAGACTTGGGGGTAAATCACTGACGGCAAAGGTAAACTGATGAGAGATCAAGTCATGCTCTGTTAAACTGCTTTTGAGAGATTGCCACACCCTTGTGCAGTGAAAAGGAAAGCAGAGGGAGGCAAAGATGATTGGTATCACTAACAACTGCAGTCCAGAGGCTTCTTTCTGCTGGGGGAGGTGTTGTGCTGGGGTGAGACCCAGAGGGAAGAATATGTTTCTGATGGGGAAAGTCACTCCAGGTTTTTGCCAGATACATTCTTGAGCTCAAGAGCAGGGGCGGAGGAAGCAGATGTTTGAGGGACTTGGCAGAGTGGACAAAAATGTTGAGGCACAGAAGATCTAGGAGAGGGGGAAGGAGCATGCAGCAATGGAGGGAGGTGCTTGAGAACAGATGTAGAGTTTCTGCCCTTAGCTAATACTAGGCAGGTCCTGCCCTTGAGAAATGTGAATGAGTAAATAATAAGAGTGCATCCAAATAGAATGTAGCCTAGCAGCATCTGCCTGGAAAAATAATTGGAATCAGAAGGGTAATTTTATAGCTGTCAGTGCAACTCTTTACATTGGCCATGTTAGGGTGTGTGAAGAGAGAAGAAATCCTGAGAACATTGACTTGTTCCTGTGCTTCCCTGCAGACTCCCATTGCCTGAGGTTGAAAAGGGGCCAGAGACAAGCATAGGAAACCCTGGCAGCTTCAGACAAGGCAGAAGGTGGTCACTTAAAATTGTGGGATTTTTTTTAAAGAAGCCCATTTAAAAAGCATCTGGTTTTCCTAGGGGTAAATAGTCTGCTTTTCTTGTACCTAGTGGAACATCCAACAGAGACAGGGTGCCCTAGATGTGGGAAAAAATGAACAGAGTTGCAATCGATTTTCCCTTTTCCAATCTAATTTTGAAGAGATAAATAATGGTCTCCAATGACATCACATAACTTTACTTCACTTTTTTTTTCTGTTTGACAACATGATGGTATTTCTCAGCATTGTGTTTTCCATCAAACATGGATTCCCATGTTATGACCTCTCCCTCATTTTAGTAAAGAGAAATGTGATTTGGAAAGAGTTTTAAGCAGAAAAGCTAGCTCTGTCAAACACATCTGTAGACATTCAGCTCTTCACCAAGAGAATTTCTTCTGTGAATGCTGCATCTGGGAGTCAAGTGTAGTGGTAAGGCAGGATATGCTCAGTACCTAATGTAGATATAAAATACGATAAGCTCTGCCATATGTGACAAAAGCCACATGACCCAAAAACTATTCATGTAAGCCTATGCAAGCAGCAGAAGCAAAACAAACAGCTTGAAAACCAACATAATTGAACATGAAAACATCATCAAGAAGCATGACAATGAGTTCACTGTCATTTCATGCAAGACAGAAGTGGCACCTTATTCCTTAGGTTGCTAGATATTAATCAAACATACAGCCACCCTTGAAAGGATACTGCTATGGAAGGGAGAGAAGCCTTTTGTATATTCACTTTGTATTCTTTAAGCCCAAAGTAATGAATGGTATCTTAGACCATTTTTCACATGAGGAGCCAGTGTGTCACACAAGATTTCTTATTCCATACCATACTGTCCTTCCATGTTTTACTGCTTGTTTTTCAGTATCAGGATATCCTTCATTATATGGCTTTTGGTTTGTTTGGGTTTTTTTAAATATTACTTTTGGGAAAAAGAATGTCTTTGCTGAACTTCACTGCTGTTAGCATTTTGTATTACAGAAGCAGATCTTACAGCTATGTATGCATTTTAAATTCCCTGTCCTCTCCTTTTGACTTTGCCCTGTGGTGTCCCTACAAATGTGACAATTCCTGACAGGTCATAGTGAAGCTGGGGAAAAAAAAGTCCTTGTTTGCCTGGTTTGAAAACCCTTGAAAGGCATTCAGCCAAGTATCAAGGTCAGATAGAACAGAACAGCGCCTGTTCTGGTGGCTGTGATCTGTAAAAAGCAAAGATGGGGCAGATCCAAAATATTTTGTTATACTGGTTCTCAAATGCTTACGCTGTTATGAAGCATGATTTTGCCAACCCCTCTTCCTTCCTCACCACCCTGCTCTCCAGTGTCTGTGCTGTCCTTCCTCAGTCCCCATCCCTCCTGTTTTAAGACAACCAGTTTGTAGGCTGGGAGCTTGCATGGTGGTGTCTCAGCTACCGAGGTGTTGGGTAGAGCCCAGCGTGCTCCGAGAGCTGTGGCTGGCGCGTTTCTGCGGAGCTCAGCCGCGCAGTGCCTTGCAGAGCATTTCGGGAGTGGTTGCTGCAGGATGTGGGCCACAGCCTTGCCTGACCGTGGCAGGCGTGGGGAATTGTCAAAGCCTGTGTCTTGCTCTAGCCTGGGAACTCTAAGCAGCCTTCTCCAGTCAGTTTGTATGCTAGGGAAGGATGACAGCATGGGTTCAGACTCCAAATGCAGCCACGACTGGGGTGCCTCTGAGTCCTCCCTATGTACATGTTTTTCCCAGGGTAAGGGTTCTAAAGTGGGGAACTCCCCCCAAGATGTATGGCCTGACATTTGGCAGGGTGGCAGGCAAGCCTGTGGAGTCTGCTAAATCATTTGTGCGAGTCTGGAAGCACTTTAGAGGCTGATAGATAAGAAGTTAGAAACATTTGAAGTTTTGAGGAGGAAAACAAGATTTATGGTGACTATGAAGAGTAGGAAATCAAAACTGTTAAGAAATCAGCTTCAGGTCATCATAAAGTTTTGATCCCTAGTTTCACATTAAGGAACAGAATACTACTAGAAAATATTGCCTGTGGTAATAAATAAAATTAAAAATTAACTACTATATACTGCTTTTCATCTATAGATTGTGGTGATAAGAAGAACACAGTGAAAGTCTAATTTATTGCAGCTAAATAGTTGACTGTTAAACATTTCTTTTTGTGGGACTGTAAATTCTACCTGTTGACATGAGCTCAATCTTAGCTGCTTTCTGGACTAGATTGCTTTATTGTTTAGAATTAACTCCATGCAGATGTTTTGAAGAGTTATTGTTTCTTGCAAGTGTATTATGAAAAGGAGAAATCCCAAAGGAGAGAAAGAAACAAATTGACAAGACTTTGGCACTAATTGTAGCCATGGCTATGTTTATTGTTATACAAATCTATTAGGACCATGTTTTGTGAATCTTAATTGAGGAAGACTGCCATTTTTTTGCACACAAAACTTGATCCTCCAGTGTGTAATTTTTTTAATCACATAATTTGTCTGCAAGGGGAAACACTTTTTTTAGTATATGCTGAAAATGTAAGGTCAGGTTGCAACAGGTACCTACTGTACTTCTTTTTAATACAAGTAATAAAATTATTAAGTGCTGGTTGAAACAAAATGCTAGTGAGTTTTGTATTATTTAAAGGTTTTGGAATTTGCCCTGTATTTACCCATAGATTATGACTTTAACTCTGCAGAATTACTGATCCTTTATTTTTGTTGAGCAATTAACATGACCCCTGTAGGTGGGTTCATGAAATGTAGAGCAAATATGGAAATTAGGTTATTTACAGTTCTCCAAAACTGGTTACCCAAATCATTGGTTAGAGTTGCAATGTATATTTATAAATTTATTTCCAAACATGATGTATGTGTCTAAGATATGGCAAAGAATTATTGCAAGCATGAAGAGGACTCATAAGACTGGGACAATGTCTTTATGGAATCCGAAGCATATCCTTTGGTGTGGGTTGGTTTGCTCGAACAATTAAGAGGGATATATGTCCCAAAACATGGCTGGAAGCTAAACTTGGAAGCGGGCCAAACCCACATGCTTAGATATGCCCTGGTTTCATCTGGGTGGAGTTAATTTCTTCTTCTCTGATGATAGATACTGGATCATAGAAATACACTGGTGACCCTTAGGAGCTGAATCTTTTTAGGAATTGTGAGGAAAAAGGAGACAGAGGGAAGTATGATTCAAATCTTGTATTTAATTGATTGGTATTTTCTTTTTGCATTCTTTTTCATATCTGGTAAGAATCATATGGAGTCTATGTCCTTTTTAATTTACATACGACATGGATACTGACTGGTGACAAGGCTTACTTATTGTAGCCCTGAACCAAAGCCAAAGATGGTTGTGGAAAGTCTGGATAGAAAGGTAAACCTTGAAGCCCTGAGTCATCATTGGGTGGGCTAAAGGAGTTTTAATGTACTTTGTACAGGTAAGACTTTATTTATTAGATCAAGGAATTTCCCCTGAAACTTAGTGACACATCCTCCTGGCAACCAGAATGATTGGACTTATGAAAAGGTAAAAGCACATATCTGTCCTTAAGGAAGAATAAGCTGAAAGGGATGAGGGTGGCAGGGATTTCATGGGCAAAAAAGTTTATGCTAGCACAGGAGGAGGAGGGCTTCAAGAGGAAATGCTGCTTTGGCAATCTCTTTAGGGGAGGGTTTGAAACGAAACTTCTAAAAATAGTAAAATATGATCGTCCAGGACTGGCTTTTGTTACCATCACCCACTTGAGTTCTGCTTTCAAGATTTATTATATCACTCTTAAATCTCTTGGAGTCATTACAATCTTGCCTTTCATCTAGTCTGTATATAAATAATTGATCATCATAAGGATTGAAAACTGTGGAAATGAAGACAGCTTAACACAGATATTCTTTATGACATCAATTATAGGGGGAATCATTTGATGAGAACAGAGGATATTTCAAATGGTACAATAATGCTAGCTCCTAAAATTACTTTGTATTTGAAATAAGATGTGTACACTGATTGGTTCTGTTGCTGGTTTATGGAGAAAGTATATTATGGTTCAATGAAAAAGATGGTTAATTATCTGCACACAGGGCTTGCTTCACCCCTCCCCTACTTCTTTTACACTCATGTAATTCTGTTGAAGTCAGCTGTGTACAAATGGTGTAATGCAGGGGTGAATCAGGCCTATATTTTGTAAGCAATTTATTGCAAGCATTTGTAGTACTGAGAGAGGAAACGTTCAGGCGTTGTTCAGTGCTGAGGTTTAAACGCCCTGGGTGTGTGTTCTGTTGGCAGCAGTCACATGTGCTGGGCCAGGGGTGACATAGGGTTAAACACTGAGCACTGTGACAATAGCTGAGCACACTTCTTTTACTAAAACCTGGTATGATGCTAAAATACTGTAAATAGGGTCACTAAGTGTGATGAAGTCAAAGTTCAAGTGATTTTTTTTTTCCTTTTTTTGATGTATTTAATGTAGTGTTGACCGCTGAATTTATGTATTTGGCTTGACTGGAGAGGACATTTCTCTCCCTCTTGTTAGCTGTCATTTTGTGTTGTTCCGCTGTTCATCTGTGTGTGGGCCATCGGTGGTTTGGCCCAATATTCAAACTGAACAGAAGTACAGGAGTATTCGTGCTGTTCTGGGATGTATGTAATGGTGCCTGGAGGACTTGTCCCCTCCTGTGCCTCTGGCTGCTTAGGAGCATGTACAGAGCAGTAAAGCAGTCTTATTTAATCTGTCTGTGGGGAGAATGTTGTGCTGAAAAGTACCCACTGTACTTCAGTCTGTGCAAGTGATTGAAACAGCATTGTTACAAATTCTGAAAAGTTAATCTGAAAATTTTGATTTTATATGAGCCACTTCTAGAACCAGACAACATCAAACAGAAATATTTCATGTAGTGATTTTATGGTGGACAGTCCCAGGAAATTGTAGGAATTGAGTTGTCAAAGCAGAGATAAATGGTGAACTTGAATTCCTGTGCATTTGTTGACACTGAAAAGATCCCAATGAACATGAGTGAGAAAGGCAGGATTAGCTGTGGGTATGCCTTGTGTTTTTCAGGAACAATAGTTCTCATTTGAATTAAGACACGTCTGTTCCGTTACTCTCTAATGCAAATTCTTTTCCAACAGAGTTGGCATGGTTATATGTTGTAACTGCAAAGTTTTGGGAACTGGAGTGTGAGAGATTCCAAAAATCCTCCTGTTCTTGATGATACACAAACACCGTCATTTGTCCAGGATTTAATTCAGCAAAATACTGAAGTGTGTGCTTTGCAGTCAGGTCTGCAAACTAAAATATTTCAATACCAGTTTTGCACAGGTGCTGCGTGAATAATTCACGTATGGATTGTGAGGGCTGTTCTTTCTGTCCTTTGACTATTGACCAATTCCCACAGTCTGTCCTAATAGTTCCATTTCTTACTGGTGCTTGTTAATTTTAGGGCAAGCCTCTGTACCTCATGGTATTTATGCCGTCCATGTACTGCTATCAGTAGGTACAAAACATTTGCTTTGAAAGCAGAGCTGTATGGGGATATGTGAGGAGCACTTGGATGCCCAAGATGTTTAAGGAGTCTGAGGAGATGCTTGATTTTAATGTGAAATATTCTGGAATTATATAGTATTTTATGGTATTGTCTTAGACTAAGTAATTATTTTCTCTCTCTTCAACAAGCAAGCTGACACCAGACACAGAATTTCATCAAACCTTTCCTTCCAGACAGTTTTGAAAGGCCATGCAAGTCCATTGCCTCTCCCAGTTTAAAGTGATGCTTGTGTGGCCAGAGAAGAATGTATTGACCTCACTGAGATATAGGAACAATGATCCACCACTAAATGTGAGTGCAATCAGCTCAGAAGCCTCCAGTGCTTGCATTTAGTTCCTTCATGAAGTATTATTTATTCTGGATTGTTTACTAGAGTTCTTCCATGTCTACTTCTTTTTTTCCTATCTTAGTGAAGATCACACCTAGCAACAGCTGAAAGAGCACAAGTGTTGCTTTCTGACCTTGTCAGTTATGCTTGTGTCAAATCAAATCTCATCTCTTAATATCATTGGGTTGTTTTTGCAGAAGCTTTTGGGACCTTGTTACAGATAGCATTTCAGGGGGAAAGAAACCCCCACAACCTCATGTTAACAGTGGGGCATGCATCTATCCAGGCATGGCTAAAGAGCAGATGTGCGGCCAAGATAGTAAGTTAGAAGGATCATCCAGGGGATCAGGATTGCAGAAGAAAAGGGGACTTTGTGGGACAATGAAGTTCAGAGGCAAGACTGTGACATTTTGAATATCACTTTCTTGAACATTTTTCAGACAAGTCTTGCACAAATCACGATCTAAATAAATGTTCAGATTTTTTTTATTTAGGTAGATCTTAATTGCAATTATCTTTCTTTTTGTAAAATTATATATGATTAAGAATAGGGTTTCATTTTCAAGAGTTTGATTGCTTTGAGTTAATGAGAACCACATAGTGTAATACAATATCTTGTTGATTTAGATAGTAGCTTATTTTCTGTATTTCTTCATTTGACAGCCACAGGTTTGAACAACAGATGTGCAGATGTTAGCCTGGTGGGTAGTGTGCCCAGAGGGAGAAGTGTAGGTCAGGGATGAATTTTAAAACTGATTTCTTTCTAAGAGGTGGGATATAATAGTGCCTTTAATCATTACCTTTCTGAAACTTTTAGATGACATTTCTAAGAGGCTTCTGAGTTAAAAAAAAAAAAAAGCCCTTCTATCTCCATAATATCAAAAGGAAGCTTTGCCTAAGAAATAAATTTTAGTAAGTAAGATCAGGTCCCAATACTGAAAGATGTAATATTTGTTTGCTATTTTGGAAAATGTTCCAGGTTGTTTTTCACTGCAAATCATAGCACTATTTTCCTCTAGGAAAATGAGTAGAACACTTAGAGTTGACTTTACTGTTAACTGAGTTCTGCAGCTCAAGCTACAGGTGAGGAAGCTGCACTGTGGCCAATTGAATATGAATAGTGGTGGACATTCCTATACTAAGGGCATATGCAAGAAATTTCAAGGTATGAAGCAGTTTGTCTGTACAAATTCAAGGACAGGTTGTATCTGGTGACACTCAAGTGCTGAACTTTCTCGGCCATTCACTTAAGCAGCTAAATCTGTCTGTAAAAATGCAGCCTTTAAAATTCCTGTAGTCATTTCACACCCTGACTCTGTATGCACTTTATAAAACATAGCATTATTTTATCAACTTCTGTGGTGCATGTGAGCCCAGATGAGACTGGGCCACTACTTAGGTGCTGCTTTCTTTGCAAGAGAATGGTTTGAATGGCCCCAGATTTCCATGTGATATGACTGTATTGGCTGCGTAGGTTCTTTGCTACAGCCTCTGTATTTTTGTCTCCCTCATCTGTATTAAAAAAGTAGGCAGTGATCATGGATATAACCCAGTTTAGAGGTGTTTTAGACTAAAAGTATTAATGTTTTTAAAGCTCTTGGAAAGCCTGTGCAGGTATAAACCTTGACACTGTTACAGCATTTACTGAGAGCTTCTGAAGTTGAACAGTGTAATTCTGTCGACAGCCTTTGTATTTAGAAAGCTGTGACCCATCAATAAATTCTCACATGAACTTCTTTCAGGAAAATATTTAGAACTCTGATTGAACTCCCAGACCCCTTGGGCTAATAAGAACTTTCTCTTCAGCCTTCTTTTATAGGCAAGGTTGTCTAGATAGCCACATAAAAATGTAACTAATACTTCTGTAAAGAGAAGCTGGAGTTACTCATGGCAGAACTTTTGGAATAGCTCTGCTTGCTTCAGTTCCTTTCCTACTAAAATCATTGGAAAAATCTGTTCTTGACTTTAAGAGGAGCAAGGTTAAACTAGCACAGTATGTTTTTAAAATTCCAAACTAGTAATTTAATCTTCAGATTTAACCATATTGGCCCTTGCAAATTTTTTTCCAAAGCTGCAGTCAAAATAAATGATGTGTTAGTCCCTAATAAATGGTCCTTAGTAAAAGCATGTATTATGCTTCCTTTGAAAAGTCATTTCTTTCTTATGATGGGTTTCTGATTCAGCTGCTTTCCAGCATGCTCTTCCAATACTTTCTCCCTTCCAGCAGTTTGCATAAACCCTGCAACTTGCTTTGTTTCTGTACAGCAGCACATATGCATCTGTACATAACAGTGCAAAGAGGATCACCTCAGACTTATTAGAACAATTGTCTTCAGATTGAAAAATACTTTCTGGAGGTTCATTTCTTAGAATCAGCTTCCCGATTTCTTGCTTATTAAATCATGCGGTGTTTATGAAATAAAAAGGCTATCAGTCTGTCAGTCAGAGCTCTAAAGCCCTTTTGCAGACCATAAATTCACATTCTAGTAGCTATAAATAGAAAACATAATTGCAGTGGTTGTAAAACTCTCTGATAATTGTTTGTTGTAGTGCAGCTACGAATTGGGAAGAGTTGGTTGGAATACTCTTGTCAGCATCTTTTTGCACAGAATTTCCATCGAGCCAATAAGTGAGCTTGTGCTGATGATTTGTAGTATCTGTTATCACCTTTCATCAGACTCTGAGGAGAAAGGAAACACAGGATATTCCAGATGGGAGTCTGGTGCATGTGCACTGAGGAATCTGTTTGTTTCCTCTGATTGTTAGTGAAGGACAGTGGGTGTGCTGCTGCTTGTTGCATTATTTTTTGTACTAACGACCATATCCAAGTGACTTCTGTTAATGTGCTGTAATTTACAGTCCCTTTAGGATGCAGTTATTCATCGTTTTGGTAGTTTTGGCTGCTATTGAATACTTGGCAACACTGCAAATCAGAAGCTGCAGAAATTACTCTTCAGAAGACTACATTTCTTTTTTAACTGTGATCCAGTGTTCCCCAGCTTTTCCTTTATGTTTTTACTTGTTACTCTTAGAATCAGTCTCACTAGATCACTAACTTCTGCAATGCCCTGGTAAATCAATGCTCATACAATTTCCTGAACATGTTTCTTATGTTTCTGGCCCCTTTATTTAGAGCATAAGTATTTGATGTTGAGAATAAAATCTACAGTACACCAAGGGTTTATTTCCTCTATGACTGCTGCTGTGGAATGGTGTATACCATTTGGGTTTGGAATATTCCCTCATGAATTATTCATACTTCTTATGCCACAGCCACAGAAGAGCACCTGTACCCGAGTGGTTGGAGCAACAGCAGTGTTTTAGAAAGGATGGAAATGGGACAGTCTGTATGGGCTATTTCACTGAGAAATTAAAATCAACACAACACAAGCTGAGATGCAGAAGCTGGGCAGAAGTTCATAAAAAAGAAATGCCTGACTGCGGGAAACCAGTGATGAGTCCAGTGTGCTTTGCCTCTAGCAGAGGCAGTAGGAGAGACTTTTAGTGATAATGTGCAAACCTGGCTACTTCCATGGTCTCTTCTCATACTCTGTCAGCATCACAGCTGGTGTATTACAGATATTGGGGGCCAGATACCTGCATGGTCTTACATGGACACATTTCCCATTAATTTATCTCATTCTCACATGAAATTGTTGATACTGTCTGCTGGTGCTAACAGCTTCCTGTGGCAGCAAGCTTCAGAGGTTCATTACTCACTGTGGAAAGTACTTTAACTCTGATTAAATCAGTGTACTATTAGTATTAGTTTCATAGAGTGTCCTCTACTGCTTTTCAAGAATTGTAGGATTTTTATTCAGTTTGATCCTGCTTGCAATTCACCTTTTCACTTTTTTCTGACATGGTAAACTGATATCTCCTTTTTAGCACTCCATTTTCAAGAGAAGGGTCCTAGACTATGCAGTGTAGGAGAAATTGGTCTTCTCTAAGTAGTCTTTAACTTCATTACAAATGTAAAAGAAAATTCTTACCCTTGTGGTACAACTAGTATGTCAAGCATAAGAATCTCCTGAACCACCTCAGCAGTAAAGGTGGGAATAAATAGTTCCCTGAGTGTCTGCAGTGGTGTTATCATCCTTTTTATGCCTTTGTCATCAACTGCTCCCACTAATCACAAGATAACTTCCTGCTTTTGATGTGTTCAAAGAATGTTTTACTATCAGTCTGAGCATCATTTGCAAGTTGCTCTTCAGGTTCTTCTTTAGCCCTCTGTGTTTCCTGTTTACATTTGACCTGCTTTATTTTATGGGATTTTTCTGTGCTCACTTCAGAAAGCTTTCTGGTAATTTTGTTGTTTTGGGTTGGTTTTTTTTTAATGCTGATCTTCTACCTTTGAAAGATTCCTTTGCTTTCCAGTTGAGCCATCTGTGCAGAGGGGGTTTGGACTGCTTTATTTTGTTCTTGTTCTGTGTCATACACATCAACTAAACTTCTAACTAAACTTTACTAAACACAAACTGAACACATTAACTAAACTTTCTAGTATAGTGTATTTCATTCTGTAGGTTCTATGTAGACTGCTTAGCTTTTGAAGCATTTCTTCCTCTTTAGCATTTTTTTGGAAGGGAAAGGGGATATTGGGTTTTTCTTTTTTTACAATTGCTGATTTTCAAAAATCCTTTTTGTTTGGGTTTTTTTTTCTTGAAATTGAATAGTCACAAACTAGATGTATTTAGTCTTCTCCCCTTTTCTCGTTTTAAGCTGTAGTGGGTGTGTGCAGTGTTGCACAGGAGTCACTGACTCGGGGATATTTAGTTAGTTCCTGACCAGCCTGTCTTACTTGGTGTGAGTAGTAGCTTGAGGGAAAGACACTTTTAAGGGATCTCTGCAGAAAGTCAGATTTACCACTGTCAGAGGAGTAAAGTGTACTTTTTTAAAATACTATGTTCAAAGGGAAAAAATCAGGCATTGTCTTTGTTTTCAGTAGGAAAAGGTACTAACTTCATAACACTTTAACAAGTCTCTTCAAGGCAGATGAAGAAAACAATCAAGGGGTAAAATTGGACATTCTTTGAGAAAAAAAAAATCACTTAGAATGAACATGTATTTTCATTGCTAAAATGGGATTTTTTTTTTTTAATTTACTTTGAAAGCTTTTGTTCCTTATCCATACTGGAAGCATAGAACACAAAATCTCTGAAGAGATTTAAAAGCAATGCAAATGTTTTCAGATTTTCATTAGAGGAGAGTCTCTGAAGACAAAAGGGCTTTCAGAACATAAAAACATTTGGTGCTTCAGTAAACCAAACTGAGTTTTGCTTGACAGCTGAAAGATATTCCCTGTGGGTCATTTATGCCTCTGTCTGCAGAGCTGATTGAGTAAATATGCAGCAACAAGGAACATTCTTATACCTTGTCTGGCATTTGCTGGCTGATACTTTTAACTTAAGGTAGATACAGTTTGATAATGTAGCTTGCACAGCTTGGTGGAATTCATCAAATACGGAAATGACTTTGATAAATACACCTTGCTGTGTCTTCAGTTTTCAGCAGCAAGATTTTAAGTTGGAAGAACTTGTGTGTGGACTCCTGGGAGGATGTTAAATCACTACTGAGGCTCTGGATAAGCAGTCAGTTCCTGAGGTGGGGCTAAAATGCTTTAACCATGAAGTCTTTTTGTTGTTTTGGGTTGGTCTCTTTAGAAAGTTCATGAAGACTCTTTAGATAAGGTGGCAGGAGATTCAAATTCAGCAGCTTTTCCCATTTAAAAAGGGGAGTGATTTCCCAGCTTCAGCAGATGGTTTCCATGGGTAGTAGGTCTATGACAAGCCGTGCAAGGAGGGCCAGCAGACTGGGGGACAGCTTGGTGGGCAGCAGGGCACAGAAGTGGTCTCCAAGTTCTGTGGAACTTTTCTCCCCAGAGACTGATTGATTGTCTTTTGGGTGTGACCTCACAGAGATGCCCATTTGTGATAGAGAATCTAAGTTGTCTCATGCTTTCTCTAACCAAATGAAACTCAGTGCAGACATTTGTATTGCTGTTCAAGCACTGAACATGGGTTCATGTTGAATGAACATTCATTTTCATGAATGAAAATAATTTTCACATCCTTATTTTGGCCCCAGTAGTTATTACCTGATACGTTAGTGATGTTATTAGATCTTTAAACATAGTGATTACTTTCTTTTAAAAAGTTAAAAGACAGAGTAGCCAATAATGTGTGCTTGGTTTTTTTTAATAATAATTTTTACAAAATTTTGTAAAAAAAAATTGCATTTGCCATGTTTTGTGATCGTGTTTGGGTGAGGAAGTGAAAGATAATGCCAGAAGCTGAAGGGAAAGTGTTGTTGTCATTCCACGGGCTGTAAAGAATTTGGGTTTTGAACAGCTCTGTAGTAACACATTGCACATGTCCTGTGTGGGTTGATGTTTGTGCTAAAACCTTTCACATTTTGAGAATATTTTCATGGATTTACAGCAATTACTCAACTATTTACAAGGGACAAAATATGACCCCCCATTAATCATAACCAATCAAATTCAGCATGTTCAATCATAAAGATTTCAGTCACTGTTTTCACTACTTTCATCTTTATTCATATTTTCAAAGCTAGTCATGATTCATAAATTGATATTTACGACTACCATGTGCTGATATCTGGGAGCTTGGGGGGTTTTGGTTTGGTTTGTTTTTTTTTTTTAATAGACATTTAGCTTAACTGGTATGTAGCCTGGAGAGATGAGCTACTCATAGGCATAATTGCTATCTTTCCATTAAATTAATATTCACACAAGTAGCAGGGCTGACAGCTTCTGGAGTTTATAGTCTGTAGGAGAGGGAAGAAGAGTGGGGCAGAGGGAACTTGCATTGTCTTAGTGTGCCTTGGCTCTGCTCTTGAGGGAAATGCATTTTCTTCAGGTGACTCACGCTTTGCCACCTCAGACTGCCTCCAGGCAGCCAGTACTGTGCTGCAGTCTGCAACTCTTTGAAGTCATTTGCTAAAGAACAACTGAGTCCTCACTCCTGATGCTTTTCTCTGTAGCAGCTGTTAAGATACAGTAGGAACTTTGATCACAGATAGTGAATTTGTCACTGCAAGCTGCTGCTGGCTCCACTGGTGGTGTGAGGTCTGCATGGCACTAAACAACAGAGACGTGCTGTGCTCTGGTGTGTACTTGAAGAAAGGCCATTAAGAGCTGAAATGTCAACAGTGACCCCATGTACCTGTAATAAATGTAAGCTTTGTAATTAGTAGCAAGCTGTCTCAGAGGGCTGTAGATAGTTACTAAGATTAATTTTCACTATGGTGTGCCCAAAGTTCTTCTATGATATAAGGCAACCAGTTAACATTGTCAGGAGAGACTATCAGGTTGCAGCATGTATAGTTTGGTGACAGAGCCGGGCTCCAAGTACCTTGTGGCACCAACTGTCTTTCCATATGTTTTTCTGGAGCTTACCACACCCTAGGAGAGCGAACAGAATACCTGTAGAGTCACACCTTCATTGTGAATATGTGTCCCTTTGTTCCTCTGCTTCATTGTGCATCAAACCTGTGCAGAAAACAATACTTAGAGGGTAAAATAATACCAATTTATGTGTATCTGGTAGTTTATATAATGTATATAGATATATATGAATTATAAGTGCTCTAGGTATCAGGGAGTCAGTGAACACCTGCAGAAATAAAACAATGCATTGAGGAAGTCCTGTACCTGTCTGCTTCAGGCTTTCCTCCTGCCTGTGGAAGGCAGGTGGCTCTGGGCTCATGTAAAGAAGCCTCAGACAAGAGTAACTGACACTGGAGCACACTTTAACCAGAAAGACATTTCAAAAGGCATCCTAAAGCATGTCTAGACTGGAATTTGCAGTTGAAAGGAAAAACTATTATCCTTTGGCTTGAAAAGTGACCCATGGCTTTAGGCATGAGTGATTTTTGATAAATGGCCTGGTTGTCCCTCTCCCTGGTGTGGGAGGCAATTGGTTTCCACTGTAAACCTGGACTACAGACAATTTCCTTCATCATATTTGTAGCAAAGGTAGCACAGACTAATGCAACAGAGAAGAGAGAGTTTTTGAAAGTTTACTCCTTGTCTATTAGTAGAAAGAGTCAGAAATAACAAGATACCTCTTCAAACTTAAACTTTGAATATATTTGCTAACATCAGGGATCTTTTCTCTCCTATTTTATGAATTAGCTGTGTTTTCATGGAGTACATATTAGCATGATTTTTGGTATATTATAAATGTGACATTGATATTGCATATGAACTCTTTTGGTCAAGAGCCATGTTAACTGCCCCATCAATTACACTTCTAAGTACCTGTCACATTAAAAAAATGTGGCTCTGGGCCCCTTAGGGTATTTTGTTCTTTTAGGCAAAGAGTTTTTTGTTTTCACTCACTACTTTTGATCTCCTTTTTCTAGAAGTATTTTTTGCTTTCATTTCGTTTTTGAGGGGGGATTTGTTCTTTTGACTTTTTTAATGAGGGAAGTATCTTTTGTGTGGGAAGCATTGTAAGATCCAAAACTCCTCAGGATGCTTAAAGAGGGCATTTAGAATTTCTTATGGATGGGTTACTATTGTGAAGGCAGCATTTAATGTGTTAGGTAGAGTCTCAAAGTTGCAGAGGTAATTGCTTTTATATCTTATTCTGTGGGTTTAAAAATGCATGCCATACTGTGCAGTGTTTCTGTTAGCAAATAATGCCATTTCAGCCATGGCCAGGTATATATTTGCATATAATTGTCCCTTAGTATATTTTTGTGCAGAACTACTTTCGAGGGCCTATGACAAAGTATCTATGCCACTTCAGAACACACAGGTGCTTAATTCTGTATGTTCAGTAGAGCAAACATTATTGAAATGAATGTGGTGGAACACAGCTGGAGTTAAATGAACTATTGTTCTCACAGGGAAGGCTAGATTAAAAACCACGAAAAAGAAAAAGTTAAAAATCCTGTGTTTTTAATAGCTCCAGCTACAAGCCTGTGTCGAAACAAGCAGCTGGCAAACATATGACATTTTTTCCCCACTACAGATCTTCTAAAAATGAATTTCATGTTCACCCAGCCTTGTCTTTCTAAGGGTGCCTGCTGGCATGTCATTCCTGAAGGAAGTGGTTCATCTGGGAAGGTTATTGGGGGTTGGGGTTGGGAAGTCCTAGTGCATAGGCAGTGCCCAGGGACTGGGACCAAAACACCCCCAGGGAAAGCTCAGCTTGTACCCTGCCTCTGATGGACAGGTGTGAGGACAGAAGCCTGGCATGGGTTCTCTGCAGCACTGCTAAATGTTCTTTCCCTCTCAGATAAGCCACCAGCACATGGGAAAAGCTCAGTGCTTCCTTTTCTGCTTGTGCTGCTGCACTGTGATACTGCAGGACTGCAGTGCAACTGTATGAGAACCTCATGTAGTCCTGAGAGCCTCTGTGTAACATTACTTGGCTTATACATCTTTTATTATGTTTGGCTGTTGGTGAGTCAAACGAAAATTATTTCCAGATTACAATAAAGCAACTTCAAACATAGTAAGTGTTGTTAGATCATTGACCGTATTAAAATAAAATTTTAAAAGGCTGTACATCAAGGCTCAGAACTGTTTAAAGAAGGAAAAATGTGTAGTATTATTGCCCTAAACATACTGCTGAACCTTGGGAAAAGATTTGTGCCGCGTTTCTTGTGACAGTAACATCACAGAGGATATAAACCAGTCATTGGCACTCTCTCAAGAAACACATCACTGTAATTCATTATAACAATACCACTGTGATATTTGTTCATAATATTTATGAAAGTTAGACTATGAAAACAGTATGCACTGACTGTCCATGGTGATGTATCATTCTGAAAAAGAGAACATACATAACAAAATACTTTAAATGAACTCTAAAAATACACTGGTGACTTAAAACAATTTGCCTGATCTTACACACCATGCCAGGAGGGGCTTCCCAGGATATGCTTCTGGATGACCTTTTTGAGGACATATATCAAATAGTCATGTATTTATTATGGTCCCAGTCAGTCTTCAGTGATGAATGTTGTGTAGTGTAGGCAGTCATTACAGCTCGGTGTAATTCTCTGCACAGTTTCCAGTTGCTTTCTTTTCTATGGAAAACAGAGTGGCCTGTGTCATGTCAACCCAATAAACCCAACTTTTACCCACAAAGTGTTCTCAGTGGCATAAAGCTTTATCTGACCTGGCAGTGGGGTACAGATATCAGGGAGTCTGCAAGGAGCCTTCTGTTCTGCTTCCCCAGTTGTGCCTGGGCCCCGCAGGGTGTGGGGGAACAGCCTGGCTCTCGTGAGCCAGGAAACTTTACAAGCCCTCACAGCCCTTTTGCAAGCCCTTCCAGCACATGCTGGGATTCACTGCAGCTCTGACGTCAGTGTAAGTCTGGATTTCTGGGCACTGAATAAAGCGGCAGACGCATTCTGTGGTTGAGTGGTGCTGATGACATGCCATTTTTCCTCTTCCCCCATGCCATTTTTTCTCTCTCCCCATCAGTGTATGAGCAGCATGAATGTTCTGATAATTATTGTAACCAGGCATGGGCTCAGTTCAGTTCCTGGTGAGAGGAACAGCCTTGGATAAGCTCAAGAACAAGAGTAGGCTCCACCTTAAAGGTACTGAGTTTGGGCTGAGGCTGAGCACCAGTAAGTTTCTACTTGGCACATAGGTGAGATTCTACAGTGGGTTTGGAATGTAATTTCCTAGGAAGGGAAGTAGAACTGCAACCTCTGTCTTCCTTATGTCTCCAGGAAACCCTCTGGCTCTGTCCACTCTAGTTCATTTCTCCCCAGCCATTTGATTGCTTCCTGTGATGGCGTGACAGGAGAGAGATGAAAAGCAAAAGGGAAGGCAGTTGCAACTTATCACCATGCTCAAAGCCTCCAAACTGAATTCCAACTTGTCTGGCAAAAAAGTGGACAAAACTAAAATGACATTTCAAGCTCAGTTTCCTGGCTTCACTATTCATTGCAGGAATGCTTAGATTTGAAAACAATAAATACCATCACTGCAGGAAGCCCCAGATTTGAATTGTGTGCATGCACAGCTGTTTACAAATCATCCATTTTTACTTAGCCACTTCCATCTAAGGTAGTTGGCTCAGTTTAAAAATGAAATGGCCTCTCCAGAAGTCCACTACCAGATCAACTTATTCTGAAAAAAAGAAAGGGAATTTCCATGCTAGTTTTCAGAAGGACTTTTTTTAATAAAAAAGATAAGGTAGATGCTACACTAAACTTACTGTGCTGCAGTCAAGGACTAAAGGTTAAAGACTTATGAATGGAAAGAAGGAGGCTAAATGGCAAACTTAGATGGAATAAATAAATGATAGGAAAAACAACCAAGACTGGGTAACAGCAAGAGAGATTAAAACTGGAACTGAGATGTTTATATAATACTTTGGGCAAAATATTATATTTTACCATGTACCTTTAGTTTCTGTATCATTCTGCTCTCCATCTCCCTTCATTTAAACCTTACATATTATCCTTTTAATCTTATGGGCTTTGAGGCTCTTAAAGTGTAATCATATTTGGCCACTTTTTTCCTGATTTGATTAAATATCATGTCTGTGCATTTCCTTAAGTTGACAAACATCATTGGTATGAGAATTTCCTATTCTCTTTCCTTACTGAGTGCATTGTTTATTTGGAAATATTACCGTGAATCAAGAATTGTTGTTCAGGTACATGCACTTTAATCACATTGAAGATGACTGATTCATGCTGGGATTTTACCTGTGCCAAAGTTTACATCAGTGATTCTATCAGGTAATTTAAACATGTAATTTCAAGCACAAATAACTGTCCAGGTACATAATGATGTTTCACCTGCAACACTAGAATCAAGGCCAAGATGAAGCTGGCCAGAAGCCGAGGCTGTACCCTTCCTTTTTACAGGTCTGGAGGAATAACAGGATATTGCTCCAGATCAGGGCAGTAAGAAACTCAAGACACCTCTTAGCACTACAGAATCTTTCTCACTGATATTATAAGCATCTTTGAAAAAAAAAAAATAAATTTAAACCAGTACACATTTGGTAGCAATTTGGTTCTCATTTGAGCTTAATCAAGAAGACTGGTAATCAGTTTATCAACGTTACTGATGACTTCAGTTGGAATAAATAATAGAAAATACGGTGTTTAGATTGAAGTGTAAGTCAAAGAAGGATTTAAAAGTGGTATGTAGATTAAAAAGAATTAATAGCTTCATCTGGCCTAAATAATGGTTGCTTAAAATTTGAATACAACTCAGATAGAAATTCACATATTGGATGGCTTGTAGAGACAGAATATATAAAGTAACAATTAGATGTAAAAAATGTGAATATGTATCAAGCATGCTATAAACACTCTCCAGATGATCTTATGGGATCACCCATACTCTTGAATGAACAGCTAACAAGATTTCAATATCATCCAGTCTGAGTTGTAATTCCAGTTCTTTAGTTCTAGACCAACTAATCTCCTTTTAGGCATTATTTTCTCAGTCCTTTCCTGATACTGATCTCAGTGATAAGAAGGCATTTTATTTTTTAGAAAGCAGAGAGATAAGGATATTTTTTATACTTTATAAGTAGCAGAGGCTATGAAAAGTGTCAGTGGAGAAAAACTATGGGTGCTGCTGTTTATTCTGGGTATCAATAAACATTTGGAATAACAAAAACTTTAAAAGGGGGAGGACTTGCACAGGATTTTAGTGTCAAACAGCACTCCCAGCTCTGACCCACCAGAACATCCAGTCATGCAGTAACAACACATTTCTTAGGGAGTATGTTGTAAGCCATATCATTATAGAAATCTGTTGACCTGCAAGAACTGATGACTTCATTTTCCATTTCCAACTCGGAGTGAAGTTTGTTTTGTGAGTGGGAGAGTTGTTGTTACTTCTTAGCTTCATGTTTTCAAATCACTTTTCTTCCAATGTCTTTGACAGTTCATGAACTGGGTAGATGGCGATAAAGCGAGTTGCATGTGGTTCTTCATCTCCATCTATGATCTTTTTGAAGGTTATTTTTTCTCCTTTTTAATCTCTACAACAATTTTATAGCATTTCTTCTTTAAACATTCTGCTTTCTTAAATAGCAAATTATATTTCCTTGACCTCTTCTTTATGAGGTGCAAAGGACAGAAAGTAAAGTTTTCCAACCAAATGAGTGTTCTACCTCAAGTGGAATTATAATAAATGCCTACCGTTTATAATTGATACTTCCAAGATGTTCTCAAGGAATTTAAAACAATCCAGAATTTAATAGCAATCAACAGAATCGAGACAAAGTGAAACTATTATGCTGAACTTATCGAAAAGCAGGGTTTAAATTGATGCTGCATATTATTCATTTTGACAGTTGCAAATTCACATTAAAGATAGCAGAGACCAAAAGACAGCAACTGGAAGAGGAAATGCTAATTTATTACTTGCAGAGAAACAACTCTGAAACTAAGCTGTTCAGTTAAAAATTATTAAACACTTCCCATTTCCAATGTACCTTTGATCCACAGCAGCCCCGAAGCATATTGCAAATTATAAATACAGTTTTAATTTCCAGTCATGGCAGGTGATAGACAAATGTCTCAGGAGTAGAAATGCAGCAGACATCATTCAATAGCAACCCAATGTAAAGACAAAATGAATAATTTTTTTTAAACAAATGGCATGGAAAGGTTACATTGCTAAAACACGTGTCCTTATCATACTATGCCACGTGCATTAGAGAACGGGGAATGAAGAATTCCAGACTCAGTTCCTGGGTGTACATATGCTACTTGGTGCAAGAAATCACTTAATTTCTTGTTCTTCACTACAGAAAGGGAATAATGCTGTCTAAATTCAGTGGAGGTGTGCTGATGGCAAAGGAATGATAAAGAGTATTCCTTCTTAAAGGAATGTATCTCAGCATTTGGGAAGGTTGAAGGATTACAGCTCTAAGAATGCTCTGAAATATTATTTTAAATAATTCAAGTGATAGAAAGCATCTAAACTGTGTAAATACAAATTACTACATAATTTAGAAATGTATAAGCAGAGGGATGTAAGGCTGATGTTTTGCTAGGCAGTAATTTCAGTTTTCTGTACAAAAATAACATCACTTCCTGTGACTGACACTTTAGCAAGGTTTGTTTGCATGGGGAGGCTCAGCAGGGGATTTTTAAACCTTTACACCTCTTGGTATCACTCTTTAATGAACAACTATTAGATGAAGATACAGAGCCTTGTAACAATTGAAGAGAGGGTTATCAACGTTCTAGAGCCCTTGAATCTGACTTAAAGGCCTGATGAGGCAGGGCAAACCATTCTGGTGATACCATGCTTCTAATGTTTTGTTTTGTTTGTCATTTGATTCCTAAGGTACAGTGTGGATGAAAAGTCCTAAAACTCCCTTTTCTCCCTGTAGTGTATTGAACCATCTCTTAACTGCTACTGAAATGATTAACATTGTTAATGAATGTTAATGAAGCTCCAGCTTCAGTCTGATATGGGTTCCACTTAGCAGGTGTCAAAATGTTACCTGGAAAGCAGTAAAGAAACCTATGGTGGGGTTCCTCCTTTCCCTTGGGGATATTTAGAGGTACTATGCTGAAGACTGGTGGGTTGAGTTGGTAACTTTTATTAATGAAAGAAGTTACAGAAGTTGCAAATGTAAATATTCAAATATTACACTGCTGAGCAAGTGCTGAGGCACCCCTGAGACACAGGCTGTAAGTCTTCAGAGCAGTTCACAGGGATGGTCCTGCATGGCCACAAAGCTGAGACTGAATTCCTGAAACTGGCAACTTCTCATGGGATCAGGAGAAACGACTGCTAGAGTTGGCTCAAGTATCTTGCTAAAAATAGGCCAAAGCACTTCAAAAATTAATGAGCTGTATGAGTTTAGGACTACTGAGATTTATAGGCTAATGGATAACTATCAGAAGGAAATTTAGAGCCCTTATGTCTCTCTTGGCTTACACTGATGTAAATCAGGATTAGCTGCACTGAAGTCACTTGACTTACAATAATATAAATAGGAAGAGATTGGGGGATTTATGCTCACTTTGCAGTAACACACTGAAAGAATTAAGTCATCTTTTTGGAAATGAGAAATGGGTCATTTCTGAATCATTTTGCAGAGATTTAAGAGTGGCAACCAGATGCTTCCTCAGTGCAGATTTTAGATGGGGGGGGAAAAACAAGCCTTGAGAGATTTTCACAGTACTTCTCAAGAGTATGTGCTATGTATTTGCCAGCTTTAAGTTTGTGAAATTTATATACACTGTGGACTATATTAATTTCCAAATAAATGAAAATTATACACAACAAGAAATTCTGGTAACTTCCTATAAACACTTAAAAGTAGAATATTTTCTATAGTCAGCTAAAAATGCAGTAAATCTGCAGCATGGGACAAGAACTGCTGCTTATCCCAGGCCATTCCCTAACTATTTTTCTCTTTCTGGAGCTACTGCTGAGTGAACCTCAAAAAGAGATCACCTACTCACATTGAGTGGAGCCAATAAGTCTAGAGTCTTATTCTGTGAATTGACACCTCCAGTCAAGGCAAGCAAGAGGTGCCCGGCCGTGTAATGCTTTCTACCCTCCAACACTAATTTAAGAAAACACAAAAAAACCCAAAACCACACTTCAAAAAAGGGAGATGGATACTTGGGATTCTCTAATGCTGAGCATGCTTTATTCCTCTTCCTTAATACAGCAGCGTGCTTTGAAAACACACTCAGGAACACAGGGAAGGTTTTACCAACAGATAAAGCCTTGGGCATCTGTTGTGCTTTTGCTGCCCTGAGTCATACATTACCTTATGTCCTGCTCCAGCACAGCTCTTTTGGGCAGCCCCATCCATGTAAGTACCCCCACTTTCACTTTCCAGGTGAGAGCATTGGAGTATCACTCAGCATGGCTGGATATTTTGGAATCACTGAACTCTGAGAGGTTTCTCCTGATCCAGTCTTAAGGCTGCCATCAGCCTGGGGTTTGAAGTTGTGCAAAGGCATGGCTAGAGGTGCAGGGAGATCACAGGGCAAGTGTGCAGAGAGAGGTGAAGGACAGAGCAAGGACCAGGTGAGGATACAGCGTGGTGCCCACTCTACATCAGGCCTTGCTGTGTCCACTCAGTGAAAGCAGAGAAGGCAGGAAGAGATTTCATGATGCAGAATGTGGCTCTGCACTGGTACCTCTCATCACCTCTTGGCACCTAGGGACTACAGGGTTTTCTTCTCCCATTCAGGGACCCTTCTCTTACCCTTTCCTCCCAGTCCTGGAAGGCCTGACTCCACCAACCATGGCTGCTATGGTGGTGCTCTGAGCTTCTCTGCCATGGAGAAATGAAAGGCAAAGCTGCAAGAAAAGCATAGCATCAGCTGTCAGGTTTTTGTGGCTTCAAATCTGAGGTCAAGAGGATTTTCCTGCCCGGGGAGGCAGGAAATCAGCTCTGATAAAGATGCTGGTAGAATGGAAGTGGAGTGGTTTGAAGAGCAGCTCTTTGCACCTGCCCATCCTGGACAGCTCTGGGAGCTCCCACTGCCCCAAAAACACACAGACCTTCATTGCTTCCTCACAGAGTGGAGAGGCCATGTGCCAAGAAAAAGTAAATAGGAACTAGTTAATTATACTCCTTAGCCTCTGCTTAGAGAAAGGTGCTTTTTTGGAGCAAATTGGTGGAGGTCTAACCTGAAATTCTGCAGTTCTCAAAAGGAATTCCCTGTTGGTGTTCAAGCCTGTAGTCAAACTTCTTAGTTAAGTTTGAAAGTCAGAAATAAAGCATGCCAATTTTAAAGTGCTCTGGAGTATAAAATATACTTCAAACAATGTTAAGAAGCTGACTTAGAAAATCCTAAGTACCAAAGTAAACTTTATTTGTCATTCTGTTTTTGTATATTTGGGGATGTTTCAGATTGGGGACCAAAAAGCAGCCTTAATCCAGACTTTCCTTAAATGGCTTAAATATGGATTTTTTTAAAATTATTGTTAAGTATGTGACAAACTATTAATCCATTAGTGAAGATATTGGTATTCTCAATGAAGCTCCCTAATCTCCTTCAAATATTGATTTAATATTATTATAGCATGGCCAAATACTCTATTACTCTATCTAAATTAACATTTTTTCAAGATATATTTAGGAAGGAAATGTGTGTTTATTGATTGTATGAATGAAATTACTTTAATTAAGGAAACAGGCCTACTGCCAAAAACGGCATGCATGATTATTAGTGCAGGATGCTTCCCACAACAGCTCAAAAAGGCATCATCAAAAGCAGATGCCTAAATTAGTTATGATGTGCATTCTGGCCAGACAGATGCTTCAGACTCTTGGCCACTTTGTAGGACAGATTCTCCTTCCTTTGAAAGCAAGCCAGGGCACAGTAACACTTTAATTTTTCTACCAACCATAATTTAAAACTTTCCAACCTTAAATTAAATACTACTTCAGTGAAGCTTGAGTCTCTTGAGAGCTGGCATGGGAATCTCCTGACAATACTCTTGTTTAAGTAAGTGTTTGGAGTAGGGGATGTGAGATTCTAAAGAAGTATTAGAAGTTTCATCATTTTGCCTGAAAATACAGATTTTAAAAGTGATAACAGGAGTAACTACTGAAAAGGAAGCATGGTGCTTTGGTTTATTTCATAGCAGCATTCTAGTATTATGGCTTGCTTCAGCTTTATTTAGCCTGAGAGTTAATTAGAAGCCCAGTATGGATTTGCAGGGCCATTGCTACCTCATACAATGGAGAGGAAATCCTCAAAAATGGTCAGGAATTTATAGTTTAATTAAATTTCACATAAGAATGTGATTTTGGGATGTTGTGTAACTGAGAAGTTACTTGTATTTTCTGATTACAGTTTCCCCGTATTTTCTGAATCCCAGCCTGGTAGTTAATGATCTATTCACTGAATCTTCCTCTGGTACCTGGCAATAAAAAATATTTCAAATACAGGCATCGTGGGATGTCTTTTCTCCATTCAGACTGGAAATGGTTAAAAAATACAGCCTCCAAAGCCAAACCTAACAGCTGAGGGTGGGACTTAAAAGGGAGAATCCCATCACAGCAAGGGGTGTTAAAAAATGAGTCCCATGATTATTGATCAAGGGGTGTCTGAGCAGCGCAGGTTTCCTGGATCTGCCTGTGCCTGATGTGAGGTCGAGTCCCAGGAAACCTTGTGGCCACACTGGGGCTCTGGCTTGGGCTGTAATCAGGGTAGGAAGAGCCACTCACTGCTTAGCAAGAGCCAGGCTTAGCTGTGATGCTGGCGATTTGGGCTGTAGCATGTTCAGCTCTTTTCTTCATATATTGGGAGCTGGTTGTTTTGGGAAAACATTTGGTGATTAACTTGTGCCTGCATTGGGGCACATACATGTGTATGAACTGTGCAGAGGAGATAGTAAAGGGCCATGTTCTGGAACTTATTTTATTTTTTTATTGCAATCCAGCAGTCATTTAGGAGACCACAAGTTGAGCTCTTTGTACCCCAGCCACAAGAGAGCACTTGTCAGGGAAGGAGCCTTCTCTATCAAGCCAGCTTTGACAACCAGTGAAAGTTCATCTGCCTGTGTAGCTGGGAGTAAGTGTGGGGGCCTGTGCAAAGTATGCATGTGAGAGGAAGTGTGTGGAGAGGCTGTAGCTCTGCTCCCAGTGCTGGTAGGCAGTGTGCATCCTTCACCTCACACTCCAGCACAGTCCCTTTCACTGTCAGAGGTGAGCCTAACCTTGTGATGGTGAGACAGCCCAGCTGAGGAGCCTGGTTAGCCTGGGCACCTCAGATTTTTCCTAAGTCCCTGACCTAACTGCAGCAGCCATGTTTATTCAGCCTTCCAGTCCAAGGTTAGTCATTTGCCTTCAGTGTGAAGGGGAGCATCTACAGACATTCCCTCCCTTGTGCTCTCTGTGTATTATGGATGTACCCATTCCAGCAGAAGAAATAACAGTGTCAAGTGCCTAATTGCATGCCATGGCAGAGATGGGATATTCCTTATTCTGGCAAGGTAGTCCGGGACTAGCCATGGGAAATACTGAGCTTTCAGGACTTAAAAACTTATTCTACTCATTTCTGGTAGGGCTGGTTTTAGCAATGGATCCTCTCTTCAAGGATTAGCTGTACAGCTCCATTTGCTGAGTTGTGCCCTGTGGGGTTCTTGGTGTGACAGTGTGAAAATTCATTGCTGAAGTTGACCTTCTCTGCTCTGGCAAGCACCCTCTCTGTGCAGCCGTGAGGTTTTGGAATCCTCTGTGCAGACTGTCAGAGGATAATGGCTTCAGCAGCACTTATGGGATGACTTAAATAATTGTCACTCAGTCATTTTTGTAGCCACTCTATGTAAACGCCAATAAAATCTTTCAGCCGTCCTATATAACTATAATGTGTCTGGATGGTAGCTGTAAATACTGATTGGGATCTTAGCACAAAATGTTTGCTGACACACATAACACAAATATGTCCCTCCTATGGAAAAGTATCAAATATCATAAAGACACTTGCAAATCCAGCAACCAGTAGCCAGTATTTATTGATGATTTGGCATATGTTTGTTAAACATACGCATAAGCGTTGAACAAAGACTGCCTGAGGGGTCCCCAGATCAAGACACAACCAGCAGCTGCTTCTGGTTAAATGATTTTAGCAGTTTAAAACCATAAAAGAGAACTGAGTGCTGTAGTACACTGAGACACCAGTAAGGGGAACTCTTTTTGCAGTAAACCTTCAAGCTTTTACTGCTTTGATGGAGCATGTGGTCATAAAGATAACATGACATTTTGGTTCCAAAAAAATTATATTTAATCAGAAGACAGAGAGATAAGCAGTTTAAAATGAAGTCTGAATTACAATTTCAAATATACTTTTTTTTTTTCCACTTCTCAATGAAATAGAATAGGAAATATGAATGAATGTGTACAAGGTAGGCATTAACCCTTACAGGAATGTTAAAGAAAAGGAGGAGAGTTGATTTTGACAATTGGCTTTAAAGCAATATGAATCAAATCACTCTAGTAAAGTGGCTGTCATCAGGCATCAATTTAGCAAGAAAAACAAGTAGTGGATTTATTGCTTGAAATTATGTCATCATGAGTAAAATCTCATCTGTGGACAAGTCTTCTCACTTCAAAATGTAATTTTGTAACTCAGGAATTGTTATTCTAATATTCTCAAAAGTTATAGCTTTCAATAACCACCCAGATGAAACTCAGTGCTGTAGAAAAACTCCTGAAACTACTATGATTAATCTGTGTTGCTGTACAATAGATGTTATGTCAGGAGAAAACAAGTATGCCTGTGGGTCTGTTTACATAATATCCAGATTCTTTAACAGTCTTTAACTGCTGTAGTAGGAATATTTTCATATAGCCCAGACAGAGAAACATGCTTTAGAGGGTAGAATGGAAATCCAGTCTTTTCTTGGTTAAATAACCTAACTATAGTTTTTCTTACCTCAAATGAGCAGTTCTGGAAGTGATGGATTGGTCTGAAGGAACTCCTCTTCCTGCCCAGTGTAGGCATTTCCATTACAGCTGACCTGGAAGAACTTCAGCCTGGTCAGGTTTACATTTTCCCTGTGCAGCAGCAAGTAACTAACTTTATGAAACCACTGACTGTCCACATTCAGTGCAGCCATTAGATCTCTAAATCAACACCACTGTTAATCTAAGCCAAAGCCTCTGCTGTGCTTTCTCAATTGGCCTTCACTCTGGACTGCTAATTAGCCTCTCTCTAACTTTGAATACTCCATAAATGCACTATGCTGAATGATAGTGCATCAATATTAATTAATAATTTACCACACTGGTGGAATTTTCCTCTACATGTAATCACAGCTGCAGCTCCTTATAGACCTTTCTTTAGCGGAAGAGGAGGAAAATAATTTTACTACTTTCAACCTATGTTGTTTAATGTCCCCTTTGGTATATCTGCAAATATTTGGAAAAGCATGTCTTGGATCCTCCTGAAAATTTGCATGGTTTATATGGCAACGTAGTTCCATCTCACAAAGTGTTCTGCTGCTCCTAATTGGAGCTACTGTAGCGTGCTTCATGTTTTATTCATTCTCGCAGTACATATGTGAAGTGCTCCAAAGGATCTGTGCTCTGTTAGGATCTGCAAGCCTGGCTTTCAGACAGAGCTGGCTCTCCCACCTTAACTCACGGGCCAAGGGGATGTGCAGCAGGAGAGTAGCTCTGCCCAGGTGGCCACGAGCTTGCCAAAGTCATGGTTCTGCCAAAAAGGCAACTTGTTCAGAGGGTAGAAAGTGGCAGAGTTCATACAGATATTTTTGAAGCCATCTATGATTTTTATCACCAACAAAATTTCTTTTACATGTATTCTATTCTAATAAAGCAACAGGTGCACCCTAGGTGGCCCAGAGTAGCCCAAATGCATTAACTGCATTTTCACACTGGTCATGAATCACTTCCTAAACACATCTTTGTATCATGGGAGTCTCTTTGTAGTGCTATATAATCAATTTTCTGTAAAAATTATTCCCTGAAATCTTACATTCAGGCCAATATCTACTTTTTAATTTATGAATTCTCAACACAAGTGAAAAGCCAGACCTGAGAGATGAGTGATTAAAAAGAAAAAAATGTACGTTCCAACTGCATTTGGATGTAGTGTACTGTCCCTGTCATTCAACTAATCTCTGTAGTCTCCCTTTTGTGGGGAAGACCTGATGATTTGCAATTCATTCTTGTTGCAATTCATTCCTGTTGCAATTCATACTGCTCAAAGCTTATACAAGAATTCTCCAGGTGGCTGTCAGCACCTGCAATGTTGCTGAAACATCCCCAAAAGAAACTGCCTTTGCCCAAGACAGTATGAATCTGCAGTTTTTGGTGACAAGCTTGCATTGATTTTGTTTGTGCTATTTCTCTGTTTTCTGAATGAGAAACCAGTGGACAGCACCAGGCACAGCAAAGAAAAATCTTCCTTAGAGTAAGTCTTCCAATTCTTAACTATTTAAATATGATAAATTGATTGTACACTCCTAAGTGGTGTTCAAAATACATAAATATATATTTAATTGACATTAATATTTTATCTATGAGGAAAACTTCTTTGAAACACAAGAACAGCAATTCTGATCTGCAGAAGTCTAACTGATCTGGAAAGATAAATAACTATGTGAATGTGGGGAAAGCAGTGGATGTGGTCTGCTTTGGCTTTAGCCTTGGCCTGTGTCAAAGTTTCCTGTTGTATCCTTGTAGGGAAAATGGTAGCTTTCCCCTGAATAAATGGATCTTAAGGCAAGAGGAAAATTGTCTGGCCCACCAGGCTCAAAGGGCTGTGTTCAGAGGTGCAAAATCCAGCCAGCAGGCATTGACACTGCGGCCAGATGTTCAGCATCTCTAACAGCCCGGACAATGGCAGGGAGGGCCAGATCTGCAGGTCTGTGCACGACACAGAGCTGTGGGGAGCAGTTCATGTGCTGCAGCACAGGGGTGCTCTCCTGAGGAACCTCGACAGGCTGAAGTAAGGGGCTGGCAGGGACCTCGGGGTTTCGGTGTGGCAAGAGCAACTCCTTGCAAGTAGGATAGAATAGTCCCAGGGGATCATACACACCAGACAGGGGGAGCAGTGTTGCACAAAGAAAGGCCTGAAGATCCCAGCTGACAAGGAGCTGAAAAGTAGACAGCAGTGGGTTCTTGTGATAGATAAGGCCAACAACCTACTGCTGCCTTCATAGCAAGATTTTAGCCCTGTGCACAAGAGCAATGCTCCCACTGCATCAGGGGGGTGTCTCTCATGCTTTGGGTTTTCTGGATGCTGGCATGCTGGAATGAGTCCAGCAGAGCCCACCAGGGTGGCCCCTGGAGCACCTGATGTACAAGAAGAGGCTGAGGGAAGTGGGCTTACTTAGCCTTAAGAAAAGAACAGGGAGAAGGGGTGTTACTGCTGCCTACAGCAATCAGAGGCTGTGGAGAAGACAGACTCATCTTGGAGGCACACGGTGTCGTGACCAAAAGACAACAAATGCAAGTTGTGATGAGTGAGACTTATACTAGATGTACAAAATTAAAAAAAAAAAATTCACCATAAGGGTGGTTAAACACTGGAGGAGGGGCCCAGAGAAGCAAAGTCTCCTTCCTTGGAGGCAGTGAAAGCTTGACAAGACAAGGCCCTGAGCAAACCCATCTAGTTGGGCTTGTTTTGAGTATGAGGCTGGATCAGATGATGTCCCAGAGGTCCCCTCCAAGTTGAACTGTTCTATGATTCTGTGATATTGCAACAAATTCCTTACTAAGTATTGACAGAATCAGTCAATATTACTCTGTTAGAGCCATTTACAAGGCCTTTTGCCACAGATCTATCTGTCTACATACTGTAGATTAATGATGTTTTCATTATCAGGCTATGTCTTATAGAGGAAGCAGCTATCTCTAAAATGTACTCTTTTTTAAAACAAGAATCAAAACAAATAGGCCAAGAATAGGCTCTAGCTTTAATGTTAATTTTTCTAGAGACAGTGAGGATGAACTCAGCCTAAAATATTTTTCCAGTCAAAGCAGAACAGGACCACACAGTGAGAGCAATCCCATCAACATTGCAAACACAATCAGCATTCAGGACTTCATCTTAAAATATCCATTTGATAAAGTGTGGGTATTGTAGGTTGACACGATATTTTGAATGAGCTTTAAATGGTGTCAGAGATCTCTTCCTTTGTGCGTTTGTACCATATCCCCACAGAGATACTGCAGTGTTGATACATCACAGCACTTGCACATTTGCTATTTACTGGCGACTGCATAATTTCCAGTAAGTGCAGTGCTGCACTTTTGTCTGCAGAAGGTGACTTACCTCCCCAGCACTGTAGGTTTCAATGAGGAAAAAGAAATATATTAAGAATGTAGGTTAGTGCTCAGGTCTCCTCTGCATCTTGAGGTAACGATATGCTGCATCTGGGCCAAAGCAGGAGTATAATCACTACAATGATACTGGAGGAACTCTGTCAGCTCTTGCACTGGGCTGAAGACAGATGACCACATGTATCAGGCTGCTGAGTATGAAATTCTCCTTAGTATTAAGACATCCTAAGAGTTGGACATAATAAGATTTGATAAAGAGAAAAGCCTGTGACAGAAAACACTGTCAGTTCCAGACTCCTCTGTATGCCCAAAGAAGGTGAGGGAGTTTTCCTTGTTGACATAAACTTTGTAATCTGGATATGAAATACATCAAAAGGGAAAAAAGAGTAACATTTTTGTGATGTTGCTGTACTAAGATAAATAAAATACCAGATTTTATACTAGAAATAAACAGTCTATTGGACTTTTACAAAGGGGAAGTTTAAGCCCTCTCGTGTCATCTAGACCTTTGTAGAGTGTTAAAAAAAGCCCTTCAGAGCACAATAGTTCTGCAAGGCTTACCATGCAACTGAGGCACTTTTTTTCACCCAAACATTGGAAGGTCACATAAAAGACCTGAGCTAGGCAAAAAAAAACCTGCTTATACTGACAATACCTAAAATGGTGAGACCTCTGTTGAGTTTCCCTGGTTCTCACCTACTTTCCAGGTAGCAGAGTTTCCTCTTCAGAAATGCATGGAATTATCTAAAGTGATCTTTAGATTTCCTTTTCACAGTGATACAGAAACACCATAACAGGTTGCCTTTATTGTTTAAGGGTTTGTTTATGAAGAATTACTCACACAGGGTTGATCTTGGCCATAATGGTTGTGTGCTGGTCTCCAGAAAACTGGCGAAGCAACCTTGAAACTCAAAGCTACTTTAAGAGGAGTTAAAGTTGTTTGCTGGTTTTGGCCTACATGAGAATCAATTCTGCTGCTTTTCCTGGCTGAATTACCTACAGATTACACGAGAACAGAGAATTCCACAGAAAATTATATGTGAAATGAATATACAGCATAACTCACTAAATGACAGTTTCCCAGCACCCCCTATCAGAGATTATCGTGGAATATTCTCTGTGACTTCTGTGATAACAAAAGTTACAGATTAATTTGGTTTTGGCCAGAAGGCATTTTTCTTCTTCTTTATAGGAGAGGAGCCTTTATAGAAAGTCTATTTAATAAAGCCTTAATTAACGCTGTTTCACTGATGTATACATCTAGTGGAACAAAGATATAAATGTAAAATTTGGTTACTTTCTCTGACTCATTTTCCCTTTTTGTGATGTGTCTTTCCTCTAGTGGGTCAGTAGGCAGGTTATTTGATTGGGATGATGACTGTGTGTGATTGGGAATGACAGCTCAGGATCATATTGAGAGGGCTTGAAGCAACATCGAGATGGGTGCAGACGAGCCAGCACACAAACTGCCAGCAGCCTGTGGGGTGTGTTGCTTTTGGTATGGTAAGCTACAGTGCAGGGTCTTCATTCCAGTGAAACATCCAGTCAGTATTCCCCACAGTGGGATACAGGACATTCTCAAGAATGTGTATTTTTGCTGCTGCATACCAAGGCTGTTCACCATAATCTTTACAAAAAAGAAGGGTGAAGTTTTGGAAATGCACCTGTGGCAGAGATTCCCAGGGCCAGAGTGGACAGACTAAGAGTCCCAGAACACCAGCGTGTAACTGGGAGTTCCCACATCACAGATCATGGGAAGTTAAAACCACTTCTTTCTTTGTTTTCTTTGGATTATTGGGTCAGTAGCATTCAAAGGCTACATTGTGCTTTTAGTACGTATTTGCCTACAGGAAAGTCATGACTTTTTTAATGGGTTCTCTGGTGCCAAATGCTAATTACAAGACTAAAAGTGTAGTGTGCATTTTTTCCTTTCATCTTCAGGATATCCCAGTATTTGAAAAGTAGCGAGTCAGCTGCTGCTCTCCTGGACAAAGGGCTCGGCCACGGCGCGCTGCCCGGAGCCGCAGCTCATTTCGCTCAGCCGGGATGTCGAGCATCCCTCGTGGTGCCGCAGCATCCCCGCTCGCCCTGCAGCCGCCTCGCTGTGCCCTCCGTGCTGTCTCCCCGCCCCGACCCCTGTGGCAGCCCTGTCCCGCCGGCCCCTGCCTCTGCTTGCAGCAGCACGAAACTCATCTGGCTCCGGAGCTCCGAGACACCATCAAGGGACAGGGATGTTTAGTCGGATTTCTGCTGCTGGAGTGACAGGGAAACAAAATGGAGGGGAGGGAGAGCACAGAAGGTGTGGGAGGAGGGTCAACATCGAGAGTGAGGAGATGGAGAAAAATCAGACAGCTGAAGAAAGGGAAGGAGCTGTGAGAGGTGGGCAGAGAGCAGAGGAACAGCGGTAGTGGGAAGAAATTGGAGCATGAATAAAAACCCCTTTGCAAATTGCAGAGGGAGATGGAGGGTGAAATCCAACAGGAAATGGTACAAGTGTCTTTGTGGCAGGAGTGAGGGGGATAATTAATGGGGATTTCTTGTGGAAGAGGAAAACTGACCTGCTCCAAACAAAGCAGGGGAAACTGGGATATATGACAATTTCCAGTTCAAGTTCTCCTGGTAGGCCTGTCGGCATGGACTAGTTCATACTTGGCAACATCAGGAATATCAAAACTAAGAGTTTAAAAATCACAACTCTAGCCCTTTGCAGATAATGACATTTTCTTTAAAGTAATATATTTTGTATTCTTTTTGCATTCTAGTGGTTCTGATGCATTATATACTTGAATCCTGTTTTCATGGAACTACAAAATAATATCAAAATGTGTCTGTGTTCTTCAAGAAATCCCCAGGGCTTAAGAACTCAAGGTTTATAAACATACCACAACTGGTAAAAAAAAAATCCTATGAGTTGGTATTTCACTGGACTGTGATTTACAGGACCCATATTAGGTTAGATGAGCACTCCTGTGGTCCAGGAGCATTTTATCATCTGTATATTTGATGGCACACTGAAGTGGGTCTGTTTCCCGTTTAATATGATGCTGTGTCTTGCCACAAGGGTTACAGAGTGCCAGAGGACTTGGCAGTTCCTCTCCCTGAGGAAGAGAGGCAGTGAGCCAAGACTGAGGAGGAGTGCCCTAGAAGTTAAAACCATGAGTGAGATAAGGGGATACAATCACAGGATAATCATATCATGGATGGATAGTAATACCGCTTTCCTAATCCATCTTATAAGTGTGGTAAGGGAGTGCTACCTCTTCAGGGTTTTTGAAGTTAGCATGATTACACTGCCAAGATATTCATCTGCAATTACACTTTGTTTTCATGACATCTCTTAATGACAGAGTGACTGTGAAGCTCTCTGAGGTTGAGTGCCCTCACACTGGACTGCTCCATTATCATCATTATTATCATGCCCTTAGCTTGAAGATGTTCCTAGAATATGAAGCTAAATGAGTAAAACCACAAGTAAGCCAGAAAGTTAAAGATGGTCTTTAATAGCAACTTTTACTCACTGGTGAAGCGTCAGCTGGATATGTTTTTTACCAGTAGGTATGTATGATGTAAGGAGTAATTGTTCTAGCTGCAAGTGTTATGCATGTGTTGGGACACCATACGAAAATGATCTTAAATTTGGAAAGCACTTTCTACTATAGATACAGAAGATTCATCGGTATAAAATGCTCTAAATTAAGGGGCCTTTGTTTAACACTTTTATTAGAACATTTGCCATGACAATCTTCATTTCTGGACAAGATAGAGACTGACTGGAGACGCAGGTGTAAATAAAATGGCAAGAGTGAAAGACCTTTAGAAACTTCTCTGCAACCTCTGCTGTATGTGATGTGAGAATTTTTCTGAGATACATACCTAGAGGCAGGGACATTTAAAAATAAAGCAGTGCAAACCCCACCCAAACCATACCCTGCCCTATATGCACACTTCTTCAAGAGAGGAATGTGAGGCAGAGATGATGGATGTTAGTCTTGTCACTTAATGTGTTACTCAATAGAGTTTAGATGCTATGGGGATGAAGGCAGCTTAAGAGCTCCTCTAGACTATGAAAGAATAATTCTATCACTGCCAAAGCATGTAACACCTGCGCACACAGGGGTTCTGACATCAGAAAGAGATTTTCAGCAAGGTCATAAAAAAGCTTCACATTCGGGGAGCTCAGATATGGGGATTAAAAAAGTCATGATAAAAGCAGATTAAATAGAAAGTCAAAAATAAAATTTACTATCATGATGAAATTTAGGTAAAAAACAAGCTAAGTTTATTTTCCTCAAATGAAGAAAGAAACAACCTAGCTGACACTAAACACTTTAGTAGAATAAGCCATCTTTAATTAGTTAATAGAAAACAATTTATAATGAGTTTGTTGGTCTGTCTGTTATTTACTAATATTTATGTACTTGAGCCTGCAAGCTGATTTTTAATGAGATAATTTTTATAGATATGGTACCAGAATGTAGAGTGGGATAAAAAGACCAGCCACTCCTATTTGCAGTAGTAGCCATTGACTGTACCACAGTATGCAGTGCAATCTTGCTCTGGTGCTTCTTGGAGAGACTCTGTTGGGAAATGGAGCAGAGAGATCGAAATCATTCAGATGAGGAAGAGCTAGAGGAAACTGAATCTAAACTTTTCATATGGCAGAAAAATCCTCTGATGTGCGAACTGTGATATATCTAGGGACTTTGAAAACAAAAGGACACACATAATGGAAAATCTGTGGTGGTTTCTTTTTTAAAGACAACATAAGCTTGCTCTCCTCAGTACTTCGAAATGATTGGGGGTTAGTGGCTTCTGTTCAGCATGTTGATGCTGGGAGACCTATCCAGAGGTGGTTCTTCCAGATACTGAAGTCCCACATATTAATTTGAGATACCAGATCAGAGCCTGTGAAAGCCCCTACACTTCCATGTCATATGCTCTTTTGGTTCTAGCCTAGTGTTCTGAGAGTTTAAACATCCTTTTTGTTTTGGCAAAACTCTTACATCTGTTTCATATTACACAGGAAGATGATAATTTTATTAAATGCTTCAGATTTATAGAGAGTTCTAAATGTACTTTGTGACTGATACTGGACATTTATTCCTCTAGGTTTTGTTTGCAGAAAAGCTCACGCTGTTATTACTCCCCAGTCAAAGGTTACACTTCCTGCTCTCTGTCAGTGCAGCCAGCATGTAAAGTGACTTCAGATTTTAGTCAGATCACCACTTCACAAGAGCCATACTAGTGAGGATCTGCCTGTGGCTGTTAGCAAAGTTACCTCTGCATTGAGGTTCAAGTTGTCCTTGTACTGGGGACTAACTCTGTACTTTCATAATTTGAAGAGCTGTGGGAGTCTTTTTAATGTACCTCTGTCTACTCATTCAATCATAATCATCAACCGATGTGCAGGTAGCCCAGATCATAAATTGTAGAGACTTGTGTAGCAATAATCACCTTAGTAAAATGTACAAAATAAGGAAAAGTAAGTGTTTATTCCAGGAGAGTTTGTATGGGAGGCACTGAATGCCTTCTGGTGAGGCAATGGACTGTATGTCTGCAGGAGCAAATGATCCCTAGCCATGGGGGGTAACACTCCATCCTGACTCCAAAAGAATTATTTTTAAAGTAGCCACACAATCATTTGTCTTTTCTACTTGATTTCATCCTTTTCTTATTCTTCAGTTGTAAGAGTTCATTGTGACAAAAGCCCTGTGTGTTTGAAGTACCAAAGAGAAGATCTGAAGCTCTGGAGCTGAGCTACAGTTCTGAGATGTCTGTGTAATGTCAGCTCATGTGTCTTGTATGGTTTGAAATACTGTCCATTCTGAAGACCACTTGTGTCAGGAGGGCAATGCTTTCACTGTACCTTAACTTGGTACATCTTGGAAAAACCAGTGACTTTCTGTATTGCCTTCTCTTTTGGCAATACTGAGTGCCAAATTCTTCTCTGTCCAAGCTCTTGTGGCGCTCACCTTTGTGAATATTTCCTCCTTCTATCCACACACATTCTTGTTGATGCTAATTCTCTTTGAGAAAATAATCAGTCATAACAAAATGCAATCTTTTGTGGAGGTGGTGGTAGTTCCCCCTTTCAAAGAACTTCCTTTAAGGTAACTAGACAAACCTCTCTGGGCCCATGCATTCCACTAGCCCCCTCGCATTCTTCATCCCCATTTTCATAATTGTTTCATGAGATAAACCCTCCAAACTTACATGATTCCCCCGAAGTAAACTTTGTACATCAACTAATTTAGTAGAGTGAAATTTAACTTGCTGAATGAAAGGATTATTAATTTGTTGTCTTTCCTTTTGCTGGGTTTTCAGTTTTCTTATATACGAGTCACAGGTCTACATTCAAAGGATGAGGGAATATTACTTTCAAATATCTGCAATGTATATGTTGAAATGTAAATGTTTAAATATTGGTCTATGGGGGAGGTTTTGCTTTTTTAAGTTCGGTGTGTTAACATCTGGTATTCAAAGAGAAGCTTGAAAAAAGAGAGGACTTATACAAAATAAACTTCAGAAATCATTGTATTTATGGAAAATATTTTTGGAGATTCAGTGTTGTGAGCTAAAGTTCTGAAGTCTGTTCCTAGTAATGATGCTGCCAGATTACTGTGCTTATTGATGCCTATGCAGTAGCACACATCTAAGATCCCAGAGAATGAACCCCAGGAGAGCTAGATATAAAGTATCACTGATGCACTCTCTGTGCTGATTATGCCTTAGGATTTTAGCTTTTATATTTTTCATATATGTGTAATCTTGCAGTTCTTTAGTGTATAACTCTGAATTTCATATAGAGTGTTAGTGGACAGCAAGGACACCTCACTGTCTCAGGCCCCAAGAAATGAAAACAAAAGTGAATTGTGCAGGGAGTAAACTTAGGGTAAATGTCTTCATTACCAGAAGCTGTAAGTGGGAGATCAACCCCCAATATGCAAATGGACCAAACTTACAAAAGTGTGAAAACTTGTGACCCATCATCCATTTTGGGTGTATCCTTGGGGGGCTTTGTCTGCCCAAAATGTACCTGAAGGCCCTTCAATAAAAGTAACCACTTCTTATTCCCTCAATTTTGTCTGGCCTCTGTTTTTAGGTAACCCTGAAAAGGCATTAATGACTATAGAATTTGGCCACTACCTATGGAAAAATATGGCTTTTCCTATGGAAAAAAACATATTATGTTGGTGAGGTGTCAACTTCTAAAAGCATAGTGACTGTGTTACAGATTCAGTGTTGATGATCTAGAAGTACACTTTACACAAAATTAAAAATTTAATTTAAAAAAATCATTACAAACTTTTTGTGACTAAATTAATGAAGATACTGTATTGGTTAAAGGGAATATTAAAACACTGTTTTGTTTCATCCACATGAGCATGAATGAGAAATCTGCAAATAGTAATAGCTAAAAGAAAAGTAAACAAGTCCAGTTTTGGGAAGAGGTAGGACTTCCAAATATTTAAATACATAGTGAACTGGAGAACACTTGATACTGAACAATTCAAAAAAGAAAACCTTGTTTAGGAGAATAGAACATGATATAGCTGGACCTGATTTCTGCTCAGAAATTCCACAGGAAGTAGGCAACAAATGTTGTGCTGCAAGAGGAATATTTGGGGCTTACCACAAATACTAAATGACATCAGTGCTTTCTGTGCTGACAGAAGTGCCAGTTGCTCTGAGTTGTGTTTGCACACCTCATGCTTGTCATGGTATATCACTGCACAGATGTTTTGCATCCAAAAAAAAAATTTTCTTTAAAGTCATCTTTTGGACTGTGTTTTCAGAATTATGAATTTGCAGTAAAACAGAAGTGGTTTTGAAATGAAAAGTGAATATGGCTAAGAATATTTTATCTAAGTACTCTGCCTGACTATTTGAGTAAAATTTAATTCTGCCTTAATCTGACACAGAAAAAGAGGTCAAATTATTTTCTGGACTGATTTTTACAGTTTGCAAATTTAGAAGCAGCACTAAACCACAAATAAATTTACTGTTCATTTTTTAAGACCCTTTCCCGCCAATTATTTTTCAAGCAAAATAGTTTGACATCACTATATTTTATGATGATTTATGTGTTTTTGATCTCTGATGGTTTCATAAAGTTGCCCATCAGCTTGTAAGCAAGCATTAAGATGAAGTCCATTTTTTTGCTGAAGCTTTTTTTTTCCCTTGATTTCTCCACTACTCCATATAAGCTCTTTTACTGTTCTTGCCACACTGAGAACCACCCAAAATTGCATCAAACAACTAACTAACATTGATGGCTAATTACTAACATTTCACATGTGGTCTGTCCTTTCTTCAGTCCTCTTCTTGGAGAGAAAATTGCATGCATAATGGAATATTTTGTTTTGGCAGGGTTTTGTTGTTTAAATGTAGAGTTGGGGGGTATATGTATGAAGTGTTTATTTGAAAGTTGAAGAATTGTCTTGTACTTAGAGCAAAATGTGGTGATATTTCTGCTGACATTTGCCACCACAGAAGTTCATTCTTGGCTGGCTCTTGAAGTACTGGGTTCTTCAAACACAAACATTGTCCACTTAAAGACACAGCCTGGCATCTGAAACTTCATTACCTGTCCTCAGAGTCAGGGTAGGCAATAGAGGATTGGGTTTGATTGACCTTTGTTTTACTACCAATCTTTCCATGCCATTCTTTCTGATAACTATGAAAGTATTTTGGGATCTTACTTTGGTTCTTGACTTTGTGTCTGCTTGGTATATCAAGCTTCTCTTCCATATTCTGCAACCACCTTGAGAGCTTCTTTTGAAGAAATGTATTGATTTTAAAATTGCTCTCTTGACTTCTTTATCATTGTCCATTTTTATTTAATTGATTTTCTTTCTACATAACCTTCTGGAGGCTCTGTGAAGTAAGAGAGGGGAAAAAAGATAACAGCTACCAACAGCTGGTTTCTTACTTCTGGTTGAAGATCCCATGGCATTTCTCAAGGACCAGTTGATAGTGCTAATTTTCTAATCAAATTTTGTTTAGTTAATAATGCTTTTATCCCCTCTAGCTAAATTATGACTGGATCTGTGGCATCAGTATTCTCTTATGGTGTGCCTGTATGGCGTATTATATGCTGCTGCTAGGTGTTGTTAAAACATGATAATGTGTCCTCTTAGGGAATTCTTAAGCCAGGCAGAATAGCTAATATGTGCATGTCTGAGTGTACAACACCCACATATATTCTCATTCATATATAGGCAGTAGTCATTAATAAAAGCACTTTGCTGCTAAATAAATTGAAAATAGTATTAATACAATAAATGTCCAAACAGAATTGATTCTGAGTATTTTATAGCATCTGCTATTGCTCTTTGTTTTCAAGCTACTAATGTGTTCAAGTCTGCATAATATTGTTATTTACAGATAGAGTACTGGAGTTGGTAGTCTACATTTCTAATGCATAGATTAGATTTTTTCAGTCCCTCGTATCCATTTCCTATCAACTGCAACAAAAGTCTATCTTCTTTTCCTTGAATTTAGTAAAAACTACTGAAGCTCAGCATCAAAGGTCAAATGTCAGTGTTATGAGAATTCTGGTGACTTTAAAATTATGAAAATTTACTAAACTAACTCTGTAGTAGAAGAAATGCCTTCTTGCCCCTCTCTGATTTCTATTACATTACGGGAGCATAGCATGCCATTATTCTGTATTTACTCTTTCTATCTAGTTCATTTACAAACATAAGGCACAAGAAAGCAGTGATTAGTGTATATAGGTATGGAAAGACATGTTACCTGTTAATGTAATGAAGCAGCATAATTCATTCTTTGCTGTCTACATTATGTAGAGGGAAGCAAATGTGCATTAATCATGCAGAAAGCAGGAAATTGAGATGTATGGAAGGGAAGAGTGATATGATACAGGAACCCATCCCCCAGCCTCACAGAGCTGGCAACAGGTCCATTTTTGAGTAATGTACATTTTGACAGGCTTGTCATTTGACAGACAGGGCTGACCAGAAGGGATGTAGAGAAGCAGCTAGTTATTAGCAAGAAAAAGGAGTGAACAAAGCATTACTAGGTCTAATGCAACATAATACTGACCCAGTTAGCATCTGCTGAAGTGGAGGTGCTGGCTGACAGGCTTCAGAGAGCAGCATCCATGGGGACTCGGCACTGACCACCGGCGTTTGTGGTGAGTGCTGTGTCCTGCACAGGCTGCTGCCAAGGCTAAGGCTGCTCAGCACAGCTTGGTGCCGCCGCTTCCTCTCAGTTCCTGCATGGAGAGGCGCAGGGAGGGGAAGGTGGGAGGCATCCCCTGTTCCTTGAGAGAAGTGCGGCTCCCAGGCTTGTAGGGACGCTGTGGGCAGCTCGTCCTGCGGCAGAAGCAGTGTCCAGCCTGCGAGCTGGCACCTGTAAAAGAAGCGGGGCTCAGCTCCACAGCCTGCTGGGGCAAGGGCAGCCAGGGGCTGAGAGTAGAGAAGCACAGAGCTCACAGCTCCTGCAGTCTTCGTGTGTGCTGTGTGCCCGTGCTTCACGTGTCCACGTGGCTCACAGAGGGAGACAAGCTCATTCAAAATCCGCTGTGCCAAGCGGAGCAGCACTCGCACATTTCTCACTAAAACTCTGGCTCCCGGGGTGCAGGACCAGCTTGGCACTAGCTGTGCCAAGGCAAGCAAGACAAAACCCCGGAGTCTGCTCAGCTGGTCCCCGTCAGAGCCATATCTTGGCATCCATCTTCTCTCACCCTCTCCCCAAGGCACAGCATCATGGCAGGACCAGAGAGGCAGCATCTGGGTGCCGCTTTCCCGCTGTACTCCAGTTTCCTTCAAGGAGTGTCACATGAGTTCAGGCGTGACCTCTTCATTTCCGAGGGCTTTTGGAGGGCTGTAGTTCCTTCACCACACGCGGTTCTGCAGAGGGAAAGCGAGAGCTGGGTGGAAGCTGCTCTGCACCCTGGTACAGCTGCATTGCAACTCCTGTTCTCAGCAGCGCCTGTTGGTGGAGGTGATGTGTGAGAGTGGAAATCACGGCTTTTTCCATCACTCATTTGTGGGCTCTGTTATTCCGTGCTGGCCAAGGCAGATGTTGCTGAAGGTGCCCACAGTATGCTTCTGCTTGATTAAATTTTAATTCACAAAAATGCTGCATATGACATTCATATATGTATATATATATATACACACATTTATACGCACTTTGAATTGAGTAAGGTCATAGAAATGGTGAAGATTAAAAATAAAAAGAAAATCACAGGAAAAGCAACTCCTGCTGTTGTTCACCAGCCTAGCATGCTCAGTGTTACTTTTTTAACTGCTACCTATTTTTCTACTATCTGTCACTTAAGGAAAGTTAAAATAATTTTTCTTTATTATAACTCTCATAAAAAATGATCACTGTTTATTTCATTGCTGGTTTATTTCCTTTTCTCCTCTCAGCTCTGTTTTCTTTTATATCTATCTCAATTTTAGATTTAGTTTGTGGGAATTTATTTTGCTTTTCTACTTCCCCAAATTCCAAAGTGCTTTATACTTAAAGGAAACCAAACATATCTTTCAAAGTGAAAGATATTTATCTTGCCTAGGTAGTCTTATAGCAAACAGATTATAATAAAAATAAATCCAGATGGAGAAAAGTGACGCTTATGAAATAGTAGGCTTAAGTGTTAGGTAACTCTTAAGCCCTTGTACTGGTTATAGGTATGAGAATTTTACATTTAGTTTGTTATTAATTGGTTTGGAGCTGCTAACTGTGAGCTCTGGTTCAGCTACTGGTACTCAGGACTAAGCTCTGTTACTTTTCCTTGATTTTGATCGTTCTGCTCTTCTTTCTCTTTTCCCATTTTCCCCATAGGTTCTCTCACATCATGACAAAATCTGCAGGTCTGTACTGTTTTGCTATAAAAAACCAATTTTTCAAGAGCCCCTGGATGGTATGTCCAGTCACTTTTTTGCCACATAATTTTGTTTCCAGCTGCCAGAAGAAATTTGAAGAGCATCATAGTCACTTCTCAAACTGATAACATGTGAGAAGTCCAGAAGAAATTGTTTATACAGTTCCTGACATAGTATGTCTTGTAATGCTGCTCTGTGTCATGTTCCATAGTTTTATGTCCTAATCTGACATTATGAGATTACATAATGCATTCAATCTTTAAGCAAGCATTCCTTTGAAATGTTTGACAGAGTTATGGCACTTCAGATATTATTTCTTATTATGGACAGATAGGTCAAGTCTGCAAACAATTTAATGGCCATACATTGCTACCCTTGTCAAATCAATCCTCATAGCAAATGTGCTATCAGCAGAAGAAACATTTAGAAGCCTAATCCTTCAAGGTGCTAAACATACCGGTGCTCTAAGCTCCAGGCAGAGCTGAGGGCTCTCAGCACCTCACTGGAGAAGGGCTCCAATTAACCTGCTTCCATAGTAATCCTGAATGCAGGGACTTCCTGCACATATGTTAGGATTCAAACCGCCCTACAGATTTTCTCCGCTGAAACCTGAGAAGAAGCTATGCAACCATGGACTAAAATGGCCCCATATGCTATTTGACTGCAGTATGTGCTGAGAATTTGGTTTTTTCTTTCTCTCAGCTGAGAATGCTGCTCTCTGCCGAGCTTCAGAGAAATGTGGTATTCTCGTTAACACTTTAACCCTGATCCCAAATAAATTACCTCATGCCACCATTTAGTTTAGCAGCAGCAGGCACATTGAGAGCATTTGGGATGTCAGAAACCTGGAATCTTAGGAAATAAATGTTTCCTTGTTTAAAGAGTTGGAGAACGGTGCCTAAAATACACACAGCCTCGTGGAGCAAATACTGATATGATTATCTAGGTTGTCCAAAGAAGGCCTGATGGATCCTCTTGCTCCCTTTGTTGGAGCAGTGCCCTTGTGCATGTATACATCAGCTGAAGTGCTGTCTGTAAAGGCAGATCATTGGCCTCTCCTTTTATCTGGTTTCCTGTGTAACTCAAGGGGAATTCCTCTCCGACTCATCCAGTCAAAATTCCTAATGTAGGAAAGAAAGATCCAGATGCTGGGCATGTAAGATTTCCAGGGCACTTCTACCTTTTAGAAGGTGTCATGGAAAGACCAGCTTTCATTTCAGAAAACCACAATGCCTGCCATACTCCTGCTTCTCTTCCAAGCTGCCAGTTTCATGCCTTCTTTCCCAATTTGTATCACCATTTCCACCTTCTGATGTGCTGTGGAAGCCAGGAGGCCCTTCCCGTGACGGGGAGGGCGCACCAAGGGGCCAGTTGGCCCAAACAGCAGCAGATGTCACCAGACCCAGCACAGGCGTCCTGCCCCCATCTCCCACTGCTCAGCCAGCACCCTTTGGACATGTTTCCCTGAGAAGCATTTCAGATATGCAATGCTGAGCTGAGGGAGAAGGATCAGGGTCATGACCAAGAAGTCTGAGAGGGGAATGTGTGTGCCTGGGAGGCACTGGGCGGTGCAGCGTGTTCCCTCAAGTCTCACGCAGGTGCACTGAATAAATCAGCCCTAGATTGCTTTAAAGTATGCAGGAATTTATTTGTAGCCAGGGGAGCATGTAATAAGGGTGTCTGGGAATGAAAAGTGGGTCAGCACCAGCTCTGTATCGTTATGGATGTTAACAGCCTAAATCAGGGAATATGTGGTGATTGTAGGGACTCTCAGAGGGTGTTTGGAGTACCACTGGAAGGGGAGGATGATCAAAATGCTCTGGACTTGGACCCTGCTCTTAAGTCAGACTTAATAGGAACAAGACCTCTGAATATACTGACTGCAAAAGATTATTTGTTTCTGACTCTGCAGAGCTTGCTGTGAAGAGCCCCAGAGCCATGACATATAAAAAGGGGGAAAAAAGGCTTAAATTGACACAGAGAAAATAAATTCCATGTCCTAATGCTGGCTGTTTAGATATGTGGAGTTGTAAATGGAGAATTTTAAATATTTCTTCACTGTAACATGATGTTCCCATTTGCTAGGAAGGCATTTCTGTTCATGGAAAAACATAATCAATATGTACTTATTCCAATAGATTGTTTGAATATTCCAGCAAAATTTCATTTTATAGAAACAGATTAGTGGTGAAGTAGCATTTAGCTATACTGCCACACAGGTTTTGAATAGTGATATCAAAGTTAATTTTACCATTTAATGAGAATGAAACAGCACAGCAGGAAATACCTTTTGTAGCACATTACATATTTACAATCCCTTCCAATATATTTCCCTCTTTCTTCTGAAGAGAGTTCATTGTGTTTTCTTCTTGCTATTCCAGTCTATTACACCTGTGTGGAGTCCTCTGAGTCTGTGTACAAATCTGCATGTACACACAAACTATCTTTAAGCTCAGTTGAATAACTGGTCCATGAATAAATGTCCCAGAAGTGCTTGGTAAATCTCAGTAAAGTCACACTATAAAAACAGAGAATTTTTCTTATTAAATATTTCCAAATGTGTTAAGTAGTTCTGGATTCTTCTAGGAAGCTCAAAAGACAAGATGTTTCTGAAATGAGTGTATTGAAATTAGAGCTGTAAAATTTGATACTGTTTCTAATAGACAAAGATACATATGTCCTTATTTCTGCTTTTCCCATATAGGTGTTGGAAGGGTTAAAATTACCCATGATTTGTATGTTATGAGAGTGTCATTTGAACTGCTTATAGTCTTCTAAAATTTTAATCAGAATGGCTGGGATTTGCTGTGGCTCAAAATTATTTTCTTAATCAAATAAAATGTTTTACCATTTCCGATAAGTAGTTAAGAGAAAAATGGGTTGGTTTGTTCCTGTTAAAAAAATGAAACAGATGCTGAAAACTTTTCCATGCATTGTCCCAAGGAAGTTGTGTGGGTACTTGTGCTGCTCTTCTGCTACTGTGTCTGTTCCTATTCCGGTGGAAAAAAATCTATTGCAATCAGCAAAGCCTCCAATAACAGCAGAGTAAAAACAAACTCCAAGTAAACCAGCAAAACCTGTTTTTTACCAGTAAAGTAAACTAGTTTATTTGAGCTTGGAGCTTCAGTACTCTGTGGTAATGCAATCTCTGCAGATGCCTCTCCACTAGTCACTCACAGAGCCTGGCAAAAACATCATCTCCAGTACACAAGTGAGCATCTCCTGCACAGTGGCCATGGGACCCAGACCCTGTGGTGTAGCTGCATTTTATACAGACTGCAAATTATTTAGGAAAGTGTATGTTTTAGGAAACAGTTGTATTTGTTACAATAATTTGGATATTTTAAATAATTATTATTGTCATAACTGATGAGCATGTTCTCATGCTGCTCATGGTGTAGTCCCATATAAATATCATTCAAAATTGTGCATATGTGTCACCTTCAACTAGCAGAGCACTATGGTTTATGCTTAATTTTAAGTAACGTCCATATAACTTAAGGCAAATTTTGAAATTTTCAAATTTTTGGCACTTTGAACATTTTGCCAAATTTTCCTAGACACGCAAGGAGTACCTTAGTCAAGTTCACTTGCATTCCCCTAAACATAAGCAAAATAATTGCTTTAATATTATTTATGTGTGCCATTTCTGCAATTATCCATAACAAGATGTATCCCATGGGCTTAAGAAACTGCTTTGAATTTGAGATTCTCTGTGTGTCTCACAGTCCAACAGATTATCTACCTGTTGTAGATAAAATAACAGGTTTGGGCCATACAAATCACTGACTCCTGAGCCTGTGAAGCCTATGATGACTATAAGTGAGAAAATATTTAGTAACTAAATGCTTTTCCATTCACATATAATTAGAAACACCACAGGTACATTCAGAACAACTGGGCCATCTGATTACACTTCATGTTTTCTCATTCTTTGTGTGATCTACTACTAGTTTAAATATTTAAATGACTGCTAATGTTTAATAAAAATATGATGTGATTTGATAGCTCAGTGTACATATTTGTATCAGCTCTCACATATCCACATACAAAGACTATTGACTGAACTCCTGAAAACAAGATCTCAATAAGTAGTTTCCTTTATTGGCTAAGTGATTGCTTCTTCATGGGGAAATGTGGAAATTCATTTGTAATCTAAAGAGAATTTCTTAAGAAATATATGACCAAGGAGTTTGTAATCTGAATTTCCAGATAGCTGAAGCAAAGAAGGACCAACCGAATCACAGCTTCAGAACCACTGCCAGGAGGTCAGAAATCAGAACTGCTGGTAGGGGTCAGAAATCAGAAACCAGGACTAGGCTGGCTTGTAATTTTTCTTACCTTTGTTTTGTCTTTTCTGAGACCTTTTTCACTTACTAGTGGAAATGTCTCAAGAGCAGAGAAGTTTGCCACAGAAGCAGACCTGGAGAGAGATTATGTGAGGCATGTAGGGCAGATTCTAGTGTGGAGCTAGTTCCATTTAGCTAGAAGTCTGTTGTGATCCTGAAATGCTTAGAAATGTAAGCATTACATTCAAATGAGATGCTGGAAGCAGGTTGTTGCTTGTAAGTTTGTCCCAGCCTGCAAGCCTGCTACAGCTTGTGAATTTAATTTTAGCTCTGGAACTTGCTCCGGTTTTGTAAGGTTAGTGAAAACCTGAAAGAAGCCAGATTTCTTACATGCACCAAGAATAGCATGACAGTGTTTTCTCAATAATTAAGACCCACCCCCCTCCCCAAAACAGCGCCCCCCAGCACCAAGGACTTGAGCCAGGTTTTCCCACATGTCAAGCACATGCTGGACCATTGCTGTTTGATAGCAATCATTCCCCACCCCTTTCTTCCCAGGAGCTACAAGGATTTAATTAGTGAGTTTTTTTCCCAGCCTCAGAAACCAGGAGACACAAAGACAGGAGCCAAAGTTTCTTGGTGCTGCAATTAATACAGTGCCCTGCTTAGCTTTTTCTCTGGTGCTTGCATTGCAAATAAGAAAGCAAAACCTGTTTCGAAAGTTAGAGCAGTGTTGCTTTGACTAACAGCCTGCTCCTTGCAAGGTATTTGTACTTGAGCTTATTGAGCATTCATTATATATCAGGTACTCAGCCTTGTAAAATTGATCCAGGGAAGGTTTGCTGCACCAGCTGTGCTCCTGCCTGGCTGGCTGTGTGTTGAGGAGGGCATTGCTTTTGCTCTACACTTGAGCAGATAGCACAGCTAAAGTTCCCCGAAGCAGCCTGCACGTGTGGCCACCAGAACAGCTCTTTTCCTGGCCATTAATTCAAACATCATGCAATCAGTCAAATTAGTCTGCCTTCCTTTGCAGCTCTTGTGGAGATTGCTGTCTTCTCAGCTCCCTTGAAAGTCACCTTGACTCAGTAGTGCATCTTCCTTTACTTAGTCCATGATAACCTACGGGCAGGCTCATTTTGCCAACAGACACGTATCACACAATGGTTTGGGTCAGAAGGGACCTTAAAGATCAATTCCAACCCCTTGCCACAGGCAGGACCACCTTCCCTTAGGCCAGGTTGCTCAAAGCCCCATCCAACCTGGCCTTGAACACTTCCAGGAATAGGATATCCATAGTTTCTCTGGGCAAAGTGTTCCAGTGCCTCATCACCCTCGAATCACACATGCGTCACTGCCTGGCATCAACAGATTGCTGTCCATATGACATGAGACCACAAACATCTCTCTTCTAGCCCTCCTCTCTGAGGCTGTCCCACAGTCTGGCTGGGTTCTCGTGGTTTTCTTAATTTTGATCACATGTCAGAGCTGAGAGTGGCACATCAGCCTTGAAAGAGCCCTTTGAAAATGCCTGTATGGGCAGTCTTGTCTCAGCACCAAGCCTAAGTGCTCCAGAGCAATGTGCATTTTAAGGAGAAACAGCTTTGGCAGTCCATTAGCTTTCCTCTGTTGTTGCTGCATATTTTATGTCACCACTGTATTGCAAAATGAATACTCCATATTACAAAATTAATATTGGAAATATTTCCTCTGCATTTTATGGACGTTATTTGTGATTGTTTTCCTGCGATTATCTTATTTTTACCTCTGGAGAATTAATAGTATTGTTAGCAAGGGCAAACAAGCCTGGAATTAATCTGATTTAATCTTTAATTATTACCTATGATGGGTTTTAGATTACATACCAGTATTGTCTAATGCCTTTTTACAAGCTAGAATAGAGAGATGCACAGTGAGCTGGAGCCCTGGGATTACTCTGAGACTGCCTCAGTGAGGTATTTCAGCAGTGGCAACAGCCATTGTGTGTTGTGAGGTTTGGTTTAAATCGCTGTTGCTCTAATCTAGCAATCAGGGACAACACTTGGACAGGAAGCTGAAAAAAATTATAAAAATTTTAAAGCTGAGTTGAGAGCACCCACCTGGATAATTTTGTAGTGAGCACAGCTTGGGCGTCCCGGCCTTCCTCTTTGGCAGCAGCTGTTGCCTGGAATGTTGCATGGAGCATCTGCTGCATAAAGGAATAAAAGAGAAACTAAAAGATTAGTGCACATGTGTTTTGTATCATCTGTGTGAAGGCAATGGGATGTTTCTGTGGCTTCTTTTGAAAGCTGGTACGGTTGAGTTTCCCCCTGGAGTGTACCTTTCTTGCAGAAATCCTGAACACAGATGAAATTTTGGGCTCTCTCAAGTTCACAGATAAACTGCAGTTGGCATCAGTGAGAGAGAGGGAGACTCAGATTTTTCCCTAATCTTTACTTCCTGCCTGCCCTGAGAGCGAGGGCATGGATCTGGCTGTGTCAAACATCCTGCTTTGAAAGTCTGCTTGGAATGCTGAGGATGCCCTGAAGAAATCGAGTGCAGGCCTGTGAGCAATCCATTCCTGTGCACAAGTGAAATGGAGATGTCTTCTTGTAGGAAAGCGAACACATCTTTTGAGATCATTTCCAGGCTTCCTAGAAAGGAAACCCTGCAGTGAAGCCCTGATGTTTGGCACTGTGCAGGCATCAAAATCAACAGCAGGGCAGCATCATTCTGTTAAAGATGAGCTTGCACACCCTGGGGTAGTGCTGTCCTCAGTGGGGTTAAGCTTTCTGCCTTACTCCAGGTTGGGGAGGGAGCTGGAGCTGTGTCCTCAGATCTAGCAGGGTTGAAAATGCCTTATTCCAACTCACTTTACCCAGTTGGAAAAATTGCTTTTAAATTTCTCTTTTTCTCTGTCTTTTTCTTGTTTTTTTAACTTGACGAGTGTTTGCAATAATGGAGCTGAAGGCGACCAAATATTAAATGCAAATTGTTTTATTTAAAATAGGGCTTTACAACTCCTGGCAAGTTCCAGACAAATCATTCCTAAAACCTCCTAATTGCATATGGCTGTCCACATTTGAAATTTAGTTTACATGAAGATTTAGGAGTAGTGCTAAATAATTACGCGGCAGGATAATCTGCTCTTTTTATATCAGATTATAATAATTTAAAAATCTATCCATGGAGTAGTTCAGCAAAAACTGTTCTTCAGCAGCTATTTTGGGTTATCTCAATGCATAGTCTATTAGAGGTATTACTTCTGCTGCAGAGTAATGAATCATATTTGCAGTCACCAAGTCACTTGTGTAATTGTCATTAAATATAACTAATACATGGCTATTTAAAGAATTTCAAGACTGTCTGATGTTCTGGAAGACACTGTTTCTCTGGAGAGAAAGGGTAGAAGTCCCTTATTCCAGCTGTTCTCAGTGGTTTAATATGGAGGAAAGGGCACTGCTGGGATTTGTGCAATGGGATATTGTCAGGCTTTTGCAATTTCTGTATAAAATGAAAAGAGGGATTCTTAATTTGGAAAATTGACTTGTAAGCAGAATATAAAAGTACAGCCAAATTCCTCTGCATATTAAAGCCTTGATTATTGATTTTAAAACCATTCTCTTTGATTATTTATTTTGAGCCCTGTGTTAACACAGATTTAAACCCCATATTGCAAATCAAAGCAGAAGCTCTGAAAATACTGTTGTTGCAGACAAATTCCCTGGTGCTTCATTTGACAAAAAGATGGATTAGAACAAACTCCAGAGTGTTATTATTACCACATACATGAAAGATTGTTTCTTTTATTTGTATTAATTACTGATTAGTACTTTCTGTATCTTCAGCTCTTTCAGATCTTTTGAATGAGATGTATTGCTTTCCATAGTTTCTTATCTAAAGGGAGCCCTGACAGAAAACTGGTGTCTAGCCACCATGCACAAGGAAGTCATTGTGCTGAGACACTGTTCTTCAGTGAAAACCCTGAGTGAGATTCTTGGAGAGGTAAAAATGAGTTCACAGGTAATAATGCAGACAGATCATTTTCTATCCAACAAAATTGTCCTGAGTGAATATATAGATTTAAATTAAAGCATAGAAGGAGAAAGAAGCTGGTTGTGTGGTGCTTGGGGAGCAGCCTGGAGCTCGCAGCAGTCCCAGCTGTAGGAGGAGCTTGGGGCAGTCTCCTTTCTCCTTTGCCCCCTTCCCAGCTCTGCAGGGCTGCCCAAACCACTCCTCTGGACAAACTGGCACTGCTGGCATTGTCTGCCCGTGGAAGTGTTTGGGGGCTTTTAGCTGCTTGGATAGAAGCCCAGCAGAGTGGCTCCTACCCCAGCTGGGACAGAAAGCTGTGGGATATGTCCTAGCCAAGGGCATCAGGGACTGGGTGGCTTCTGATTGCCAAGTGCAACATTACCTATCAGCCCCATTACCTCCCAGTCCTTACAGCTTGGTGTTCCAGTGGTCTCAGCTAGGAGAGTCTCCTCACACAAATCCCCAGGGTCTCACTGCTCCCAGGAAGCAGAGACCCTTCTCTTTGCCTGGGAAAAAGGCACTCAAGGAAGCAACGCTTACACATAGGCAGGTGAAGGAGGTTGTGCTTAAGAACTTTAAAATATTATTGAGCCCTTGTTTCCCCATGGAGATTTCAAAACAGAAAGCTCCAAGGCAGGTTGCCAAGAGTTAGGGCTGCAGGTACAGCATCCTATCCAAGTGCTGGGGGGGGAAAAACAAAAGGGGCTTTTCTGAGGTTCAGCAGTCTGGTTTTGGTAGGTTTTGTGCATAAAACAAATCACAGTGTTTTGGATGCTAGGAAGTGAGGCAAGGTATCAATTAAGGTATCAATTAACACAAGACCCATGTTTTGTCAGGTGACTACATGAAATTCAGTGATGAACCTTTTGTGGTCCAGGTTATGTTAAAAAGGGTAGTTTTAAAATAGCCTGTTGTACGTCATCAGTTGATATGTCATTTTCCATAATTCATGAGCAGTGAGGCAAGATTAGACAATGGAGCCTTCATTAATTTCCTCCATGGTTTTAGAAATGTCAGAGGTGCAAAGCTGAGAATAATAAAAGTCAGACTCCTTCGATATATCTACTGTGCTAGGGAGAATATTACTCTGAGCATCTCTGATAGTATACAGTGTCTTAGTGTGCATGTGTCTTTAATCGGTATGCAAGGAGTTTATCTGCTTTACTGCCTGCACTTATCAGAAAAGATATAAAATGGGATGGTGATAATGGCTGCCTTCAAAGAAAAAGATATGTTCTTTCAAGGGTGTAAGTGCAATAAATCTTTCTGCTTTAAGGGAAGCAGAAAGATTCTGTTCTGCTGACAACTGAATGTGGGGAATTTTCCCAGGGGAAAACAAATCGTATTTCTCCATCCAAAATATAGTAAAAAATCACTGAAATGTGATACTCCAGAATGTATATTACAGAATTTCCTACTGAGCCCTTTATCAATTAAGCACACTTACAGTTCTCAAATGGTTAAATCAAAGGTGTCTGGCACTAAATATGTTTAGAATACACTTGTGAACTCCCACAGTAACCTGCAGTTCAAATTTAAAAAACAAAAGACTAAAAATAAGCGGTCAGCTTTAGGTCTTTTTTTAAACTATACCGCAGGAATTAATTTGCCAGGATTAAAAGAGACAATGCTGAGTTCATTGCTATTCCAGAACCATTCTGCACGTCTGTGGAAAGCAAGTTAATACTACTGGTACCTAACTGCATCTCAAAGGGTTCTTTTGTGAGTTGAAATCATTTTATTTACTTTAGAAAAGCCCACATTATTCATAAGAATCAAATGTTGTGCCTGACTGTTATAGCAAAACAAAACAGACAAGGGTGTTTTAAATTAATCTGTCAGTATGGTGCTTTCCAGTGCTCACTTTGTTCATGCAGCCAGCAACTGATGTTAGCATGAATTTAAATAATTCTTCTTGCTTTGAATAATGACCATGAAAGTTGAGTAATGGTATCTAGGAAATATCCGAACTTTTGAGGAGCTGCCTCTTATCTAGGACTGTTTGCTTGTTTCTCATTTCCCCCCACCCCTAATTGCAGGGAGGTGCTCCACACACAGCATATAACTAAACATAATACAATTTGATTTGTGTTGCAGTGTTCTCCAAAGAACAAATCTGTAAAATTACAACATGTGAAAGCTTAACACAATGATATAAAATGGCAGTGGCATGGTTCATATCTTAAACTGACAGACTGATGGTGATTATTGCAAGGACAATGCCCTGCGTATGTCAAACGATTTGCAAATAATTTATGTCACCTTATCCTCCATTATTGTTTTTGCAGAGGACATAAACTGTGTCACTAATATTAAACTGTTGGCAAAAAAAAGCCTACCTCAGCTCTTTCCTAGCTGAGAATGCAAAGACATCTGCACAGAGACAAACATGCATATGGCCATCATTTGTCCAACATCTTACACATTGTGAAGGTTTTTTACTTGAAATGCCAACCTATGTGGCAGATGATGTATGTGTTTCTTCAGTCCTGTGATTACCAGCACAGAGCTGCTCTGCAGTGCTCTTCACCTCATCAGTTCCACAAGCTGCACTCCAAGGTGTGTGAAACATTTGCAGGGAGATGGCATCTGACATGCAGCAAGGCAAAAGCATTCTGGTGTGAATATTTGACTCCAGATTTTGTTCAAATCAGGGTCAGATTCTGACCTGGAGAAATTAGTGTGGGTAGAGATTTAGCACTACAAAATAGCAATTTGAAAACTGGAATGAATATATTTTAAAGATGGAGAAGCAGAAGAAAGTGGTGCTGTCTCCTGGGTGACTCCCAAGGGGCTGTAAAAGAGAGGGGAAGGGGGAGGGCTTTATAAATGACCTGGGCTTTATTCTTTTGGAAATAAGCAGAGGACAAGGCAATCTTAGTCATTTCTATTTGTTAAGTTGCATCATCTCAACTGCCGGGTCCTTTGTTTAGGTTTTGATGGTTCATTTATTACTACCAAGAAATGCCTTTGAAGGGTGATTTGCAGAGGCTGTTGTGGTTAAAAAAGCAGCAAAGAATGCAGCGTGGTGGTTGGAGCGTGGAGCTGGGAAACCAGCCTTCAGCCTCCCGCTCTAGATTTTGCCCTGCTCACATTTGGGACAAATTACATGCAACTGCTGTGGCTTGACTTACTCTTATGTCAGGCAGGTTTTTCTGTGTGACTCATCCAGTTGGTTAAAATCACCAAGTATTTCATAATCTTCAGCTAGAAAACACACGTTGGTTGCAGATCAGTGACATTTCAAATAAGATGCAGCAAATAGTTTCTGTTGGCTTCAGTGCAAGAGATGGCTCCAAATCACTGCGGTGAGGAGGACAATGCACTGATAAACTCACTGAGCTAAGCACTGGAAAGGAACTCCATTCTCTTACTGCTACTAGCTTTTCCTCTTTTGGAAGCCTCATTCAAGCATTTTGCACTTTTAACCCTCTCAGGAGTGAAGAATCTTCTCTTGCCCTTCCAAGTTTCCTCAGCCTGTTTCTCAGTAGATCAGAGTTTATGACTACATTGATAATTTTTAGTGTTATAAGACATAAATGCCAACAAAATTTGAAAGAACTGCATTATCTATATGTGTTTTAATCTGACTTTCCATTCTTCCAATGCTGAATTGTGCCTTCAAAAAATCCCAGTTAACGCCAATTACCTTGTTATTGGAATTGTTTGTGATTACTGAGTTACAAAGAAAATTTTAGGCATTTTAATTTTTTGGAAACACAATGTGTTTCCAGTGGCAGTAGCTTTTGGACTCCCTACAGATACATGGAGCAGAAGGATGTACATTTGTAGGATGCCTAAACAGATCCTTGAAAGCATGCTTGTTTCTCTAGTCACGCTAAAGGCATTTTACTGGCACAAGAAATCTCTTTCAAAGCAGAGGGAGGAATAGAGTCCACAGGTGTGAAAACCTTTCCCAGGAGTGGGACCCATCCTTTTCTCAGAGTAGGAAGACTCTGAAGCATCAGAAAGGGCAGGGGATTCACAAAGGATGTCAGGGAGAAGGGGCAGCAGGATGGGCCCCAGGAAGAGGCACTGAACCAAATGAAAGCACCTCCATAGAAACAGGTCTGCAGGAGCTGTCCTGTGTGTGTCAAAAGCATTTCCATCAGATGACAGGCAGTTTTATCCACAGCAGTGGTTGTGGGCTTTGCCTCAAATGTGCTTTGGCAGAACAGCAAGACCTTTGCACTCACACTTGCACGTAATACACGAGTCATGGTGAGGCCTGTGGTCTTTACACACACATGCAGACCTACCTGTCTTTTGCAAAATGTTATAACCTACGACAAAATATGCTGGAAAGTTTATTTAAATAGATAAAAACTTACCCTTCCCATAATGCCCCCAAACTACTGATCTTCATCAACTGGTTCCTTAAACATGCCACAACACAGACTTAAAGCTGCAAATCAAAGAGATCACAGTGATAGTCAGTAATCTCAGTTTTACACTTCTTTGCTAGGAGGCATTGTAGATCAAGATGCTACACACTTGTGAGGGAAAGAGCCACTAAAAACTGCAGAGGAACTTTAGGGAGGAATTTATAGGTATTAAGTTAGAAACAGCAGTGGACCTAAAGAGACGTTTTCACTGTCTTGACAAGAAAAGAAAGTGGCTAGCTCTTATCTAACAGTCTGAGTGGTAACAACTGAAAGACAAAGGATCATTTTCATAAGATAGTCTCATGTAAAAATCCTGTGTGCTGGTGAAAAAACTGTTGATCTCAGCAGTGAGAGAATGGTGTAATCAGAAACAGATGCCTTCAAAGTCAAGAAAGCCGGACAAAATTGTACTTTGTAGCCAAAAGTTGAAAGATATGTCACCAACCAGCTGAGTATGGCAGGGACAACCTGAGATGTATGACTAGTGAGGAGGACTTATTGTTGACAATATTTGGCAGGAAGAAATGATAGAAAATGTAAATTCATGCTGAGATAACACAGCCTTGGAAGAGGTAGATGCTCTGGGGACTGGGTGATGCCATAGTTTGGCCAGACCAGCTGGATAATGATTGGTCTACTTTGCAGGTCTAGAGAATTTGTCACAGCTAAGCTTCACTGGTTCCTCCCTATGGTACCCTACAAGGTTCATTCAGATACATTCTGGTGATACTTCCTGCTTAGTCTCAGAGGATGGTGTTTTGTTTGCAGCAAGCCATTTGCTGCTGCTTATATTGTCTATAAATTATTATCCTTTTCATTCTTGTTTCAAATCTTTCTGTGATTTGAATTGTGAATTTTATGTGTGAATTGAGAACACGCAGTGATTTTAGAGAAGGTGACCATTGTGCCCTACATTCCTAAAACCTTTAATTTTCTTCTTAAATGCAGAATAAACTTCTAGGTTTGAAAAAAAATCTGGATGAGAAAACATATACGTGACACAAAGCTTACTTACAGAAAACATCTTTATTGATAAACTGGGTTACTGTCAACCCACTGCTACCCGCTCCTGTCAGGAGAGGGGCGAGTTCATGTTGACCTCTCATGTCAGCTCATTGTTTCAAGTCAGCTTCTGAGCACACTGGCTTGTAGACAGGAGTTGCTTTGGCTGCCACAGATGTCATGTGTGGCATGGATGGCAGTCCATCTGTGTCAACAGTGCGAAGTTCTTTTTCTCAACTAGCATCAAATTTGAGGCGCACAGCAATAGATGGGAATAGTTGATACTCTCTATGGAAAAAGCCTGTCCTTTCTTTCTAAGTAATTAATAACTTGGAGCCCAAAAAGGTCTCTAAAGCTTTCACTGTTTAATTTTTTTCTTTTAAGCCTTAACAAGCAAAGAATCAACAATCAGTGTTTTCGGGTGAGGCGTCTTCTCCCAAGCCGTGTTCTTTGACCACAGTCAAGGCTAACACTCAATTTTTACGTCTCATTTATGAACTCGGGAATCAGCACTTCCTGGGTACTGCTGCACAGTAGCTCCTCAGCTCCCCGCAATGGCCTGTCAGGGAGGGGAGATGGTGCCACTGTGATTTGGTGGCTTGTGTTTGTAGCAGCACACACAGACCTCATTTCAATGCAACCACTTCTGTGTAGGCCGACCCTTTCTGCATGAGATCCATGTGAAATACACCTGATCCAGCAGCTGTAATTTGTGGGCCCTTTTAACCCATAGGTGCCTAGTGGCCCCAGTATGGATACAGCTACCTGGGTGTGAACTTCACTCTGCTGATGTCACCAATTTTGTTTCCAGCACGCCTGTTACTGCTTTTGCACAATGGTATTTTGCCAGGCCAGTAGCTGTTCCTGTGACAAAACCTTCTGGCCTGGACAAGCCCTGGAAGCTCAAAGTCTTTAATTTCTTTCGAGGCAGTTACACAATGGGCCTCAAGCTCCCTGCCAAATGCTGTTTTTTTACAAAGTTGGTACTGGGGATGTGAGCCAAGTATTGCAAACCTGTGAAGCAGATGAGTGCGTGTCAGCGAATGACAGAGATCAGCCAGGAAGTTTCAAACCGCATCAGGCTAGAGCCTGATTCTGCTAATGCTTTCTACTTTCTACTTCCTACTCCTACTTTTATCCTAAGATCAGATAACAAGTAGCAGTTTTTCTTTGTAACAATTCATTAATCAGAGAAATGATCCTTGCTGGTGTTTAGATGTTTTACTTAATTTGGTACTTCTGGCCTGCTGCCCCAGTAGTGCCAAAATTATTATTTCTCACCCAGCAGGTGATAAATAACAACTTCAGTCATGATTAATACCATGAATTTCTCAACCTGACTAATGCAAAAAACTTCAAACCTGCAGAACAAGTGGGTGCTAATTGTTGTGAGAGCCATTGGAGCTGCATTCTGCTTATAAAGAAAGAAAGCCACAGGAAATGAAGTGTTTTCTAGCAGCACAGCTGATCCTAAGAGGCATCATTAAGTGCAGCTCAGCAGCATTCTCCATGTGTAGGGCTATAGTAGCCTCTTTTTTCCCAGAACACTGAGCTTTAAGTACATTTGAGAGGCAGGAGATTGCCAGGTTGTTTTCCTTACCCTGGGGAGGAAAACGAGAAATAAAACAAAAGGCAGAGAAAACAGCAGTTTAATATCTCATTAACACCACTCAATACTAAAACTTTTATAACTGATATGTGAAGTGATAGATCCTTGCAAAAGCTGCTCCCACCAAAGCCCCTTCACATGTCTCCCTTGAAATCTCATCACGTGATAAGAGGCAGCATCAACAGGCTACCCATTCGAGGAGAACTTCCTTGAGGGAGGGGAAACCAGAAGATCAGGAAGAACTGTCAGCTGGAAACTATGATCTTCTACTATAAATTAGCCTGTGGCTGAGATCTTGGCCACTTCCAAATCACCTGCTGGTTTGCTACAGCCTGTGGTGGAGCAGGGTGTTTGCTCCTTTTCCTGTGCTGTACTTGAAGTGGCACAGAGCACACAGGATCCACAGTCTAGCTGTGCGTACAGTGCCCTGCTGGTCAGGCAAACAAGACCTTCACATCTGGAAATGGCACCATGTGTATTTCTGATAGGAGCAGACACCAAAATCCAGCAAGGACATGAGAAGGTAACTGTGCTGAGGGGTGTCTGTGCTGAGCAAGATTAGTCGGTTCCACAATCCCAAAGAAGCACCTTAGGAATGGAGAAGCAGTCCTGTTTTCACCAGGACTTTCCCAATTGTTTTAGCTACATCAGGTGAAGAAAGTTATCTGCTACTTTCCAACTTGAGCACCTGCCTATGAAGCTAATTACCTGTGGAATGAAAAGACTATGAGAAGCAAACCACAATGGTCAAGTGGTTTGTACTCAGACTCAGTTATGTCTATTCACTCGTAGCTCCGAGAGATTTTGTGCCTTTGTGTGCTGTTTTGGTTGGGTAACTCCTGCACTTCCTAGTGAATGATAATCCATGGTAGAGTTGCTTCTGACCTTTTTTCTGTTAGAAATGTACATCTTGTCGTAATTTGGGGAAACTTTAGAAGTTCCAGCCATCTCTCTTCACTTAAAATATCCTGTAGGAGCTTTGTATTTTTGAGCCTGAAAAGCTAGGAAAGAAAATCATCATTCCCACTGTCCTGCTATGTGAGACAAACTATAGGCTTTCCTGGCCTGATTCCCATCTCTGGTGCAGCAGTTGTGCTTCAGTCATGGGAGATCTTCTAGAAACACCCACAACTCAAGAGCAGAATTCTCAGACTGCACATGCACAACCTTGTCTACTAGAGGGCCACTCAAACCAGGAGAAAGCCCTCACTGCTTCGCCTTGGAGAAGGCAGGTCAGTGTCCTTGCTCAACCCCCTTGCAAGAAAAGCTGTTGGGTTTGGGCTCATTTGGATTTTTTCCACTCTTAATTTGTTTTATTGTTGGTGGTGTTAAAACTTTTCATTCCTTTTCCTGAACTGTGCCCAGCATTTCAGGAGCAATCTCTTTAAGTGTCCTTTGTAGGACTGCAGCTTCACCGAGCTAAAATGTTGGTCCTTGGAGCTCAGGCCAGTCTGCTCCACAGCACCTCTCATGCTACCAACATCACTTAAAACAGAATAATGGTTTCTTGTATTTAAGAAGTACAAAGAATGTCATTTGGCTAGGATTTTAATAGCTATTTGCAACACAGATAGCAAAGCCAAGATTTTCCTTCTAAGTTTAGGTATCGCCTAAAATGAGGTGCAGCCTGAACTACAAACCAGCCCTGTAGCAAACATGCCATACAGAGAAAGAATCCTCTTCAGCCAAGGAGGTAAGGAATGCTCTTTTCCATTAAATGAAGTTATCAGTCACACACGAGGAATAAGAGGTGGTTAAACTTTCAGAAACTTCAGTGTAACTGCAGAGCTCAGTCTCTGCTTGTCCTCTCACTTCAATATTGAAAACTCGATGTGATTTGCCTGTCTCTGTATCCTTAAGTGGAGTCTGAGTAGCTCAGGTGGATTTACACAAACTTCATTTGCAAGAGATCAGAATCTTTTGCCCAACCACTTCCACGGCATTTATTTTCTAGATGAGACATTCAAAGCAGGTTAATGCATATCGCTCTGCGGGGTTTTTTTCACTACTCTGAAGTTATAAAGCTCGCTGTATGTTACTGCACAAAATTTGCAATAAGTTGCTGCTCAGCATTCAAGGTGTTGTATTACCAGAGCTTGCTCTGCCTCACCTTGCCAGAATACAAAAAGTTTCATTCAATGCTGTTTCAAAGCAATTGCTGAAATTTGGTTACAATGGCCACTGCAGGCTTGGAAGAGGAGGAACACATGACCACCTGCACTTTTTCAGACTGCATAAAAGTTAATAGGTAGGTTTACAACTCCATTAAGAAAGTTACTCCATCCAGTAGTTTGGTCCACTGGTGGCAGAATTGCTAAAACAACAGAAGCTAGCTTGAAATCTTTCCTCATGAAAGGTGTAAAAGACCAGTTTAATTACTCTGGATTAAGATAATTGAGTTTTCACACAGGATTACCCCACCACCATGGCACGCTAACTTTAGTCTTTGAGCGCTGAAAGTAGTATGTATCACAATGTTCTCTCCAAACTAAAAAAAAAAACCCACCCAACCAACACCCAACAAATTCTTCTCCATTTTTCAGGGGTTGAATTAAGGCAGAAAAGTAAGTTTGAAAGAGGTATCTGAGTTCTCAGCTAACAACTTGATAGCAGAAATAATAGCTAAGCAGTCAAGAGCTGATAAGGTTTAGTTTAAAAAGGTATTCAACAGAGACGCGAATTTTTAAGACTGAAATGCAGGACAGGGGCAATTTACCTCTCCTGGCAAGAGTGATTTGATGAAAGATCAAGACACCCTTAAACACTAAATGGCTTTGACTGTAGTAGGGCTTAGGACTGTTATAACAAAAAACATGCAGTAAGAATTCAGCTGTTTTCCAGTCCAGCTGGCAAGAGTGGTCCCCCACAAAAGCAGTGAGTAAGCAAGAGTGGTTCAGGAACCTGTCATGGGAAATGCAGCCAGTCCAAGGCATGCAGCTGCTTTCTGTTCAGTTTTAAGAGAGAAGGAAATGACAGCCAGAACCTCATGACCTTTGTATAACCAGTTCAAGCCATTAAGTGTTCTGACACTGAAGCATAGTCAAAAGAACATATTTCAAAGAACACAATGGTTCCAACAAGCCCAACAGGTTCCCAGTTGTGGCCATGACTTCCTGAGCGCACATGGTTTGTTTCTGCCACCAACATGTTCCTGGTGGTGCTTTTGGAAAAGCATCAAGTACCAGTGACACAGCAGAACAGAGCAGTACCATTTAATGCACTCAAAATAATACTAGTCAGATCAGTCCTTGCCTACACGCAAGAAGTCTCCCTTGAAGAGCTCAAGGTTGCCAGGGTTTTTGGAGCATGACAGTGACATTTCTTTGTTTACTTCTGTATCATTGTGGCTACATGTACCAAGAATAATGTGGAGGTAGAAGGACCAAGACATGCCAGCCATAGGTTCACAGTGAGTCCTTTTTCTATGAGAACCACATCTGGTAGATCAAAGTTCATAAGCAATGTTAGCACACTGGAAGTGGAAACAGTGAGGCAGACACTCAACTAACAAATTAGCTTCTTAAATAAATAGCAGGACAAGCTGGGGATTAAAACTGAGAAACTACAGGAAGAAAAAAAAATTATAATCAAAAAACCAAAGGTGAATGAGAGATAAAAGCAGAGGCAAGACACACACACAAGATGAAGGACTACAGCCAGAAGCTACTCTGACACAAAAATAGGAACTGACTGAATAAGATCACGTAAGTTGTGTGTTACAGAGCTCCAAGACATTTTTTTTCACCCCATTTCTAAATATGTTTTAGCTGAGGCAGACAAACTTTAAGATCTCTAATGCATACTTTCATTCCCAGCCTAATAATTCTAACTAGTTTACAACTTTCTTCCAAGTGTCCTGCCAAAAAGATCCCACTCATGAACTACAGAGACATTAAATTTAGTAAAAAAGGCATTTAGAAAGATCAGAGCTCAACTTTCAGTGTTTTATTTTTTTTTAAATAGATACAATATTTTTCCAAGTTCACTTTACAGTAAGTGGCATACAGGCTATTAAAATGGAAACAGCCATATAGACATTTCAACTTAAATGTGCACGGTATATTCTACAACACAAAAACTATACCTAAAACCTTTTCTTGCTCCAGAACGATTTGGCAGCTTCAAAAAGGTAACACACATTTCCATTCTCAAAATCAATTTAATGAACAGTGATAACCCAGAACTGCAACGTGATCCACCCCAAGCACCCTGCCTATCTGGGCAAGGATTTCTTGGAAGATCGGGCTGTGATTGTACAGCTGTCTTTCTCACGACCCTCGAAGTACTGCTGCTCTATTCGCCGACAAAACGCTGTGAGATTACTGTAGTTCTTCACTTTCTCAGAGAGTTCATCAGTGATTAGTTGAGTAGTAAGGATTGTGAAGAGATGTCCAAACACCAGAGCATCTAATTCAGTTGGTCTGTAAAAAAAACAAACAAAAAACACCATAAAAGAACAGGTATTTTGGAAGACAAGCCCTGATCAAGAAAAACTATGCTGTTCTCAGTAACCTTAAGACAGCCATGCAGTCTATGAGCTGGGATGAAATCAAGCAAGGCTAAACCAAATGTATGAAATCTGTGTATAGGGTATATTAAGAACCCTGCTTGTTCTCAGGATGGCATTTTCCTTGCTTTAGGGAGCTTGGAAATGTGGAAATAATATCTCTTAAATCAGACAGACTTACTGATCCAGTTTCAAACCATGCTCCACCTTTTAGTCCTGTAACAAGGGCAAATGCTTATCAGGTGTTTTGTGTCTCTTCTTTTTCTTCTGCAGATGTGTATTTAAAAAATCCTACTATTATCTCACAAGTGAAAAAAAAAAGAGGAGACGAGTGGAACAACTCCCATTCCTTTCTTTGTGCTCTGCAACAGTTCCAAATGATTTAACCAACAAGAAAGGGAGTCCATGGTAGCAGCAGCTAGAAACATCTCTTTTCTAAAAGGGGATATACACAGAAGAAAACAGATATTTGGCAATGTTTTAGGTATGACCCTTCTGAATTGTCACCTTGGATTTTAAGTTGTCCATGTATGTAAGTACTTCCTGTAAAAATAATTTTATTTTTCAAATGTTTTAATAACTTCAGAGTCCTCCTTTATTAACGTTCAATATATGCAGGATGAAGCTTTCATAACTGGTAAAATTTTCACCTTTTTTTCTTTTTTGTGGATCACTAACCACTCTCCAGTGGAGATATGGACACCTGCATAACAAACTTTAATCTGTCAGAAACAGGCTGCTTTTCTTATTTACCTCTCAAAGACTCACAGAAGTCACAGACTGACAACTGCTGGATTAAAAAAAAAAACATACTTTCTTGGTAGTATTTCAGACAGCTAAAAAATTTAAAGGTTGAAACTGTGCCAAAAAAAAGCCAACCAAATAACTCAAATTCCCTAAGTTACAGTTCCTCAGAAATACAGACAGGAAATTTAAGAGTTACTATGTTTACTAATCATAAGAGAAAATGCAATTCCAAATCATCTTCTACAAAGCATTATTTCTGTTTCCCTTGAACACTACCCAACTAGTCTCACTTGGAACAGAATAAGGGACAAAGACACAATGCAAAAAATAACCAAATGCTGCCATTTGAAGCCATCTCCCTGTTCAAATGTAGTAAACTGAAATCCAGACCTGAGCATTTCTAGACTGATCTATGCACAGGAGACAAGAGGGAGCTAATGTGATGTTATTTAAGTCTGTACCACTTCAAAAATAATGAATTATTGGAGAGGAAAAAAAAATTAAAAGAGCATAATGCGATTAAAAGAAACCGGTGAGAGCAGAGGACATTCCATGGAGGTAAGGTAATTTCTTTTTTCTCTCCTGGCAATGTGAATCTTGGTTTTCACTTTGCATTTACTTCATTGTGGACCAGCTAGCTTCTCCCCCAGTTCTCAGAGCTCACAGGCACCCCCATGCTAATTCAGTTCATTCAGAACTGCTTCTGGTGTTATGACAAGCTGCCCTGATCAGGTTGGAACAACATACATTCACTCCTCTAACAGAGAATGTTACCCAAGAAATACAAGTAAAGCTTTAAATGTATCATTTTTAATAAGAAACTAATTATATAAAAGTGTATATTTGTAGCCTACATAAGCTGTGGAAGAATCTGTAGAAAAGACAAGCGGGAGTAAAACAAAATCACAGATATAACAAACTTACAGACGCTTTCCCTTTAAAACCTTTGTTAAATACTTCTGAAATTTAATGTTTAGATTCCTGTCACACATTTGTATTTCTGCAACTAATCACACAGCATTAAAATAAAACAGGAGTTTTATATAAACACATTTATATGTATGTGGGTATATACCTATATCTCATATTGCTGGATGCAATATTTCAATGAAAAGTAACTTACTGCTTATTGAAGAAATATGGTTGTGTTCCTAATCTCTGGGAGAGAGCCTGACAGCACTGATCTACATCTTCAAGCACCTATCAAAACACGCAAGAAAGATCCATATTGTCAGGAAGTAACACCATTGCAAGAAAAAACCTCCTTATTCTATTTGCACCGACAGTGGGAATAAGGAATGTAACATGTTGGAATATCAAACGCTGTTAGTCAGTCAAACCTACACAGCAGGCAGGTAGCAAAGTGTTACTTAATCTAACATTTGATGTAAAGCAATTCTGATTAAGTGCTTCCCATAACATTTATAACTAAGCTTAATGAAAGGTACAGACTTAAACCTCACAACCTGCCAAAATCCCACAAAAGAGTGCCTATCAGCATCATACAGAAAGCAGGGCACAGAACTCAGAACCTATTTTCAGGACCATGGCCTAAACTAACACTGACAGAGTTGTACACTTGTGGCAAAACATCCCTCTTCCCACCCCATCAGGCTGCACATAATTTAAGATTGATTGCTGCTGAAGGCAAACACCTGACTCCTGATGATGTTTAAAGTACAGAATATACATTTCACTACACCTGTTTCGGGAACATGCTACTCTCCACCGTCTACTTAAAAAAAAATCAAAAGGAAAACAAGGTAAAGAAATAAGGTTCATTTTTGACACTTACCTGTTCAAGTGTCTTTCCAGCCCATCCAATGGCTTTCATCTTTCGCCTCACCTCCCACTGCTTCTGATAGGACAAAATGCGGTTAAGAGGCCATGGATAAGGAGAGCCATACCTTGGGTGAGTAATCTTTGTTGAAAAACAGAAAGGTACTGTTATACTACAAGAAAATACAAATACCTCTTGAACAAAACAGCTGATATTTAAACATTTCTCTCCGAAAAGAAGTTGT
>VWYI01010121.1:202372-212379 GCA_013399455.1 Anthoscopus minutus | reverse complement strand
CAAACACGAGCATCAAAGTGAAGAGAGGGATTTTAATGGAAAATCTGAAAGGTTGACACCTTCCTTTCGATTCCATTAGGTGGAGCTCTCAGACAAGAAGAAATGAATGAAAGACACTATCCAGCAGACGCACCCTGAGGATTTATCAGTACTGTACTAGTGGGTATTTTTCCTTGCTGAGAACTTGCTTTTCGTGATAGAATTAATTTGTAACCAACTAGAACTCTTATTGCATGCTTTCAAAACTACTGTTACTCAGCAACCTGCCTCTACAACTAAGTTTTCATTAGCTTAACACATTACTGAGATCAAGCTGCAAACTTTGGAGTTAGCTGGAAGCTGCATCATTGGTGTCAATATAAATAACCAGACTGACAAAGAAATAGCTGTGGAACAAGGAAGAAGAGCAAGTAAAGAATTTAAAATCAATTTATAAAAATCAGAGCATTCTAGTAAGTTATTGACCATTAATGATAGAAGTTCACTGATGTTAATGGTGCAGGATTCAGCTGAAAATGTTGTCATGCAAATGCAAGGACATAAATCAAATGAAAATGGCAAAGTGTTTGCAACCTAATTTTCTGCTGCTTTCCCATTCTAGTTTCTACTCGTTTTGATAGCATACTTAACATATACATTCTTACATAGTTTTGGAGTAGTTCTCCCAATTCCTGCACAAAGGCATGGATAAAAACAATTCTATGTAAAGCACTGTATGAGCAAAGGACAGAATGCTGGATGCATATTTTCAAGACTATTGGCTCTTATACTACTTCGTTTTTATGTGCAGTAATTTAGAAATGTCAATGCTTTTGCCAAATAAATTCCTGCTTTTGACAAAATTGGAAAAATGTAAACAATGTTATAAAGAGTAATATCCAAATTAACTGAAATGAGCAGAGATTGTCCAGAGATACACGGAAGGAAAGTCTGAACTGTTTCCTATTAGATTCTACACCTTAGTTAAGAGAAATTATTAACTTAATTTAATCAATTTAACTGTGATCAAAGCTTGCTAGTTTTATCTTTTATGAAGGCTAACATGACACATTTGTAATCGACAATTTCAGTAAAGCTTAGCCATTCTCCTAAAATTATCCTTGATACAAAAATAGGATCATTTAATGACTTCTGAAGTATGATGCTGGAAAGTAGTTTGTACTTGGTGTATGAATATCATGTCTGGTTCCAGATTTTGCAACAAAATCTTCTGCAGACACTTGACCAGCCTTCAAGCCTGTTCCATTTTCAGACTTTTTTAAAACCTGTACTCTATTGTACTAAAACCACCTTTTAGCACATTGTGCTAAAATAAAAAATATACAATGCCCATGAGACATGAGAACTAGCAACTTCGTTTCTGTGTTGAAATCATTTGGCCTTAATATTTAGCAGGCTTTACTTTTGCACATTACTCTAGATTTGCTTCACCAATATAAAAAGAAACATTCTCTGTTACAGACTGCTGCAATGTCAGAAGAGTGTCTTTCCCCAGCACTGAAGCCTTCTCCCTCACTTCCATGTTCTGCTCTGCACAACTCCTCAGAGAATGTTTTGTGACAAGGAGTATCTTTTAAACTTTTAATTTTTCCCACGGGCACCTCCCACTGACATTAGGAAGGGGTCACAGGTCAGATCTGACCTTTCCTTCTTGGCACAGATGACATGGAGCAGGATTGTTCTGGTAATACTGGGCAGAGAACACTGCTTCTGGTGCCTTGTAGCTTCCACGACTTGTTTCAAATGCAGAAAGCACAAGAAGTAAAAGCATCAGGAGCACATCTAATTTTCAACTTTACCTTGCCAGCCTTCAGGATGGCTTTAATGACTACAGCATAGATGGGCAGTTTTCAAGCTCTTTTCTGAGAGAGAACCTCTTCCTCTTTCTGATGATAATACATATCTATGCTTTCATATGCTCCATTCTTGGTCATATATGGGTACTCATAGTCTCTACTGTACTTATCTTGAGACCTTTACCTCTAATGGAAGGAGTTATTATTATCCCTATTTTATGTCTTCAGGCTACGTGATTTCTTTAACATTATCCATGGAGCCCAGGGCACAGTAGGAAACTGAACCCAATTCTGATGCATTCTAGCTCTGCCCATTGAACTCTGCTTCAAGATAAAGTGATGTTACACGAAGAGATGAGCGTAGGTCTGATTTAAACTTCAAGAATGGGAATGTAGGTTATAGCAGTCTTACCCTGCTTGCCTAGATTCCTGAGAGAAGCAATCAGGAGAAGGGCCAAGATGGTGCAGAGCTGAAGTATTTTGGTGCCCCACAGTGAGCCTCTGATAAAGTCCTGTAGGCAGAGAGCCCAGCTGGTAAGATTCGTCTGGCTAGGCATGGCAGAACCAAAATGCTCTTTCCAAATCTGATTTTTTTTCCAGGAAGAGCTTGTTTTTATCAGATTAATAGTTTTCCTTGGAATTTTTTTCAGCAGAAAATTCTCAATAATCCACTATATGCCCCCTTAATTCCCCTCCTGCTTTCCAGTGTCCATGTCCTTGAAGGGATGAAAATGATCACTTTTCCATGATTCACTGTTTCCCTTAAGTACAGCAAGATTAAAAGACAGACAGGCAAACTTAACTACCGAGATTTCCATAAAGTTCAATTAAAAGTGCCAAGCTATTGTGACTAGCTTTGTCAAATCTGGGTGATAAGTTCTGCTGCGCAGCAAACCGTGCTTCCTTCACAAAAGGCTGGTGAGGACTGGCAGGATGTTACTTCTCAGGAGGCTGCAGGCACACAAACCTTCTGGGTGTATCTCCTCAGATACATCTGGTGCATCTCAGATGCATGTGACCCACACACCCGAAGCTGAGCCGCCCCTTTGAAAAGGAAAATCTGAGAAGACAGCCAGTGCACATGCTCTGGGCTCAGAAGGGGGACAGTGTGATCTTGATCGGAAAATAGCATTTACTCAGCCAAAATCCTCATCTGTTACTGATCATGCTGCACCGCTATCTTTCTTTTCTTCACCCGATAATCAGGCACGGTGCTTTGAAGTGAACATAAATCCACTTTTCTTGACTTCTTTGGCTATCTTTTTGGAAAAATGCTCAGTTCTTGTACTGTGTATCCCAATATGGTTTCTTTTCGAATATCTGTTTCAGAAAACACACCCCTACTGCAGCACAGTGCAGCCTATAGCAATGAAGAGGAAAAATAATAAAATCCTTAAAGACAGATCTGGCATTCTACGTGCTATACTTAGGTCAAACTTGAATCTGAAAGGCTTCTTTAGACCATAGAAAAAATATTTTCTCCCAGTCTTACAACAGATTATTGGAATGTTAAAAATTTTGCTAGTAATTATGTGTGAATAATTTGAATTAGCTGAACACATCATACTTCTTAAACCAAAATTTATTCGCTCTGAATAAAGTCAGTCTCCCATTTAGTAGCAATCTCCTCCTCCTCCTAAACTTCATTATTGCCTCATCCTGTCAGTGGTTGGGTATCCACTAGTAAGCACAGGTGCTTTGAGAGGCTCCTGAGATGCAATGATAAACAAAGCTTCCCAGCTGAGTTATATGTTTCACTCAGGACTGACCTGTTCAAAACCTGGTAATCCTGCACATTTGTTTAAATAAATGGTTCTGTCATGACCAGCCCTGATCTACTTTTCCCAATGCCTTATTTGTTGCACACACATTTCGGCTTTCCTCTAGCTATACTCCAAACACAGGCTGACTTTTGCTATCTCTTAGAAAAATTGCTCAAAGCAATGTGGACCCTGATGAGGGGACACCAACACCACTCTGCTACACAGAGAAGAAAGTGCAACATATTGCCAGCACCCATCAGAAGTATTAACCTGCTCCTCAAGCAAGCTTGGGATTAATTTCTCTTAGCTGGCCAGTTTAACTTCTTATGGCATGGAAACAGAGGAGCAAGTTGAACACAAACATATATCAAAAGTGTTCATAGACAATTACGTCAGAGATAACTCCTTTGAACCTGCTTTTTCTTAACTTGCTTGCTGAGTTTATTCCAGGTTTTTAAACTCCTGTTGATAAAATTGAAGAACAAATGTGCAAGTGGTGTTTGTGCAAGTGGCAATTTTAGGGTATCTTCATTCTCTAAACAGCTTGACTATTCTCGTCAGGGAAGCATATCTGTCGAATCACATACTCCTCTCCCTAAGATCTAGTAACAGTTGGCTGATATCTGAAAAAGGATGGTATTCAAGAACATGAAGTATTTCACAGTCACATTCACAACAATACAGCAATTCAATCACATCTACTTTCTACTCCTCCTGGACAGAAGAACTAAGTAAATCTCCCAAACCTGTACAGCAAAGCAGTGCCACAGGCAGGAGTAAACTGAGCTTTCCCATGTCTCAACTCCACTGTATAACCACAGGGACATATAACTTGCTCTCAATGGTCTCTTAGAAACCCCAAGTCACTACAGCAGACAATGACATCAGTAAATCCAGCTGGGATCAAACACAACCTCAGATAGGTAAAGGATGAAATTCAGCCTGAGGAATACAGCAAATATGGGTCCCTATGTCCAGGCCATGCCAGTTCCTGCATCATCACAGAAGCCATCTTCCCTCTTTTTCTGAGAGGAGATGTCAGGTTTGGATCAGAACCAGCACAAGGACAGGCCCAGTAGTGTGTGAGGCAATAGCTACCCCAAATGTAATTGTCTGTGCTATGAGCCAGATGACCTGAGAGAGGCCCAGGAGTCCTCTAAGTAAACACAAAGGCAAACATGTCTGTCCAACCTCTGCTGTTATCTCCCCTGAAAATATAGGAGGGCTTGTATCTGTATCTTCAAGAGAGTCTGGGAAAGTAGATTTACCTGATTTTCTGCCCCAGTTTGAAGCTTTGATTTGAAAAGAATTCCATTCTTACAGCCTTGAGTAATTTTAGTTACTTTTTCTTGCCTTTCTTTTCCCAAACACTCTAACCTGGAAAGTGGAACTCCAGTACCCCAGGAAGGTATTACTGATGCGATGCAGCCTGACAACATGTAACTCCTGTATCCATCCTGCATTTCTACTCTCAAGTATTCTCTTAAGAAGATGTTTGGTTTTTTCCCCCAAAGCTTCATTGTGCCTAAGACTCAATTAATCTGTTCTTTCCTGTGGCCAATCAGGGCTTTTTCTTCTACCCATAAATGACCATTATGTTATACTTCTTCTTGCTGTGAATTTCTCCAAAATGTAAACTCTTACACCCCCTTACACTAAACTGCATCTTCTGAATATAGCATAGGGATTGTGAACTCCTACAATTTTTCTCATTACTTTGGTTCGTCCAAATAGCTGACCAAAGGGAGTTCCATTAACTAACATATCTGATAACTCAGATCTTGTTTTCTGTTCACTCTTTCGAGAGGAAGATTTGTTCTGTTTGTCTGATTGCTCTTCATGCTGTGTGTTCATGCCTACTCAGGCTTTTATGTTGTGTCCACCATCATGAAATGTGAGATGGTTGATAATTGCCTTCTAATTCACAGAACAGATACTGTCTCAGCAACAGCACATTTTGGCCTAAAAAGCAGTACTTGAAGCCTATGGATTCTAGGACGTGTAATCTATGGATTTGTCCAGTCTAAGTACTGCCACTTCCATCAGTGTTTTTAAGATATAGACATACATCCACTCAGAAAAATCACTAAAGCTACAGAGGTAGCTGCCAGGCAGTCATTCTATTACTTTTGGCTTGGAAATTATTTGAAAGATGCTATAGAGTTGGAAGGCTCTGATAAGCTCCATTAGTCCCTTTAACAATGTGTTTTCCATTGTTTCTGCTCACATTCAAGTATTATTTTAGTAGATTAGACTCAAATTTTCACTAATTTAACTGTACTTTCTTGTAATTAAGTAAAATTCTGGTTTTGTTGAAGTCAGTGAGTAATAAAACTTCTGCAGTGAAAACTACTGAATACAACCATTTTAAGATAATAGACTGTGAGTTGGGGTAAATTAACATGCATTGAGCACTGTACAGCAATGCCAAACTAACTGCTGCACTCAAGATTTTTTGTTCACAATTGCCTTTAGTGTTCCTAACATGTGTGACCCTCTTCAATGCAGACACATTCCAGGAACAGTTGGCCATGTACACTCACTGGGCACCTTAGATATGCTTCTGACATTTATTCTCCAAGGAATTGTTCTTTAAGTCTGAAAATCATTCTAATAAACCAGAAAATATCTTCTTATATTTTTATTGGATTTAAATTTCCCATGAAAACATTGGAAACTGGCCAATGAAAGATCATATTTAGAAATGATCAGTCTGTTTTGCTGTCGGCACCAGAATTGCCTCCAGCTAACACCAGTGTAAAACACCAGCCTTTCACTGACGCCCCTGAAATTATATGCAAAAGCAACTGCCTATAAAAAAATGGTATTAGGCTGGTTAGACACATTAATAAAGGAATTCAAAAATATGATTTATTTTAACCTCAACTCATCAGTGTCCTGCCCAGTCTGCCCCTGTTCCCACTGTCAGAGGGAAACACATTGGCTTTCCATTTCTGCCAGGTTTGGGGTTATGGTGAGAAAATATGAACAGTCACTTCTCCAAGCAGCAATGTCTGTCTGTACAAGCCTTATCCACCAGCACACACCACTGGTTGTTCCCTTGTCAAATGCTGCAGCCAGCTCCCAGGGATCCGATGGCTTTGGGTCCCCTCCCAGGCCAGGGACGTACCACGAGTCCTCGGGATTTGCTCGTATTAGTGGAATCCAGGGTGCCTTAGACTGTCCAAGCCTGGGATATAAAACTGACCCTGCCTTCCAATGGATTTTAGCAGGTCTGAACAAACATCCTGGCAGGAGGACTGGAGGGCCAACAGGGAGCAAGGATAACTTCATTTTGGCTAACATTTCAAGTAAAATTAACAAGGAACAGCCTGTTTTTCTTGTGCCATCTACGTCGCACAAGCATCCCGTACATTAGTGTGGGATTTAATTTGGGCATTTAAAGCTGCCTGCATTACATTGTGACTGTGAGTCTTTTTAGCCGTCTTTTCTGCAGATTCTTCCTTGCAAATGTATATTTGGTGCAGCATATTTTCAAAGGGACTCGAGAAGGAGAAAACTAAAAGCTACATGTATTAGTATTCCTGTTTAATTTAATATCAGCTTACTAGGTGGAAATTAAAATGATTTTTCTGTCACTACTATCTCTCTTCACTTGGCAAAGATTGATTTCCTTCTTCCCTGCTGCTTACTAATAAGACATCTGAAAACTAAGATGGTTTTTATGTTTACTTCTTTGTTTAAATCAGCTTTCTTAACTGAGGACAGCTTTGGCAATATATCTGTTGTTTAACTTGTGATTTCTGTGTTGGCTCAGACTCTTACAGTGACAGAACATCAAACTCAGAGAGACTATATATTTTTAATTACTCAGGGATGCCCTTGTGCATAAGTACATGCAAATTAAACAAACGGATTTTAAAACTGCTTCAGAACAGATTGCACATTACACAACCAATCACATTTTGTTTTCAGAAATGATGGTGCATTATTTTACTTCTCCTGCTGACAAGCATGGTGGGTATCAGCCATCCCTTGGCATTGCTATTATCACTGTCCTGGTGCTGCCAGGTTTGGTACCACTTTACTGAGAGCCGACGAGCCAAGGAAGGCTGATGGCAATGCACAAACGCTTGAGTGTGAGAATCAGCTCAACAACTACTCTACATGAAATGACACCTTCCTAAAAAGGAAATACCAATGTCCAGCAAGCGGATTAGAAAACATTTGTCTCAAAGAGTAAGACATAAGGACCCAGCCATCTGCCTCCAGAATCTAGCACTCCTTTGAACTGGAAATGATAAACTAATGAGCACAGCTGCTGTTTGTAGTCCAAGCTGCATTGTATGAACCTGGTACTTTCACCCTGGTGGCAAGACGGCTCTAAATAAAATGTTATAATTTCAAAAGATGAAAAAGGTTCAGTAAAAATTTTGCAGGGCAGGGTGGTTATACCAAAGGAGGAAGGTGGGAAAAACGGCCATCTGCATACTGCAGATGAATAACTAAAGCATTAGAGACAGAGGTGGTGTGGTGAGTATCCCTAAAGAGCTAACCATTCCTCCTGCACAAAAAAGCTCAGCTTTTTTAAAAAAGCTGAGTAATGTGTCCTGCAACACATTCTCTTGAGATATAATCTCATACCCTTTAGACATTTCACTGTATTAGAGGCCTCCTTATTTAAGATCCTAATATTTCTCTTTCTTACTTTCTTTCCACTCCATCTTAAATCCTCATGCTTAGCATTAATAACAGTTTTTTCCTCTAGAGTATTTCTGCCTGTTATACCTATATAGCAGTACCTTACCTTCTTCCTCTCAAATTTGATTATCCTTCATTTATTCATGTTTAATATATTGAAGTTTAGGTCTTTCTTTCTCCCTCTTGATAAAGTTGCTCTTGTCCTTCTTGGGGGTGATGTCTCAAGGTTTGTTTCAGCCCTTTCTTACACAGTTCAATGACGTTCTTCTGTTTCTGTATTTTTGATACAACTGCACTCAGAACTTAAATCCAGCAAGAACCTTCTGTGAAGATGCACCTGGTCTGTCCCCACTAGAGATCAAATATGACAGACCAAAGGTGTATTGTACCAGAAGGAGCTCACATAACATGTGAGCCTGTGTCCCACCAAGGATGCCATCACCAGCCACCTGCTTGAGTGACCTGAGGAAAGGGTGCCTGCACCTCTGGTTGCCTAGCAGTGCAGGGCTGGTCTTAGGGCGCCTGACTTCTCACCTGGAAGCCTGGTCCTGATCAGCTGTGCCAGGCAGGCGGGTGTCTGGACACACTTCAGGTGCTGAGTGCCGAGGTCGGTGTGCATGTGATGTGCCACTACAAAGGCACTTCTGGCGCTGCGGAACTCGAGGGTGAGTTGAAAGCTCTATCAGACCTGCTGCTCGGGGTGAATATACAAGCGATGCTCTTTCATCCAGTTTCCATCTTCCTGTCCTATTTCCTTGCTATCTGTACTGGTGCACCTTTGGTGCATGTGCCAAAGGCCACAGAGCCGCTGGCAGAAGCTTGGCAGGCTGTGACCCATGCTGACCTGCCTGAATTAAAAAAAAATAACCTTTATTTTTTCGGAGGTGGGGCGGAGTGACCTTTTTGCTTAGAAAACGGAGACAAGCCTCAGCCATCCTCCCCGCTGCCGTCCCCGCTCCAGGTCGGTCTCTGATGGGGAGCGTGGGTAATGGAGATGCCAAGTGCAGGCGGAGGGGGTGGACAACGAAAGGAAATTTGCCTCGCACCCCGTTACAACCACAGCACAACCTCGGCCGGCGGGGCTCCCCGCGGTGGCGACGGGAGGCGGGGGGACCGCAGGAGGCGGCGGAGGAGGAGAAGGAGGAGGAGGGAGGAGGGGGCGAGCGGCTGGGAGGGGAGGGAACACCTCGGCTGGGCGGAACACGCTGGCCGGCGCGGTCCCAGAGTGCCGCGGCCGGGCTGCCCGCGCTGCCCGCGGCTCCCACTGCCCCCGCACGCTCTCCCGGGGCTGGGGGCGGCGTTGCCCGCCGCGTCCCGCCCGCAACTTTCCCTCCCCCGTGGATGGCTTTCGTCGGAGACCTGCAAGGCAACCGGGAGCTTGACACCTGTCCCCCATGGGCCGCCCCCACGCCTAAGTTTGCCGGCACCCGGCCCCACTCCGCCGCCGCCGCAGGGCGGGCTTGAANGCGGGGCCGCGGGATCCGTCCGCGCTCGCTGCCCCCGTGTAGTTCTCGAGTCGTCTGTCCTCGGCGGCGGTCCGCGGGTGACATGCAGTCCCTCATCTCTCCGGTGACCAAGGCTATCCTGGTGGCTTTGTTCATCTTCGCCATCCTGCTGATCCTCTACGTGATTCTCTGGTACATCTGCCGCGATGTGGATTGCGACCATGGGATCTGAGCGGCGCCGCGGGGCCAGGGCTTAGGAGCCGGGATTCACCCCGCGGGGCCGGGAGCGGCAGCGGGAGCCCCTCCGGGCGGCAGCCGCCGCCACCGCGGCCGAGCAGAGG
>VWYI01010121.1:161397-202312 GCA_013399455.1 Anthoscopus minutus | reverse complement strand
AAAAAAAAAAAAAAAAAAAAAAAGCGAGCGAAGGACCGAGCCGAAAGAATCCAGAGGACAACTGCGATCAAGAAACCAACCTGAGCTTGACCTTCAGAGACCAGGGTGACCCGGTGAGTCTCCGCTCTCCGCGGCGCGGGGGATGCGCGGGTGCGGCGGGGCTGCCTCCCTCCCTCCTGCTCCGCTCCCCTCCCGCTCCGCTCCCCTCCCCTCCCCTCGCACACACACAAACACACACACACTCGCACACGCACGCACATGGATGTGGCACAGGCGCCCCATACACATGCCGCGTACACACACATCAGTGGATGTGCGTGCCTGAGCGCCTGCTACACGCAGGCATGTGTGTCCCTTGGGGACAAGCAGGACCCGTCCTGCTGGCCGGGATAAATTGTGCCTGCCTCCGTCCCCATGTCCCCCCGCTTTAAATTTTTCGAGGTGACAACGCGCAAAAGGCAGCGCACCCGCGGGAGCGGCCGGGCGCGGGTGCGGGTGCCGGAGGGCGGCCGCCGCGCTGCCTTTGCGGCCCCACATTGGTATGCAGGCGGTGGCTGCGCCGCCAGGCAGACCTAAAAGGTGAGCCCAGGGGATGGGGGGGAAAGTCAATGCTTCAACAGTCCAGGGAAGTTACAGAAAATGAAGGGAAGATGTCAGGTATCCGGCCAGTGCCAGCAGGCAGACTGCGGGGAGGGGATGTGAAGCAGGATGAGTTTCTAGGGCCAGGTTGATGGAAGTAAGTGGGGGAGATGACAGAAAAATGTACATGGGAAGTTCTGGATAGTAGCGTTCTGTGTCTGGTCTCACTGACACTGCATTCCCTACGTGATGCTCTCTCTAAAAGGTTTAACACTCAACGGTTTGCCACATGCTCAAGCTGGGCAATTTCAGAAAATGTTGATAAAAAGTACACAGTTGATGAACACGTACGTGCTGACTGTGTTGGGACACGAGGGGATGTATCCTGCCCTGCTGTTTTCCCACCTGAGAGAATTTGTTGTAGGTGATTTCTGCTCTTACTGTTTGGTTGTACTGAATACCCTATGCTGAAGCGGAGAGACAGCAACACATTGTGTTTAAGGTGGAAAAGACCTGCTGAAAGAAAAATGGTCCCAAATACTTGGGCTATAACTGTTTCTGTCCTTGACAGGCAAGCTGTCAGGAATAGGAGCAAACTCCAAGCTGCGTGCATTATCCCTGGTGGGATATATGTGGATGCCGCAGGGTGTGGGTGCGTGTACACAGTGGGAAAGAGGAGAAAAATCAAATTCACGTTTCAGGCAGGGCAAGAGGGACCTAGCCAACTGTAAAGTGTAATCTTGGGATTCGGGGTGATTTGGCATTGAGTATTGGTGACCAAAATCTCGCCTTTGCAACAGGGGTCTGTATGTGGGGGAAACTGTTCGGAAGGCGATTCTCTTGCCATTTTGGTTTGTGCTTCTGTTCAGACTGTATTTCGAAGGGCTTTTGACCTGATTAGTTGATCAAACATGACATTAACGTTAACACACACTACTAATGTGATTATAACAGCAGCGACATCAATGTTTCCTTGCCCTGCAACTACAGTAGCAATACATTTGTTTACTTCCCCCATGCACACTCTGAAATGTCTGTTACTCAACAGCTCTGAACAGCAAGGGAAGAGGGAGGAAGAGGAAGAAACTCTTACAGACGTTTAAAAATGGCTATAGCTCTGTTTCCCTTACACATATAATGATCTGGAAATAAAACAACTTCCAAGTCCTCTTCATTTTTTTATTTATTTTATTTTTTTTTCTCCACAGTCAGTACACTTGTTTTTACCTAAGTGGCAAAAACCTCTTAACACTTTGACATGTCAGGTTGTGTCACATGCTCCCTTCTGAATTAACAGCAGGGCACACCTTCTGCCCCTCTCCCAGCTGGCAGGAGCTAGTGGGTGAGACAGTTATAGAGGCTTTGCCATTTAGTGTTAATTATTTCACAGTAAACCAAAATGTTATTTATAGAACTGGATGAAATGCAGCAAATTAATGTGGCTTTCAGAAAACTTTAAATATCAAGAGATATGTGTGCGGGTGATTAAATATCTGAAGTGTTGATATGACAAATATTTTGTACTACCCATCATAACTGATGTTAATCAAGTTAATAATTGTAGAAACCATGAAACAGTCCTTTCAGTTATTGTCTGATCGTTAGTTTTTCCAGCTGGCTCATTATCATTTTAAACATATTGTTTTAGGAGACAAGATGTAGAATATCTTTTAATACCTGGTTTTATTCTAAATAAGTTGAATATATATGTATTTATCTATATTATATAAATATTAATATAAGATTTGTATGCTGTCAAATAGGTATTTTCCAGCCTAACAGAACTGCAGAGCAATGATTAGCAGTATTGAATTTGATTTGTAGTTGCAGTCACAGATGTGTTGCCTTTGGTTCGATACTATGTGTCTTCATTATCATGTATTAGCAAGTGTAAAACCCTAAGGATCTGAAAAACACCTTTTCCTATTGCTGGGATGCCTCACAGAAGGGAATGATATCCTGGCCTTGCTCAGCTGTGTGTGGAATTTTGCAGTCGGTTTTGACAGAGTCGGAAATGTACTGGCAGATTAGCACATGAGTTTGTAACAGCAGGATGTTCCTAAAGTTGAGAGAGATAGTAAAACAGTGAAAGGGGTAGAATTGATTACTGTGGAATACCTAGAGACCTTATTTTTGTAATTATTTAATTGTTTGCTAAGAAGTTTGGTGATGATTTTATTTCTGTTTGGTGTTTGTGCTCGTGCCCCAACTCAACAATTTTCACCATCTTGCTTTCAATGGTATGGTAGTGTTTCAAAGGTGAACTCTGAAATATCACCCATGACTGAGAGGCAGTGCATCAGGGAGGTATAGATCACCTCTAAGTATTTTTTGCAATAAGACAGGTTGTAACATCATGAATAGAGCTTTTGTTTAAGGCAAAGACAACTTGTTATCATGTTTCTACTTGAGCCAAGAGAAATTTTTTACCATATTGCAAAAATTACTAATTGCATGGTCTGAAAGTATGTATTTAGTCCAAAAGATGTTTAAAAGACTGTTCAGAAATTGTGTTAAATTATATTTCAAATCTTTGCCTTTTTTGTGTGGAAAAAGACTATGAAGTTACCATTACTTCATCAGTGGAAATGTAATGAATTTTATGGATTAATTCCTACTGCAGGGTAGCCTGCTATAGCATGATCCTAGGAATCTTGTCACATCAAAGTTAAACATGCAGTATGTTTCTCGGTAAGTCATTCTTTACTCAATTCCTAGTCAGGCAAATTCCCTGCAGATTTATTAAATATTTTCTCTAAGTGGCACGTAAGAAAAGTAACTGAGCTATAAAAATCACAGATTTGCTTATTTTTATTTTCTTCCTTATAAAATTTATTAGTAAGAATCAGTGTCTTCATGGTGTGCCCTCTGTGCATCTTACACCATTTCCCTAAAACAGACTTCAGATGAGCATTAGGCTCTCCTCAGAGATGAAAGGTTAGCTGAGGGACAGTGCTGTATCCTCGAGATGTCCTTGTGTCATACGAGTGCTCAGCTGTACTGTATCCCTTCCAGGTGAGTGTAAAGCAGAAAGCCTTCACGGTGCTGTAAGGCAGGACACAAGATCTGCCCTATGCTGCTCCAGCGCCATTTGCTGGAAGGCCCAGTCCAGGATTTCTAGATTTTCTACTGTCTGTTCTATGCAAGGTGATGATTTTGTAGTTGTTCCTCACAGTCTTAAAGTCTGTGAGCCTTAGATTATTGGTAATGTGACAAGACTTTGGCCCAATTTTTGTGTTTATAAACAGCTCAGAGGTTGGATGGTTGCAATTGATCATACAATTGATGCCACCATTCTAACACTTGAAATTGGCAGGGCCCTTGAAATGACAAATTTGGGGGTGGTATTAGGGAATACAGTGTCATTCTGATGAGTGTATTAAACCTGCAGAGTGAGCAGGCCATATCCTGCTCCTTCCTTCTCTAGAAAACCGTCTTGCATTGGTAATGTTAATACAAACTCTGTGTGTAAGGAGTTGTTGAAAAGGTGGTGTAAGGGAGTCATGAAAAACAGGCATATGTGCTCTTCACCTGAAGATCCATGTCTGCTCCAGGTGTGATGTGCCATTAGATGTTCGGCTGGCTGCTCCCTCCCTGCTGCGTGGCGCTGCGTCAGGGCTGCCACTGGACATTCAAACATACTGGAAAGTTCCACTGTGTTTCTCAATGAGTGATTTTTTTCCCCCAGTTTTTCTTTGATGCATGAGTATTTTCTCCTTTTCCTTCTAAGCATCAGTCCTCTGAACTGTGACTTAGTGCGTAATGTGGTTTGTAGGCAAGCTGCACGGATTGATTTTCCTGAATTGGGCTGACCAAATGATGAGTGTATTGGAAAGCAGTGCTCACCTGCTTATTTGTTGTTCTACATTAAGCTAGTTTTTTTGATGAAATATTCTAATATCTATTAAAATAGCTTTGAAATATCCTAATATCTATTAAAATAGCTCTTAAAAAATGTGAGTTACTTTTAATATGCATTGCTGGTAGCTCATTACTACTGGTTCATAGCAGCATCTGCTCTTGTTAGAGGCATTCTGATAACTTTTAAAATTTTACCCAAATGAGAAAATGTGAGTTTTGGCTTGCAGGGGCTCGTAATACTGTCTGCTGTTGAGAACTGCATCCTTATTTTGAATGTTTTGATATGTTACTTTGGAATATTAAAGATATTTACTGGTCTTTTCAGCATCTGCTCTTGTTAGAGGCATTCTGATAACTTTTAAAATTTTACCCAAATGAGAAAATGTGAGTTTTGGCTTGCAGGGGCTCGTAATACTGTCTGCTGTTGAGAACTGCATCCTTATTTTGAATGTTTTGATATGTTACTTTGGAATATTAAAGATATTTACTGGTCTTTTCATAAGTCATTAAATAATACGTAAAGAATACCAATAAGGTGACATTCAGAGTTTCATTGTAGAGTGTAGTTTGAATGTGGATTATGGTTACGAAAAAGATTTGGAAAAAATTGCCTGTGACTGATGAAGAGAGACAAAGGATTGGGAAAAGAAAGAAGAGTGTCATATCAAGACAATAGAAGAGAGACTCCAGTGTGTTCAAATTTTAAAAAGTGGAGCTAATGTGAAGTAAAATGAGAAGCTCAGAGCACAAAAAATGCCACTTTCCTGTACAGAAACTGCATGTATATATAAGTATACATGAATACATATGCCTCTGTGTGTATATATATATACACACATATACATTTGCACAGTCTGTGTGATCGAATTAGAAATTTGCAATTCTAGAGCAACCTGAGAACCTTGAATGAATTTTTTCCTTTTTCCTTGAAACTTGGCTCGGCTAATGCCCAACAGGAATTTACTTGAGCACTAGGTAGTGTTGCAGATGATTTCTTGAGGACTCAGTGATCAAACATGAGTGATGTTGAATATTGGGGTTATAAATTAATCATTTTATAAAGAAAATACCAATACACTATTCACTGTGGAAAAAGTTATTTCATATTATATGGGCTGTAAGAATTGCATTAGTAACAAATAGATTTTATGTCTTGTGTTTTCCATTGACCTCAAAGAGATAAAGTCGCTACTTACCAGGGAAAAATGCTATTAGGTAATTAACCTATTATGTCCAAGAAATTTGTATGAGAAAAAAAAGCATCTCAGAAGATAGCAGAACTGTAATATTTTGGTTCAAAGCAGTAATAGCCAACATCTTATTGCAAAAGTACAAATGTACTATGCTCTGATGTAATACATCTTCTGTATTTATATTTTTGAGTGCAAAGGAAGAAAGAATCCTCCTGAAATTATGAGTACTAAAACTTGTACACAGTGACACATGATGCAGGATTATGATGCTTCTTGGGTATTATGGTATTTTATGTAACACCTGAGTAAGAAAATGTTTTGGTTTGCATGAAATACAGCAATGTATTACCAAGGGCTAGGGGGTAAAAAAAGTACCTTTTGTATGAATAGCCTCTTCTGTATTTATTGTATATTGGGGTAAAGCTGAACTCAGGGAGGAAATTTGCTATTCAGTATCCATCAACATCCAGTGAGTTGTGAGTGCTGTGAACCCTATTAAATGTATACCCAGCAAAGTCATCGTGATACCCACAGCAGAAAATAAACATGGTCTTCATTAGGCTGTGCTCTTCATGGACCCTATATGTGACATAATTAGGTAACCTGCAGTGCATGTTTCTTATATAGCTCTTATGATTAATGCACTCCTGAGCACACTATCATCACCTCCCTTATGAAATATGTGTATATAAATGGACTTAAGAATGAGTTTAACACCAGTCTCCATTCTAATGATTTGTTTTTATTTTCTACTGCAACACCATTCTGACACGCTTAAGAGGGACCATAACCGAGTGGGAGTTTAATGAAGTCTCAGTTTCAGTGAAGATAAAAAGAAGACACTGAGCACACAGAAGGACATCAGTATATGTTTCTAGTGATTGATACAGCATAATTTAACTTGGCTGCAGTGATCATAAAACAGTGAAGTTTAAGATCCTTTGGTCAGTGAGGAGGGAGCATAGCAAGCTCGCTACCCTGCTTGTCAGGAGAGCTGACCTTGGCCTCCTCAGGGATCTGCTTGGTAGAATGCTGTGGGATAAAGCCCTGGAGGGAAGAGAGGCCCAGGAGCATTGCTGGACACTCAAGGATTGCCTCTTCCAAGACCAAGAACAATGTATCCCAAAAAGGAAGTCAGGCAGAAATGGCAAGTGGCCTATGTGGATGAACAAGGAGCCCCCGGACAAACTCAGACACAAAAAGGAAGCCTACAGAGGATGAAAGCAAGGAATACAGTGAGATTGTCCAATCAGTCAGGGATAGGGATTGGTGAGGTAATTAATAATAATAGAATTAAATCTAGATGGGGACATCAAGGGCAAGAAAAAAACCTTTCTATAGGTATGTGAGTTATAAAAGGAAGACTAAGGAAAATATGGCTCCTCTCCAGAAGGTGGTTTCCCAGGACATGTAGAAGACTGAGGAACTCTGTAACTTTTTTGTTAGGTGCATGTGTAGGCGATGTGTGCATGTCCTTGCTTTCTCTGGGAGCTTCCTTTTTGTGTTTGAATTTGTTCACAATCTCCTTCCACTAGACCAGATTGCATAAAACCCCATCCAGCCTTCTCTTGAATACTTCAAGGAATGGAGTATCCACAATTTCCCTGGACATCAGAGAAAACAGTTGCAGTCTTTTCACCATCCTCACAGTAAAGAATTTTTTCCTAAAATCTAATCTAAACCTTTCAAAACCTAAACCTCCTTCGGTTTGAAGCCATTTCCTCTTTTCCTATCTCTACATGTCCTTGTAAAATCCCTCTCCAGCTTTCTTGTAGCCACCTTTAGGTACTGGAAAACTGCTATAAACTCTTCCCAGAACCTCCTATTTTCCAGGCTGAAAAACCCATCTCTCAGTGTGTTATAGCAGAGGTTATGTGTTCTCTGTTCCCTATGTCATTCCTGTGTCCCTCCTCTGGGCCTACTCCAACAGGTCCATGTCTTTTCTGCACTGATGCTGCCAGAGCTGGAGTTGAGTAGTCTTCATCCTTGGGGGTTTTTAAGACCTGTTGAGCAACATGGTCTGACCTCAAAACTGGCCCTACTTTCTGAGACCTTCTGTGATATCTTCCAACTTGAACTATCCTAGGATTGTATGATCCTATCAAGTGTGTATTCTTGAGAGTCTTCTACGGGAATGAGCACTGGCTGGCTTGTTATACACTCTTTCCTTAACTCTTAATATGTGCTAAACTGGTAAGCCAAAAGGATAGAGGCACAGAATGGGGACTGAGTGGGAAGCTGTTCCCAGGAGTCCTAATCATCCTTACATTTTACAGCTACAATTCCTATGCAATACTCCTGGATATGGTAAGGTGTGGAGCTGGAGTGATACCTGGCAGTGCACCACTGGAGCAGAATGATCACTGTACTCATATGTGGAGGATGAAGCCTTGACAGATCATAGTGACCTGAAGGGTGAAGACCAAATTTGCAATATACTTATAACCTGTTTAATTCTTACACCTCTGTTGGGACTCCAGCACATTTCTAGGAACTGGAAATTAATTCAGTTACATTGCTCTGGCTATAATATAATCATGCTGGGCATACTCTTGTGTAGTGTAATTTTTTCTGTAATCTGGTCCAGTTTTTATGTTTGTCTTTGGCTGTGCAAAGCCTGTCACATTAACTGTCATGGCCATATGGGTAGTTGGATCTTCAGGCTTAAATGTGAACTGTGTCTTTGAAGAAAAAAGCAATCTCATGGGAATGGCATGCTTCAACACCAAACCTGTCATCTCATACCTAGGCTACTCACAGCTTATATTTAGGTGGAAAGCAGATTACTAACTGGAGAAAAAGGCACTTAATGCCAAAGGCCACTTTTTCTACCTTTTCTTCCCAGGTAGAAAAAACCTTTTCCTCAGTGCTAGGAGCTGTGCTGCGGTACCCACCTGCCTGTCTGCATGGTGGGCAGACTCAGGGGAGAGCAGGGAAGTTGCACAAGGTGATAGTGAGTCCCCTTTATCTGACATTTCAGAAGAGCTTTCAAGAGTAATTATTTTCAGTGTAAATCCAAGATAAATGAGAGTTACAGTGCATCTGTTGTCAGAGGTTTAAACAGTGATTTTCTCATGTTAGTATACGGGCTCACTGCCATCCCCCACCTTATTAAACACATGAAAAGTCACATTCCTATACCTCAGTTGTTTTTTTTTAACTTGGAGATGTATCAAAAATGATGAAAACATTTTGAGCCTAGGAAAAAACTTACATATTTGAATGCATAAACTTCTATTTTTGAGAATTCTGAAATGACGTTAATTTTTTCTCTCATGTGGGCTTACAAGCCTGGAGAGATTTTAGATTAAAAGTGGAAGAGAAAACTTGCTTTTTACTCGAGTTCGTGAAAGCTCTCTTAGTTCTAAAACTAAATTATATAGGAAGCAGTAAGGTCTTGTACTGTCTATTAAATTCAATTTTAAAATTTTACACAGTATTCAGGTGAATAGATAGTATATGTAATCTCTTTATTCCAGACTTCTATGACCTGCTGCTGACTTTAGGAATTAAATGTTTTGACTGATCCTGTCTGAAAACCAAGACATTAACACCAAATTAATGTAGTTTGAATGTTGGAAGTGCTGTGAATACAAATGACAAACATGTGATGGTACCATGAAATAATATTATCTTTATTATCAGCCAAGTGCTTCTTCTCTTACTTTTGGCCACAAGATCAGCTGTGGAAGGAGGGTTGAGCACAACAGTCAAAGCCGGGGCTGACTTGGAGGACGCTGCATCCACTATTGTGAGTCATTCTCTTTTAATCACGAAGGCAAAATCCTATGGGCATATGGGATGATACATAAAGGAAGGCAGAATTTTGCTTGCTGTGGAGGAGCTGTTCATTTGTTACAAACATTCAGATGACTTCAGTGGAGTGGTGCCAATTTCTGTTAGCACAGGCGTTGGTTCTGATACATATATGCATTAATAAACAATTGGAGTCCTTCTCCAGGCTGCAGAAAGTAGCAACCAAGTAAGTGATGCAGCCAGGATGACATCCAGCCTCCTTTGTCGCTCTTCAGCCTGTGTAGCCAAGTACCTTTTTTGAGCTGGTTTGGCAATGATTGATATAATGCACAGAACTTAAAACTAGTAATATCTATTAATGCGTAATATGTGTTCTATACAAAATGGTGTTAAATTAAAAGGCAAGCTATTTTCTCAAGAAATTGAAATGTTCACGATATATATGGTTGGAAAATATAGCTATGTGATGTGTGCCTTTGGTTCAGCACATTTCATGAAAGAAAGTGAAAGAGTCAGCACTCCTGGGAACCTCTGTGTTAACTAAAATGGAGTCATTCTTGGATAAGCTTGTGAATATTCTGCTACTATTTTATGAATGTCAGCTAGGCAAACTAGACTTTTTATACACGCTGTGGTCCTCTGGATGACTAGAGAAATCAAATGGCTCTTATGATAATTGTAAAAATGACTAGAGAAATCAAATGGCTCTTATGATAACTGTAAAAATAACTTAAAGCCTCTTGAAATTCTGCAAGGAGAGGGTTCACTGAAAGGCAGCATACTGGATGGGATGTACCAGTGGTAGTTGTGCTTTGTGGGGTGGCAGAAGTTTTGCAGGATACCTTGCTAGTAGTTGGAAGAAAAGATTAATAAACAGTATAGAATGGATGGATGGATGGATGGATGGATGGATGGATGGATGGATGGATGGATGGATGGATGGATGGATGGATGGATGGATGGATGGATGGATGGATGGATGTCAAGTAAATCCTCTGGGGAGTGGGTAACCCCAGGTGCATTTCTCATGTAGAAAGGCACTTAGAAGACAGAAGAGCCTACCCTGAGAGACTCTCTCCAGTGTCTGGTGAGAAGTGGAACTGCAGGGCTGTGACATCTTTTTGAGACAGTCTTGAAACAAGCTCAACAAGCTTGAAAACAAGCACAACATGATGTTTATAGTGATGTGTCTTATCAAACAACATGCTGCTGTGACCCAGCATGGGCATCTAGCAATCTGTTTATTAGATAGTTAATTAAATAGCATTTTGGTCAGTATAGTAAAATGCATTTCTTAATTTGCCATTTTTAAGATGGCATTTGTTTGAATTAAGCTTGTAAATAACCTTTCTTTTACAGTCCTGTGATTCCTGCACTGGAACTGTAACTTCATTTTCTTTTGACCTACATTTGTATGAGTAGAGCAGTTTCTTAAACTGTGAAAGCCATTTATTTTTCTCTTACCATTTCAGTTAGTAGGTAGTTTCAGAGCTCTTATGTTGTAAGAGTGTAATGTTGCCTTCGTAACTGGCTGGATGGTGTCTACTGCTTGATTTCAGTTCCAACACAACCTCTTCATGCTTTCTTATCCTAACATGCAGCCCTATAGCCACCTATCAGCCTCATCCTCCTCCCACCAGAGCTGTTCTGCTAGAAACCTGTGCTGGATTTCCTTTTTCATGTATAGGCAGCAGGTTTTGTGCTCTGATAGCGGACAGTCTGAAAAATGCAAAATTTTCATCACCTCTAAGCATCACAAGAGAGAATAAGCACTTTCAAAGCACATTTTTCTTTCCCTTGCTGTAACAGTAGCAGATGGCATTTGTCCTTTGAATAATGGTTCTTGTTAATGAAAGCTTAATTTTGTTATTTCCATGTGTAAAAAATTGATTTTTTAAAAACTTAAACCCACATGTAAATCCTTCTATTTACCTGTATTTTTCTGGTTTCTTTTTTACCAGCAAAATTAAAATGGTTCTGTCTTTCAAAATATTCTGTATAATATCTATTATGTTAAGGTTTGCACCAAGAGGATTTGTTATCAGGAATTTAAAGAGTTGTTATAAAAACACACAGAAGTGCACACATTTATTACCAGTGATGCTTGAATTTAAAGAGGTCACTTCATTTGCCTATTACCACCAAGCCCATCTTGATTTCCTTGTTCAGCTTTACTTTAGGTCACAGTTTATTACAGTTTGTTACACAGTTTATGAGCTGGGTCAGAGCCCCAGAAATGAAAGGCGAAACCACTTGGTTTGCAAAAGCAGCTCCTCCTGGAACTCTTGACAGCGTGAAGTTTCTATGGCTTGTCATTACACTTATGCCAACAAGACTGAGAATGGAAATAAACTCCTTTTTAGGCACAAATTAAAGGCACTTCTGAATTACCTTTCTGGATGGGCTTTGTCTCTGGTTAAGATGGTGGTCCACCCATGCCTGTCTCCTTTTCTACGCAGCACCTTGGGTAAAGGATTCTCTCATTCAAGAGAATCCTCAGCTTTGATAATGTGAAATGCCTTTATTTTGTTGCTGAAGCACCAAAGAAACTCTGTGTGATGTTATAACCAACACTGAAATTTGGAAAGTCACTTGATTTTCCCTTGACCTGGACTTGCTCAGCTCTTAGTTTTTTGAATGTGTGTCTGTCTGTCTGTCTATCTATCTATCTATCTATCTATCTATCTACCTTTATATACATTTTTAAATTTAACATAAAATGCAAATGAGAAAATCTTAATGTTATAGAAAATCTTAATGCTATAGTTTTATATTAAAAAGCAGTCTAAAGATACATGTATACAGAAAGCTGTCAGGAAATCAGGAATAATTAAGAAGAAAGGAAGAGTTAGTTTTAGATTTCTTGTTAGGTACATCTCTGAAACACAATATTGCTTTATTATTTAGTTAAGGGCAAAATGAATAAATAAAAGTAAAGACTAAACAATATTTCTTCCATTTCTGTCTCAGGGAGTTAACCAAAGCATAAAACTAAACATCTCACAAAAGGAAATTGCACTTTTGCACAGCACTATAGCATGTTTTTTCTGTTTGTGTTTGAGGGTGGTTTATGCCTTTTTAACTGTGCAAGACCTACTGGAAAAAGCCTAGTCAATCATAGAGAAAATTATTGATTTTTCTGTAAGTTTAAGTGCACTGGTGTGGAAACGATGGTCTTACACTTTTAAAATATTTTTCAAATGTAAACAGCAGTCGACTTTGACCAGCCTGCATTTGTGTTTGCTCAAGACCCAGCACCCTGGAGGCAGAAAACTGTAGCAGTAGGAATAATACAATATTCCTGTAAAAATAGAACAAAAACTGTAATAACAGAAATAATATCCAGCCTCTATACTGTAAATACAAAAACTGTGTACACCATAATGTCCAAACACTTTACAGAAAAGATGGGTGTTAGTCCCCCTGCTTTAAAGGAGAGGAAAAACTGAAGCTGAGAAGGCTGGGGGCACTTTCTTGAATTTGCTACTTGGACTGTGGAAGAACTAGGCTTATAAACTGGCTCTCTGTAATCCCAGTCCAGTGAGCTGCCCTTGAAACTGCTCTGAAATAAGATAATGATGTTGGTGATGACTGCATTTTGATCTGAGAATGTAGCGGTAATGGATTGCATATAGTACACTATCATTTTATGTAATTTTCCAAACATTTATAAATAATTCAAACTTCAGGTTGGATGTGGCACATCAAAATTTATCTTGTCACATCCCCTTGTCTTTTTGCATCAAAGGAACACTGGAGACAGTGCTGACATGTTATAGCCATTAAATAAAACGTGAGATTTTGAAACGAATGATATTTGAGTACCAGAGTTTGGCTTATAATGGTAAAGTAAGAGCTTTGCTAATAAATTTGGTTAGGGCACTGCCATCCCAATGAGTATATTGACACTGTAAACCTTTGATTTTTAAAGAAACACTAAAGGCTGTTTTTGACAAGATGAAAGAGGGTTGTTTGGGAGGGAGGGCAGGGTTCTTTACTGTGACCATTCCTCTTAAACAATTTGTCACTATTTTTAACATATTATATATGTCAACTTACACTGAAGTGGGAACTGCTGCTTTTAGCAAGAGGAAGCATCATCCTAGACTCGAATTGAAAAACCAAAGCAACCCCGAACTTCAGATTTTATTATATTACAGTGTAAAACTAGAAATGTTTGAAGGTACCTTTGACCTTCAAGCTCTTTTGTTAAATATGGGAACAACAAATGATGTTGCTAAATGTTTAAAGTTGCATGAATGGACACATTTTGAAATGGATGTGGTACAGACAAAGTCTAGAAACAAGTAGGAAGGATTCAGAAGGCAGAACCACTTAATAAAGAAAGAACCCAACATAAGAAATGAGTGTCCATGGTACACTGGCTAAAACCAGCATGATTTCTTGCTAGTGACACAGAAATGGAAACAAAACCCATTCCATGTGATGACACCTAAACTACTGTTTTAAACCTGGAGAGATGTGTCACAAGCAGGAATGCAAACTTCCCTGGAGAGGATGTGAAGGAAGTAATGAAAAAGAAACCAACATGGAGAATCCTATTAGTGGGTGAAAATGCAATACCTCCTGTGACTGGAGATTTGGAAGTAATGAAGTTTCAATCAATGAATTATAAGGCTTGCTAGGAGAGAAGCGCCATTTTCAGTGAAAGCTAAAGAGATGTTCTGTTTAAAATGTCTCGATGTTATTAATACAACGTGATTGCTTTTTTAGGTATTGTAATAATTTTTGCAGCAAAGAAATGTAGAGAAAGGATCTGCAGGGATCATTAGTTTAATCTGTTGAAATGTACAGTGCTCCACTGCCCTCTTTTGCCATGTACCTGGAAGAGCAGCAGCTGCAGTAACAGGTGACACCACAGCAATGGGTACCTTTTTCCTCCAGGGCACCTGCCTTTTGAAGGGGCTCACAGACCAGTGACAGCACGAGTCATCCTTTGGAAATCTTCTCTTTCATGTTACAAAAGGAAAAATACTTCGAATATGACCTCTTCATTTACATGCCTAGGACCAAATATTTATTCTTCGGTCCTGTAGATTTTCCAGTGAAGTGCTAATTGATATTAGAGTTTGATCCCGAGCAAATTTGTTTAGATGGTACTGCCATGAAAGACATCTAACAGGGATGCTGAAGAAATGGAGTTAAAATCTGCATCAGGTCTTACCCTCCACATGCATTCTGCTGGGAACAAAATCAATCTGCTTAAAATCTCTTTTATAAAGTATTTTGAAAAGGAGGAAACCACCATAATTGTTTACTATCTATCTGTCTTGCTTAGCGCGTTTAAAAAATTTTGTGCTAGCCCTTCAAAACCTTCCTGTTAGTTAAGAGGGTGCACTTGAATAATTATGTTTATAGTTGTCTTTCTATTTTTCACAGTTGACAGTACCCTCTAGCAGCTTGAAATTATTTTGGGTTTTGTACCATTTTCACACTGAAATCTGTGTAGAAAAGGAATAGCCTTGAGCTTATGTTGGTGCCTTCTGTTGTGCCAAGATATATTTTCTTTTTTGCTTTTGCACAAGCATCACTGACAGTGAAAACACAGATCTTGGACCAGTTTTTATCTGCCAGGCTTCCTGTAAAGTTTGTAAAGAATAATAATGAACAAATTAATCCATCCTAAACGAGAGTTATCTCCTGGCTAAACTTGTCTGTCTGCAGTTTTACAGGAAGCAGTTTCATTTTTGTACTTTGTGGGGAAATGAGCCCCCTATGCATTCATTATTTGTACAAAAATATAGGTGAAACATATGACATGGAAAATCTTTATGTTTGTACATTGCATGTATTCTCTTACACCAGTTTTTTGGACATTATTAGACTTTCAGTTGCAAAATATAGGTTTATAGCATCTAGCCAAGGTTTAGTTTTAATGTGAAGAGGTAATAAATATTCTTAGGATTTTTAACTTTCATTTCTGTACTTGTCTATGACAACTCATTTGTTGCCATTGAAAATAACCACTCAAATATTTTCAATTGATATTTCCACCAGTAAAAAAGTGATACAGTAAGGTATTCACTGCTGTATTAAAGTCTGGGAGCAGAGGAGTTGCATGGAAGAAATGGAGAAGACTGTTGGGGGAGGCAAAAAAATGTTGCACAGAGCTGTTTAAAGGAGGCAGCAGATCTAGAGAGATTCAGAGTGCATCTTAAGAGCATGCAGGAGTGCTAGGACATAAGGAAATGGATACTACTGAGCCCCTTTCTTTCTTTGATCAGATTTACATTTGGCCCCAGTGAATTTTGAGATTATATGGCTTTATCAACATACCTGCCTTCCTCCAGCAATCTCTAAGGAGACTGGCTCTGTCTGCAGCCCAGCTGAGTCCATAGCACTGGATATGAGCAGGCAGGGCTTGTTACACAGATGCCTGACAGATCTGTGAAAGTTATCTTGCACTTGGCAGCTTTATGATACCAAATGTGTTGAGATAGCAAACATCAGAATTCATGACAATCTATGATATGCTTTCTCTGGCCTTGCCTTGCCTTGCTTTGCCTTCCATTTGCTTGGCTTGGCTGGGTTTGGCTTCCTTTCTCTTGTCTTCCACATCTCTGTTTATCTACAGGTGGCAATTCCTTACTGACACAGAATTTCTCAAGGTCTATGAAATGACTGAGCTCAGTTGCAAAGGTTCCTGTTTTGCTTATTTTAGGAAAAAAATCTTTCAATTCAAAAGTCCAGAAAGCTAATTTGCACTTTCAGGGTACTCATCTTACCCACTGTCAAGCAATATTTTTTCTAAGTCTTTATTTTATTTTATATACAGAAGTTTAAATGTGACAAGAATGAGCACCATGAGCACCACAAGAATGAGCGTTGCAAACTGTACTAGAAGGACTTAACTACTGGCCGTGAGATTAATGGAAAACATCTACATTAGTGTTTGATTTGGATCACGAGCATGTATTTAAAATGAGACTGCTGGTTATTGACATTTTGCAGACCTTGGATCACATCACACACAAATCTCCCAGCGGGTGTGAGAGGCCTTCTCTGTGAGCAGCACAGAGTGCAGTCTAGAAGCTTTCCTGTATGACAGCTCTAGCTGTCATTTGCTAGAGACACTGGTCACACACAGCTGCCAGAAAACTATGGGAGCCTTTTGGAAGCTATAGAACTTTCCAGAAGCTCCAGCTTTAAGTGCTTCAGCCTCTGTCTACCTTCAAGCTTACTCCACAATGTTGGTTAGGATTGAATATACAAAAGTGATTTTTTCCCATGTTTTGTAGGATTTTCAGCTGTATGAAGCAATCATTGGTGGAGTCCAGAAACTGCATCTGTAAACTGTCTCATGGCATTTGGGCAGCTTGTGTGCCAGCAACTGAAGCTCTCCATCATGGGTATATCATATTTGATGACTCCTCTTTATCTAGCAACATCCTGTACTTGATAATATTTTTTAGTTCTAAAAGTGTATAGCAATAGCTGTAAAATCTAATTTAATTATGGCTAGTATCAGAAAAATACTAAACTGTTCAAATTTTGTGGTTTTATAATTTGAGAATTTATGTCATTTTATATATGGGTAATTCTACAGTTCTGTTCTTTATAAGCCCATAGCTCTGATCTATTAAGCATTATATACTTGACCCTCTGGGTTGCTGTTATTCTGCAAAATGATTATTTTTATATTATAAATGCACAATATTTTGTGGGTGCAGCTGTGAAATGATGCAAAGGACAGTTTGTTTCACCTGTTCAAGAGGTGTTTATGTCCTCTTGAAGTTCAAAGGAAGCTGATGCCAAAAAATGTCAGGATTTTATCGGCATTCCAATATATTGGATAGCAATAAAAGAATAGCAATAAGCATCAAATTATTTAGAATTCAGATTCTGTCAAAAAGAAATAAGATTATTGTGTACCAACAGAACTGCTTACAAATTATATTAATTATTAAAAAATTAAGTAAAAAAAGACCTGCTGATGATCCTCAGGTCAGAATAATGGCCTGATTCACCTCTATAAAGAATTTTGGAAACTTTTTAACCACTTGAGAAACAGCTGAAGAAAAACACTTGTGTAGCTAGCTAAAGAGACAATACATCTATAAATAGACAACAAATATGTAGGAGAGAAAGGATGCAATTCTTTAATATATTGAAGCAAGTAATCCCACTGTTGCCATTCAGTATGTTGCCTGTTTAGCTATCATTAATTACTGATACAAATGGAAGAAAAAGATATCTTAGAATATCTGAAGCATGAGCAAATGACGAGCAGCACACATGAATTTGCAAAGATAAAAACATATTGGATAATGTCATGTCTTTTTGAGGGCGGGAAAAAAAGTAAAATTATTAGACATTGTAAAATGTCTAGAGGGTAATAAAACATTCTACATTGTGTCTCTCAAAGCACTGTGTTGAAAAAGACTGATTTTGGTACAGTAAACACTTGTACTAACATTGACAGGCTGCTTACTGGAGGACTGGATTAAAGGTGGCAGGTGTCGGGAGTTAGATGGGAATATTTGCAGTGAGATAGATGAAAAAAAATTGCAAGGCACAGTTTATTTCACATCTTATGAGTGGTCTGCTTTGACTACAGATTCCTTTGGCCAGAAGCACCCTTGATCTTGTGTTTCCCTGATAGCAGACTTCCCTTGGGTTACAGGGTGGTAATAATAATTGATTAAAAAAATCAAGGATGTGTTTTGCAAATATCACTTTTCCCATTTGCAAGACAAATTTTTCAGTGCAGGATTTAGTTCAGGTTAATTTGCTATAATGTTCAGGGGTCTATTCCACTGGATCTATTTTGTGGGATTCTTAAATAATTATTTTTAGGATGGTGACTCTTCCTTGGATCTTCTATTTTGAGTGGCAGCAAGAGAGGTCCCCATCATCTAATTTAATTACCTTGGATCACCATCTCTAGAAAGGTCTGTCATTCTCCATCAGCTGAACACCATTAATTAAAATTTTTTTTTTTACTCTCCCTTCTCCTTAGAGGAACATCAGTCAATGCCAGCTTTTCTTCTTAGATCCATAAAGATCCATTGCCTCTAGTGAGGTCTTAATATCTACCCTTTGATGAGAGAATTTGATCCTAAGATGTGTCCAATTACGGAAGTATTCAAAGAAAGATTCACTTCATAAAGGAGCTTTTCTGGGAGTTAATGCTGAATTCTGATTTTTTCATCCAGTCACTACTTCATTATTTCTGAAGCCCAGTGGTTTTGCAGAATGTGTGACATTCATTAGAAAGCAACATGCTAATCAGAGTATTCCTGTTTTATGTTAAGTTTTCCTTTCTTATTACAGTGCTACCTGACATTTTGCTTGACATTTTGAAGTTGGATAGAAATTTTTCACTTTATCATGCTGAATGCACATGAGTGCTCTGTGGTTTCCATCAAAAAAAAAATCAGGGACCATACTGTTGTCCCTGTGATGATGGAGATCCTGAGGCTCTGTAGAGACTTACTGGAGTCACTGTATCTCTGTGAAAACTGTGGTGCCATCTTTTCAATTTTCTTAGGATCATCTTCAAGTTTTTGAAGGTTGTGATAATCCAAATGTAGCTTCAGAGCAGTATGAGAAACCTAACTATGTATGTATTCCATCAAAGATCTAGTAAACAAGAAATTCAAACAAATAAAAATGAGACAGCGCTATAAAGATATAATCATTATGGCTTGAATGACTAACCTCTGTGTTGGTGAAAACACATGGATAATTTAACAGAAAAATTGCTGCAAATACTGTGATGGTGATGAAAACTGTCATGTTTGTGTTTTATTAGATTCTGTTCTTGGAATTCTCAACTTTAACTTTCTGATTTATTCTGATTCCATTAGCCTCCTCATGCTTTTAGGAAAAGTCTGTGTTTAATGATCAGGATTGGAGAAAAAAGTAGCATTTTACCATCCTGAAAGGTTCACAGACTCATTAACAGATTAGAAAAACAATTCCTAAAATACTAATTTTACACAATTCTCTTTTAGTCTAAAGTTACTATTTTGAGCCAGACATTTCTTAAAATGCACTAAGAGAAGTCATGTTCAGCCAAGCCTCACATTCCAGATGGGGGTTTGGGGTGGACTCTCCTGCCCAGCTGGGGCTGGTGACAAGAAGCAGGATCTGGGGAGAGCCTCCAGAGGGAGATGCTGCCCAGCGAAGCTGCCACCAGGGCATAGAGAGGCGCCTGCTCCCTGGCCTGCCTTGGCTTCCCTGGGCTCCTGGGGCTTGGGTGCAAGCCAAGCACTGCTTGAGCTCAGGGCCTTGAGCACTTGGCTCTGGCAGTCCTGGCTAACCAGCATAGGTCGCTGGAGAATTTTATCTCCCATGCTTGTTCTTGCTACTCCGAGTGCTGCTTGCAAGGAAGTTGACAACTTAATGAGACACTTGGCATTAAAAAGGTCTCTGTGCTGTATACAAGTGCTTACTTTTATGAAAATCCATATTTAGTAGGCACTTTGAAGTCGGTGAGGGTGTGGATCAAACTGTAAGGGCAATGCTAGGGCTTCCCACAGGAAGGGCACCTCTACAGCACCTGAGCAAAGCAAGAGCCGGAGGTGCCCCAGAACCAGTGGTGGCCCACTGAGGAGTAGCTTACAGTTTTAGGGGTTGTGTGTTTTGGAACTTTTGCAATATGTCCTATACCTGTTACTTTTCAGCACTTGGTTTAGGCACAGGCTGTGTGCTGAACTTTGGAAATCAGCAATATCACTGTAGTACTCAGCAGTTTGGCAACACACCGAAAATCCCACCATTAGCATGTCCCTGCTCACTGCATGGGCTCCAATAAGTTTGTTATGTCATGGAGACTGACACTTGCTCCTGGAGAGAGAGTCCTTTATTTGGAAAAGTTGTCAGATATTAGAATGATTCATCTGCTACTTGAGGGTAACTGTTTAGCTTTCCTTCAAGTCAAATCAAACAGTTGCTGTTGGCATGAAAAACAGGGAAGGCAGGCAGAGTAAGAGAAAGGAAAGCTTATAATTAAAATCAGTCTTGATCTTATACCATACTTCATTATATCACTGAAGAAAATGGCTGGTTTTACTTCCAAATATTTAGACACTCCAAGCAATATTCATTCATAGCAACACAGCTTTAGACTAAACAAGAGCTAGTATTACAGTAGGAAGATTAACTAAGTAGTTTTAAATGCTCTTAAATGGCAACATAATTGAAAAAAATAGAGTGTGGGGCTTAAAAAAATTGACATTGGCATAGTCATGAAGTAGCAGCTGACCTGCAAGTGTGGTGTTGCTTAGCAATATTTCACCATCAGGCAAATTGGGAAAGTGGGCTAGAATGATTTACACCAGGGAAGAGATAAATGCTAATTTTCTCTAGAAGATTCAGGTTACTGTGGTTATTAGGAAGGATATTAGATCATAAATACCTCTCCACTTCTTCTATTTTTTATTTTTTTAAGGCATTGAAAAGTACTTCTCCTGTGAAGACGGGATGAGAATGTTGGGGTTGTTCAGCCTGGAGGAAAGAAGGCTCTGGGGAAACCTTGTAGCACCTTCCAATACCTAAAGGAGACCTACAAAAGAGCTGGGAAGGAACTTTTCTACAAGAGCTTGTAGTGATAGGACAAGGAGGGATGGCTTTAAACTGAAAGAGGGCAGTTTTAGATTAGGTATTTGGAATAAATTATTTGCTATAAGAGTAGTAAGGCACTGAAACATGTTGCCCAGTGAAGTTGTGAATGTCTCATCCCTGGAAGTGTCCAAGGCCACATAGGATGGTGGCCCTGAACAACCTGGTATACTGGAAGGTGCTCCTGGCCATGGCAGGAGGGTTTGAATTAGATGATCTTTAAGGTCCTTCCAACTCAAACTATTCTAAGATTCTGTGATTCCATGATTCTGAGGAATATCATCAATTCATAAAAACAGTCTGTGAGAATGAGTTTTCTTCCAGAACATTTAAGAATTTAAGAAATTTAAGAAATGGTTAATACAAATAATATACTTGGAGGAAACAAATAATTCATAACACAAAGGAAATTTTATCTTAGTGCTTCTGTAAACATTTTCATAGCCACTTAGATTTCTGGACCAGTTGTCAGAGTCCTGACCCTGCCAGAGTCTCTGCAGGTGGGATGCTGAACCTATCGGGAGTTCAGCTGCTGCCAGAGGCTGTGCCAGCCCAGCTGAGCTCACTGCAGGACCCAGATATGAAGTAGCTGGTGGTCTTGGTTGAGACAGATGAGGCAGAAAATGAAGGTATTTTGAATTTGGAAACTTGGTGGCAAAGCTTGAGAGTTTAATAATAAAAGAAGCTTATTTCTCCCTCCTGATGTTTTCATATGCAATGCACTTTTTATGCATCCACAGCAGTAGGTAAGGAAGGGGGAAGCATTTTGCTTCACCTTAGTTGCCTAGTCGAGACAGACCTCTTTGTGTGAGAGTAAAGTGAAAACTTTGTCTGTCAGAATTTCTTGTTATACTGTGGGAGATGCAGGATGCAGTGATGCCTTCTAGTGTACTGTGTGGCTGACAGGACAGCTTTGCACAATATGTGACGACAGGACAGCTTTGCACAAGAGGTGCTGTTCTCTCTTGTTTTATGTAGAAATTTTTCCTGTGTCTTAAAAACCACAAGAAAGATAGCTAAGGTTCCACCTACAGCTTCCCCCCTCCCCTTTCCCCCCCATCTCTCTTAAAACTTGTTTTTACTGCTGCTGGTAGACAGGCAGATTAATTACACTTCTAGAGAATAGGAGTTACAGGTGTGTCAAATCTGTTTGTGTAAAACACATAGATTCTCTTTATACCCTCCCACTGCAGCCCACACAAAGCCTAAATCCAGACTGAGCTCTCACTTCCAAAGGTTTCTGTATGAAATTAATACAGAATTAATACAGTTTCACTCTAATTGAGCCTGTAGCACCCCAGAAATACATCCACCCACCTGAGAGGTGCAGCATGCCCGTAACATGTAACACATCAGCTGCCCAGTACAAAGAGCTTTAGAACTGAAGCATAGTATAGGTTAGACTAGATGGTGTATTCTGAACTGTAATATGAATACTGTGTGATGGATTTCCATGAAAAGTATTTCAACATTATTATGTGCTAGCTGCCCATAGAAAAGAAATACAATAGCTTTTCATTTGCTGTCTCTTTTAGTACAGGGTCAAAGAGAGAAAAGGATTTCATACTACTGTTGCTTAAGCTGGAATTCTGACATTTCTATAGCAGATGACAAATTATTTTCTAGGCACATTTCTGAGTTCATCTAAACTGAGAGGCAGCTGTTATCTTTCTGTAATATCAGAATGTTTGTTTGAGAAATAGCTATTCCTCTCCTTAAAGTAAAATAAAGCATGTGAGAGCAGGATGCAGAGGGTCAAATACTGACTCTTCTTTGCAATAAAAAATTCCCAAGTCAAAATTCATCTCTTTATATAAGTATCCAGAAAGTTTTCAGCACATTTTTGTCTTGAAATTTTAGCACAAACAATAGTACTTCTGCTTGCTAGGCAACAGATTTTTGCCCATCACCTCAGAGTTTAACATGAAATAGCAGTGATTTTTTATCACTGTTTCAGAGGACTGCAGAAAGAAAAAGTACTTATTCAAATGTATAGCTTCAGGGAATTATTAACTGCTACTATGAGAATAACAGAAAATATTTTAGAATCCCCAACCATTACAAATGTTTTTTGCCAGTGTACCATTTAAATGATAACTTCAAGAGGAGACCTGACAACACGTATCATGACAGAAAAATCAGAGCTGCAGTCCACAGAGCAGTTTCAGGCAAGAAGCAGTGGGAGAGTTTCACAGTTCCTTTCAGATAAGAAATGTAAGCAAGATACAAATGTGGAAAATAAATTAAAATGTACGATTAAAATTTTTCTCCTAAGTTAGGTAGTGAAGAAAATCCTCCCCAGAATGTATCTAAAATTTGCTGTGCATGTATATTTTCCTGCAGCTTCCTGTGACTATAACAGTACAACCCAGAACCAGACACAGTGATTTAGTAACACTGAGTGATGTGACTGTACATGTTTTATAAATATTTACATATTGTCTTTATTAATACAGATTTTGCTAAGCTGACAAGTTACTGATTTCAGTAGGGATTGCAGGCTTCTGTTTGACCCCCAAATAACAGAGAGAAAATAAACCTCCTTACACATAAGTAATAATAAAACACTTTAATCCAAAGTAAATACAAACTGTAATCATATTCCCATCTTCACACAGACTTTGCTTTTGCAGGGTCCTGTGCAGCTTCACTTTCTTGGATGAGCTGTGCAAAACTGCATCAGTGTATCTGCCTAACAAATGCTCCCTGAAGAACCGTGAAGATCCCGAATGTGTTGGCGAAGGCACCCTGTAAGCTTGCACACATCACCTGTGCCCTCAGTGCCCAATTCACAGCCATAACTTCCTGCTTCCTCCTGCTCTCAGCTCGAGCACTGGGCAGGCTGCAGAAGCAGGCATCTGGCTCTGGGGGTCTGTGCCACAGCGTCCCTTCGTCAAGACATCAGCCATCACACGTGAGTGTTAACTACTTGCCCTTCTCCAGCCTGGAAGAGGCACCTGTGGAGCAAGACATTCCCTTGAACTGAAGTAAGAAGATGGACAACAGAGTTCCTGAGTTTACCAAAAATATTTTACTTACCAAATGACACAGCTTTCATGGGCTGAGAGACCTTCAGCAGGGAGGAACTGTGGAGCAGGAAATCTGGGCTCGTTTCGCTGTGCATATCAGACTGTGGCCAAAACCAAAGTAGCTGTGCTAAGATGTGAAAAGTCATCTGATGAAAGGCTGTTGCCAAAGAGGCCCAGCTTGGAGGAGGAGTAGCCTTAATACATTCTGTTTCTTGGTTTTGGTTCCAGAAGATGTCTGTGTCTCATGACTGTAATAATACTCAATCATCATGCTATAATGAAGGGCTTTTCATGTAATCATCTGTAGAACTGATTACTTTGGTCTGTACCCTTATCATGCTGAGCTTCCTGGCAAAATTCCCACTGACATCAGTAAGAGAAGGATTGGACTTTTCCTCAGCAGTTTACCGCTTTTGTTTGACAATACCACACTTTTCAGACACTTCACAGTGGAGATCAAACATTTAGACTCTTAATTCCTGAAAGATTAAAAACGCACTGGAAAGATAATACACTCATTCTCAGAAGTCTAAGTTTGTTCTGGTCATTTTTGATTCCAAAGAGTACAGCACCAAAGCAAGGCATGAACAGGCATGGAAAAGATTTTATCCAAGGTGCTGAAAATGGTAGGCTCTCAAGGTGTCAAAAATAGGTAGGAATATAGGAGATTTTATGTTGTGGATGATACAGAAACATTTGCTTGCTTTTTCTTACTATAAAAAATAACCAATTAAGCAATCCAAACCAATAAAACTTCAAAAGATAATGCACCCACAGATTTATTGATTATTTGTAAAAAATGTACTTCATCCTTTTCAGTCAGGTTTTGCCATTAACTCTGAAGGGACCAGGATGCCCAGGAGAGATTAGTAGGATCTGAAAAAACATTGGACATTTATAGGGATAGCCAAAACACACTTGCTATGAACTCTGTAAGCTCATTTGTAGAGGTTAAGAGCTTGTTTTTCAAAACATTGAATATATGTAATGCATTTTGACTTGATTGGGAGTTCAGGGCATGCAGCAGTGCCAGAGAAGAGACCTTAATTTCCTGTCACAAGGGCCAAGTGTCTCTATATTTGGATATTCTTGGTTTCCATAATTTGCACCGCAGTAGCAATTAAGGGATAACATTACAGGCAACGATCCCATTGTACTAGAAATAACAGTTGTTCATTACTCCAGAGGCCTTCAGCTCTAAAGCCAAGGCAATTATCAGAGACAGTTTATTGAAAAGGAAAGTGAAGAGCAAATCCCTGCAGTGCCCGTCTTTAGGCACCAAGTACAGGTGCCTGGATGTGGAGGCTGCTCTGAGGAAATCCTTTGCTTGTCCAACACACAGGCAGGCCACTTGGGGCAGTGGCAGAGGTGCCTGAGAGCTGCACAAGGAGACACTGCAGCATTCCCTCTGGGCACCATGTAGGTCAGGGCTGGGGAGCCCAGCCTGCACAGGGCAGGGACAGGATGAACCAGGCTGTGGAACTGCAGCTCTTGCTGTGGGCTGAGAGACATGTCATCCCCAGGCATTATTTTCCCCAATTTCCAGCAAAGCTTTTGATGTAGTTTTGTGTCAGAAGGAGAACAGCAGGTTATTGTGTGCTGCAGCTCGGATTTTCAATGACCTAGGCATTTGTGAGTGTGCTCAGGAGAGCTGGTCCCCGCCCAGTGCAGCTGATGCATTTACTGTGAGGGTGTCACAGAAGGCATCCTGCCTGAGTACTCAGTTTCCAGACATGGAGAAGCAGACTAAAGGGCTACAGAGACAGGTCAGGGAATGCAGGAGAACTTCTCTACCTTCCAGTGTAAGTATCACCCCACATGGGTAGGTAACACAGGTGCACCTCTGCTGTGGTTTGCCGTAAGACTTGTATGGTTCCATAGCATCTTCACCACATTTCTTAAGGCTCATGCTTCACAAATACTTTCAAAGGGTCCAATCTCAACTAAGTAGTTGTAGGAATATTCTAAATTTGGTGGATGGTACGTGGAATTTTATGGCTATGTCTGCACTAGCTCAGCAGAAGCAGACTGGAGGAAAAGGGATCTGGTGCTCCAGGGGTTTTTATTTTGGACCAAGTCCATGGCATGGCCTGAACACCTGCACACCCAGGTGTCTTCTCGTGAAGGGCCTCTCCTTCCATAGCCCAGATGCCTCCAGGGTGCAGGCCAGGCAGGCTGCTGGGACAGGCACGACAGACAGGGACACTCTGCCTCAAGAAGAGTGTGCCTTGATCTGAACTAAAAGACTCATGCAGGTGCACTACCCACTACCTGCACTCCCATAGGCATCAACTTTGTGGTCAGAAACAGACATAAAATTTGAGGCTATACACAGCACTTTAGCTGGCCAATCTCTTCTGTGAACTGACTCACTGAGCACTTTTTCCAGAAACATGATATTCCCAGTCTAAAACCCAGAGCTATGCTGCTCCTAATCCTAGCTCTCCCCTGAAATGCACACCTCTCTTTGTCTGCTTACTTGCCTTGCTTGGGTATTATGAGGATTCAATTCTGCACATTGGTCATAAGATGTGAAGGCTTCCTTATAGGCATTGAAAGAAAAAAAATTGGAAAAAAACCCTCAAACATTCACATACACTAGTAAAATTGCTTTATCATTATACTAATATAAAGGGGAATAAAAGGAAAGGAAGGAAAGAAACAAGAAGGAAAGACAGACTTCATGATCAGGATTTTATGAAGAGCAGTGATGCTGGAAGGCGTCAAAACTTAGCTAGTATGCAGATATTTTCACAGTGCTTCAATCTCCTCCACAACATTCTTGTTCAACATCAAAATATTCTGGTTTGTGTGTTGAAAGAGTTATTTTTTCCTATTCCTTTCATGTTGACTTTGTAATCATATTGGAATAATGAATTAAACACTATGTTTCTACTAAATGCTGCAGATGTTGATATACGCAGGGCAGTTTTCTGACAGTATCTATAGGAATATCTAAAAATCATAATTTTTCAGAATTTTACTCTGAGAAGATTTTTTTGTTTTATTCTGATTCAGCATGAAAACAAATGTTGAAATATTAATGTTTCCCCAAGCGTGGAAATTCTTACTGGTTGTAATTATAATTGTCCTAAATACTTAGGTTTCTGAAGCCAAATAGAGCAATAGCAGCTAGAATATGCTGGCCTACATGTTGTAATCTATTGAAATTCACATCTTATGATCTTTTTATTTGAGCAATTTTCCTTACTTTTTACTTTCTTACTATATATGCCACTTCTGCAAGACACATTTATTCTAAGATAGCTTTTAGTAATTTAAATCTTTTGCGCTATTGTTTCTAACATCAGACATTTCATCAAAGGGATCTTAGCAAAGCATAAAATGTCTGACTTTTTAGGACAATGTTTGATCTGTTCCCTTCTTGGTTAGGCTATGAGATTTGAGAATAGGCTATTGATAGCCAAAGAAAAATATGTTTGGAAAGTTTAATATTTTTCCAGTAAACCACTCAATTATGAGCTCAAATTTTTTTTTTATACTAGACTTCTTTTCTTAGGTATTGCCTCCTTTTTTATGACTATGTCTAGAGATATTCATATCCCCAGGTGAGACCTGAGAGGACTTAAGGTGAAGAACACACCATCTGGAACATCTTTTGGGTTTACACATTTACAACAGGATTTAGTTGTACCCAGCAGCTCTGCAGCTCAGCTTGGGCTGCACAAGTTGACTGGTGTTTTTCTAGCTGCTGTCCCATAGGATTTATGGTTCTGCAGTCAAAATCCACCTCCCAGTTATCTGCAACCCCACTGACAATTCATGGCATTGTATGAGGTTAGTTGAGGATAACATTTGCAGTTATATGGAATCATGTGATGCCTTTATTTACCTTTTTTTTTACCTAGAGTCACTTTCTGGAAAAAAAATCATGGCTTAATTACAGGGGCCTTATGGTCAGTAAATAAATTTGAGACTCAAAGGTAGTGTTGCAGTGACGAGTGATAAAGCAGAAGAGTTGTGCTTTGGATAATAGATTTTCTACAGCATTTACATTTCAGTTATCACTGTTTTTTTTCCACTCTTGGGAAGCAGACTAGCCACTCCTAGGGCTAGTCCCCAAAGCCCCCAAGGATTTAGAAGATGAAGGATTGGCTCTTGGATTGCTTAAAGAGACTACTGGAAAGAAACAAGGCCTTTTTGTCAGGATTGATGGAGAGAAATATTTTGTGTTGGAAGGTCATTCTGGCTGCTGTTTTATTTTCTGTTTGTCATCTGTTTTTACAGACCTGAAAAAGTGCTGGATATTTCCAGTTAGCCCTCCCACCCCATCCTCCTTTATACAGTATTCTTGAATATTCCCTGCAGCTCTGCCCCTTCATTTTGTAGCTGGGTATCATGTGCAAAGAGAATCAAAGCCAGCTGAGATGAAATCCATGCACTGCTGGGTTTTGATTCTTGCCCTTCATGCATTATCAGAGAAAATTTGCAGCCTAAGGAATTTACATAAGTGTTGAAAATATACTAACAGCTTGGACAAATTGGAGTTTCCTGGCCATAGAAACATAGAATCACATTCCAAGGATCACGACTAGTACTAGTCCTGGAGATAGTTGGCAATATGGGCCATAAGACCTTGCAGCCTCTCTCTCCTTCCTTCAGCTGGACTGTATTCACTGCAGTTTTGTCATTCTGTGATAGAGAAAGTGACAGGTGAAGTTGAAACTTCATTTTAAACCTTTAACTTCTCATGTCACTTGACTATACCCTTGAAGGAAAGTGATTTATGATACTGGCGTTGCCTTCCTTGCTCTACTAGGAGATGAAGTGATGCCTGACAGGGATATCCATCTTCATTGCTGATATTTTGATTGGAATTGGTGGGTGCTAAAGATGCAGGAGACAGTGACCGTGCCTTTCAAAATATTAGGAGGTGAAGAAATATGCTTGAGAAGCTGGCAGATTATCAGAGGGGGAAAAAAAATCCAAAAAAATAAATATCTGTTAGGAAACCAGTGTTTGCTGACTACTAATTAGTCCATAGGGGTTTTGTCATGTAATTGTCACTGATCTTAACAGATGTATTTCTTTCTAGGCGCACACTGTCTTATTTCTTAGTTTGAATATTTTCATTTGGTTTATTCCATAGGCAAATAAAAAAGGGCACTGAAAATAGGCAAAGCCTAAGATTTTGAAAATCTGCTAAGTGTCACAAAATACAGGAGGATTCCTTCTGCTTCCAAGACTGCTGGAGCTGGGTGGCAATTGGGAGTGCTTGGTATTCTGATAGTGACCCTCCTCCTTTCACAGCCAGCTCCTCAGAAGAGTCGCAACATTGAGACATGAGAGCACAGGTTTGGGTTTCTCTGTAGAGAGGTCAGAGGCAGCAGCCTCAGCCCTCAAGTGCAGGTACAAGGCAACAAAAAAAATAAACAGAGGCTTTGCAGAGAATGGACTGAAGAAAGAAAACAATACAATAAATAAATGTAATTTACTTTTTTCTCATTTCCAAACTCTGCCTAGGAGGGCTGGTAAATAAAACCAGTCAATCTTTGGAGTGATTCCTAGACAAGAAAATGAGTTAATGTGCAGCAGAGCATAGAGCTGGTGTGCACCATCTCTACCTGCTCATTTGTTTTCCCCTGACACAAATATTTCCTATCATCACCAATGGTAATTTCTGGAGACACTGGACAGAGGTGATAAAATCACTCCACACTTCAAATGCATGTGGTTTTTAGCCACTAATAATTTATGTTAGTTTTTTACTGGTGGCTACAAGTTATCAAGAAATGAATCCTCTGGGTAACGAAACCTATTCTTCTCTCCTAAATGCAGAATAAACCTGGAGTAGTGTGCAACTGATGCATAGCAAACGTAATTCAAGTAATACAATTTCTATTTGCAGGCACAATGCTAATACTGAAAGAAGAGCAAAGTTCCCCTTTGTGCAGGAGGCCTGAATGCACCAAGAATCAACTCCTGAGCACTCAAAATGATGTACTACTTGTCCCTCTCTAAAGATGTGAATTAATCTCATTCAAAGGACACAAACCAACCACATAAAACTACATCCAGCTTTTTTTTTTCTTTTCTACTGGATTCATTATAGTTTGGTATAAATGTAAACCAGCATTAGATATCCTGGAAGAAAAAAAAACCAAAAACCAAAACCAACCAACAACCAGACTTAAGTATGTGTACTAAGTAGGCCCAATGCAATGATCAGAAAACTGGCCTGAAGTTTTTTTTAGGCAAAACCATTTAATCAGTCTAGTGCATAGTAAAGAGCCCAAAGATAATAGATTGCAGTAGATTGGTCTGTGTAAGCAAGAAAATAGCAGGGAACACATCTGATTCTTGATATATGGAAAATCACTTTTTTTTTGGGGGGAAAAAACCTGAAGCATCTATACATACACTCAACAAGTGTGTTTATTTTCACTTGTGATATAGTTAGTAGCTTGTGTATCAATGTACATCAAGTGTTTGCTTTTAAAAAAAATTATATTGATTGGGTTTTTTGTCTTTTTAGAAAACGCATTGCAATACTTACTGTGAGCACAGGGAATGACACAGCAAAAACAAGAGAACAAGAGAGAAGTAATCAGCATGGTTCCCCCCGCCCCAGCAGGAATAAATCATTGTAACTATAAATCACACAAGTTATTACAGGGCTCAAACATCCCTTAAAATTCCAAGTAGCAGAAGCAGATAATTAAAGAGGAAAAGTTGAGACAAAGCCTTCTATTTAAACTGTTTTGAGAACTCATTGCAAATACCTTTCTTTTCTTTCTTTTCTCACTCTTTCTTTTAAGTGGCAAACAAATGTAATTGGAAAAAGAAAGTGCACCAAAAATGTTACTTACAAATTGTCCTTATCAGCATAATGGCCTAATTGGTGAAGGGGCGATGCAGTCCCGGAATATGGAGAAAGGCACAGATGGAGAGCAGTTGTGTGCGCTGATGAGAGGGCAGATGCTCTCAGAGGCATTTTGCAGCATTAGATATGCTGGCTCGTCTCCATCAGCAGTACCGATCTCATCACTCAGCACATGAAGAGATTTCACCCTCTAATGCCAGGGCTGCATGGCTCTAATGAGGTGCACCAGTGCTGGAGACAGCCAAGAGAGCCCAGGAGCAGAATTTTAGGAAAACATCTAGAGCAGTTGTCATCTGTATTTTCAAATGACCTTGCAGTTCAAAACAGGGTAGATAGCAGCCTGGCATGACTAGGTGATTCTGTGCAGGCCTTAACAAGAACAGCCCTTCTTGGTGGTTCACTTATTACTCATCCCTTAGTCTCTGCCTAGTTTACACTTGAAGTTTTGCTCTATAAATATATGAAATACTCTTTATATCAACACCTCTTATCTGTCCCTGAACTACAGATCATGCGTTCTTCCATATGCATTTCTGAAGCTGAGTAAATTTTTTTTTATAACATCATGATTTAAACTAACTTTTTGATTAGCAGCAGGAACATTTAATAATTAAACAGACAAAAAGATTAAACCTGCAGGTAAAAAAAGAGGCCATTTCTTTGGGTCTTATTACAGGCATATTTGTGCACTTTTCCATAAAGAAACTGTATTTTGATGAAGTAGTAAAGTTCTCTTTCACTTCATACTTTCCCTATTAATTCAACAACAGCAAGAAAGACAGCATCACATCCTTGATTGCTATTAATGATATACTGTAAATAGTTGGTTGCATGACAATGCAAAACAAGGGCATAATTGATATCGTGACAAACAGAAACCAAGTGAAGCCAGATATGAAATGCAGTTTTTATCTTCGCTTCTCCATGAGGAACAAAAACCAAAAAACCAAACAAACAAACCAACAAAACAACTTAAACACAGTGAATTGGCTGTTCATAGTCTCATAATTAAGAAGCAAAACCCCAATAAAAGGCAGCCTGGCCAAAAGTGAAATGGGTGCAAGACCCAACATGCAAGTTGCAGGAAACCCCCTTGTTTTGCAATTAGAAACCCAGCTAGTGAAACTGTGAGCATAAATCCACTCATCCTGTACATAATGTATTGTTTTAGTTGCTTACTCTTCTTTAATCTGAAACAGTAGTAAAGGCTTTTGGATTTTGTATTTATTTGGATGGATAAAAACTTTTTTGTTTGTTTGCTAGGGCTTGCAACTTGACTGTATGGTTACTGGGAGAATTTTGACTCCATTGCTAGTTTTTTGTAGCTAGTGCTAGAAAACAAATATAACCAATATAACTTCTTTATTCAAAGTAGTAAGAATGCTGTAATGTGATTTATATACAAAAATCCCTGCTCTTGAGCAAAGAAGTAACAGCATAAACAAACACCTTTAAACACTTCACTATTCACTCATGGGTGCAGGAAATGCCATTCCACTTCCACAGGCTTGATACAATTTGAAAATGTTATTCTACTCTCTGTACACATAAATGTGCATATACATTTACAATGTATATGTATATACTTTTTTTTTTAATTACTGAAGTAGTCTAAATTCACTTTAGTAATCAGGCTTTAGATTAATCTGCTTTGAAGTGAACTCAGAGAGTAGGAAAATATCTTCTAGCTGGAATTATGGAATAAAATGTTTTGTATTGCTAAAGCAGTTTATCCTGTACTTATCAATTAACATTTAGAGTGACAGTTCTGACTGGGTGATGATATTTTTGCAAGTTTCTAGAAAACAAATGGCCTAGCTTTAAGAAGTAGGTTTAAAGCTTGCAAGTCATCTCTTTAATTGTTGGTTGGTTTGGATTAAGGCCTTTTACTTGATGAAAAAGACTTGTTACAAAATCGTTTTAAAAACTTCTTACACATGTAAAATACCTATGTCATTTTATAATATAATGCTGGTACTTAAACACATGGTCTTAGACATACAAAAACACACAAACATCCCCAAACTCAGACACTAAGAATTTAACACGTATACAAGCAGCAATAGCTGAGTCCTTTAGGGTAGGGTTATTGTCATTAAATGTAAATGGCTGCTATTACTGAAACAGCAGCAGCAGATTAGAAAGTAATACAAAGCCAAGACTAATCTAGAATCTGAAATGCATAATTTCTAATCACTACACCTCATGGGAATCTGAATTTCATCTATCAGGCTAGAGCAATTTCAGCTCTCAGGGAAGCCAGAGGACTGAGATTTACCCACTTTGTCACATATTTGAGAATATCTAGTGCAAGATTTTTAAAAATGGCTGATGTTTCATTCTGTACTATCTCAGCAGACTGGGATGTGATGATGATGTTGAATCAAATGGCCGTCTTAATAGACTTTAAAAATAAATTATCATAAGTAATGGATTACATATAATCAAAATAGTTTATGACCTCTAAAAAATTATGAAGACTAATATCATATGTAAAATTGGAATCAGACGTAGAATCATAGAATATTTCAAGTTGGAAGGGCCTGAAAGGATTATTGATTCCACCCCCCTGCTCCTCGCAGCCCAAAAATAAACCATGTGACTTAAGAACATTGTCTAGATGCTCCCTGAACTCTGGCAGGCTTGGTGCCTTGACTACTTTTCTGAGGAGCATGTTCCAGTGATCAATAAAATCTGAAAGTGTATTCTTAACAACTGTCAGGATGAGCCCTGGGCTTTTTCCATCCCTAAAATTATTTTTATAAGCAGAATTAATTTTCTTTCTAATTTCTAGGGCATACATTCTAGACGGTCAAACTACAATTCTGGAACATTTTGCACTTCCTCACAGACAAATATTAGAGAAAGTGTAAGTTGTGAAGCCTGCTGAATCTTCTCTGCAGTTGTTCTTAAGGCAACTCAGCACTGATCACAGTATGATTTGATTTTACACTGACAAAAATGAGATGAATGAAAAATAAAGCTCAGTGTTTACAGACTTGGATCATCCCAAGGACAAGGAATGAGAAATGTCTCCTCAGACATCATATGTCTCCTCTTACCTTGTCTATGCCATATGTGAATTTGTCCTCAGGAACAGCAGGACTTACTTATTATTTTGTTTAACTTTTCCTTTTAAACTTATAATGTTGGGTCTCTTAATTTCTTGGCCATGCGAGCTTTTCACACAGTTCCTTTGTGCTCGGTAAATGAGTGTAATGCTATAGAATAGCCGAAGTCCAAACCAGTAGTGCACAAGCCGAACATAAACAAGTTATATAACACTTGCAATCATTCATTTATTAAAGTAAGTGGAAAATTCAAGGCATACGTAATCTTTTTGGATAACTGACAGGCAGGTGTGATCAAGAGAGCAGAGAATCCAGTGATTGTAAGCAGATAGAGAGACAGGTTTGTCTGGATGATTAGAAAGTAAAGTGAGATGGAATTGGGAAAAATGTGAGAGCACCGGCTGTCCCAAGACAAGTAACAGTGCAGAGATTGCTGAAGGGGTTAGAGGAACAAGTTACAGCAATAAGTGTCTAGGGAGATTAAGGAGACAGGACCCATTGACAGAGTAGTGCGAAGTATCTGTGCCAGAGGGAAGGGATAAAAGGAAGGGTAAAGTGGGCTTAACTGCCAGATCATTTCCTACTCTCAATAATCTCCTGGTATATTTGATAAAGAAGGGAGAAAGCTAACATTGAGCCCCAGACACGTCCCAGCTCAGGTCACCATTGCATCACTTCTGTTTGTGGTCCACCTCTTAGCATACCTCTGCCTGAGGTCAGTGAGGGGCAGCCAGCCCCCACCCCAATGCTGCCGCAAAACAGATGATTTTACTACATAGGCTTTCAGCTGCTCTTGCTTTCCAACATCCTCACCCTACAGACCAGAAGGTTGCCTATCTTCATCCTTCCCACTGCATGACATGATCTAGGTTAGCAGTGAGCTGGACCATTTTTTAGCAAAGTTAAAACCAAAGTGAAGCAGCCTCTAGGTTTTCTCACAGTTCCTATCTTCTGTCACCTGAGTGTCTTCCTTTGCATCATGTTTTGGCCTGATCTTCCCTCCAGCTTGTTCTACACATCTCTTTACCCATCGCTGCATTTGCTCGCTCATATGCCACAGTCTTAGAGACAGGCAGCTGAAAATATCCCAATCAGTCTTTAGAAACATCAACAAGAATAAGAGATGCTCTTCCCATGCTTGGGGGAGCATTGAGGTCAGAACCTGCCCCCAAGGAGCCAAGTGCAAAAGCAGCGTGGGTCCTAAAGACAACATGTAAGAATCCAATCTAAGAAATCAATTGTTGAAACAGGAATACATGTGGAAAAGTATCTTCATACTGCTGTTGAGGCACACAGACTGGGCAACAAAGCCAAGTCACTTCAAGCTGGATGAAAAGCTCACAACAGGTTAGAATTGCCCTCTTCTGGCAGCAGCAGGTGCCTCCACTGTCTGAAACATCAGATCACAGCCCCAAACTCACATACATGTGCATGGGCCACAATCCTTGTCACCTTGGCCAGTTCTGTCCAGCTCTGAAGATCTTGACATTCAAACTCCATCTCTCAGCTTCCTTGACCTGGTCACCCATCCATCATCAGTGTGAGGACACCCTGCTTGTGGCACGGAGTCACCTGCTTATCTACAGCTGACATGCCCAAAACCTAGACTGTCATGTCCTGAAAGGATTCAATCCCACTGCTTCCTGAAGCTGACTGGTCAGCTGTAACAGCAGTGAGTGTAGTCTTCAGGAAAGTATCCACAAACAGCACAGATGAGACCAGTGCACTCTGCTTCCAAACCTTCAATACCAACAGTAGAGGTGTTGTCATAGTCCCATTTGGATAAGGGGAAGGGCAGGTTTACACGTACCTGAAAGCTGGTCTGCTACATTCTCCTCACAAACATTGCCTTGCACAATATTATTTTAGGTGGCACTCAAGTATTCTTGCAAGTAGATGCAACGAAAGTACAAGTGCAGATCAATTCATGATGTCCAGTTTTGGAGGTGTGATTCTGCTTTATTATTTTCTTCATATTAGAATGGTGCTAGCCACACTTCTGATGAAAGATGTGTTTATCTTACACTACTGCTAAGGAAGAGATCAAAGACACATGGAACACCTGGGTGTCATGGGAAACTCTTGCTTTGGACTATAATAATCTTCCTGTTCATTTGCTGAACCATAGAAAAATACTCAGCTATGGGTTGGGCAGTGTTGCATAGGGAATGCCACAGGTGCTTGCAGACATCCCTATACAAACACTGAAATAATCACATGCCAGTTATTGACACTAGATATTTTTTAACACAAATGAACTGGCTGTCTACAAAGCCACTTCTGATGAAAATAAATCACTTTGTTTCACTCTCTGTGGGGTTTTGTTTCTATTCTTCTGATTCACAAATATGCTGGTTCTTATCCCCTGAGTGCTTATCATCCCTTGTGTGCTGGATTTTGTCAAAGGGCTTTTGAAACTTCATGTATGTTAATCAATCAGTTAATCTACTTATATACATTTTCCAATAAATCCAGGAATTACATAAGAACTTATTTCCACTGCTGAAATAATGGTGGTTGCATCTAGAATTTCCACATGACTTCTTCTTCTTTCAGCCAAGTCGAGTTGCCATGTACAGTTTGAAGTCTGTTGATACCCCTGCTCAATTCAAAATATATGTAGTATTTTTAAATGTTTTATGATAGAAGTTTTTAACAAAAGCTTGTATATTTTTGTTAGCAGCTCACCTGATTTATGTCACTGTGTGAGTTTTGTGGATAAAGTCATGTTTGGAGATTTTTAAAAAATTTTATTTCTTTTTGTAATTGCTTTTATTCTGCATACATTTTCTGACTCTTTGGCCTCTTGAGTCTTGAGTGAACTGCAGAACTTACCTGATATGGAAAAGGTGTATAAGGGAAGGAGAATTAAAACCCAGATCAAGCCACTCATGCTCCTGGCTTTCCAGACCAGATAGATTCTGAAAGTGTGACATACACTGAATACTTAGATGCACAAATACAACAGTTGCTGCAGAGATGGTTGATTAAAAGAAAAAACGACTCAGCAGGAACAATAAGTACACTATGCTTCTTCCATAATAGCTGAGTGGTTTGAGCGTTTTGTGGAAGAGGGGAAGTTGTCCCTATTCCAAGACTCCACTGCACTTACTGGTCCATATTTTGTCCTGTTTTTCTCTCGTCTAAAAACTGTAGATTCTTCAAGGAATATGAATTTGAACACTGTTGTCTCATTCCCATGAACATAAACGGTAGGCTAAAAAGCCCTCAGATTTCTTTAATGGGTGTCACCTCCTTATAGCACAGTGGCAAAGTTAATTTTTTTCTCAGTGATACCATTTTCTTGAAAAGTAAAATATCTGAAAAAGGCTGAGGGACCAAAAGCCATCCCCCTTCATGGGAAAAAGCTGTAGCATGGTTCTGTTACACAGAAAGTTGGTCTTAGAACAATCTCCTGTCTATCTTCCCCAGTCTTACTGAAGAACAGTAAGTATGACCCACCAGATGATTGCCCACAGCAGAGGAGCCTGCTCTTAGTCCCTGGGACTTTCTACTTGTAGCTTGTAGACACCTCTCCCTTTGGTAAAGCTTCTTTCCCCTTCTAATTAACTGACCCTCCCCAAGCTACTATGAAGGCTGCCTAAGAGCTTACTGCTCCATATAGTCCTGCTATGCTCAACTGCCCAATATTAGGCAAGATGGTATCTAGTTTGAGGGTACCTAAAATTACTCTTCTTGCATAGAGGAAGAAAAAAAGCCATATGTCAAAAAAAAAAACAAAAAACAAAAAAAAAGCACAGCCTGTAAGAATTGTCTGCAGGTACAAAAATCCCTACCATGAATTCCAAATGCTATCCCAACTGACTGTTCCCAGCACTGCCTATTACAGTGAGCAACTCCCTACTGAACCTGAAAGCTCCTCAGGCATTTAACTATATTCACCCACACGTTAAGGAGATCCTGTTCTGGGAAGATAGGCATTTATCTCTTGCCTCAAGTCCCAATACAATCCAGCTTAGGAAGACAGGCATTTAAATCCCTGCTAGAAGCCTGAAAAATTAGCAGCAGTCAGAATTATGTCTGGCATTTTCCGACATCGGCCATCAGCTTCCGCATAGGTGCATAAGGCTGAGAGCGTGACTTGAGCTAAGTACAGAAGTACAAGAGTACATTTTATCATTAGTGAGGGACTGATGTGTCACTGACATCTTACAAGACTATCCCAACTATTACACCATGCTTCATGCTTGGGCAGAAAGCACCAGCCTCTCCTACTGTGTGTGGATACGAGTTGTTGGCTCCAGTTCTCACCTCAAGAGAAGAAAAAACAAGGGGAGTAAACTCACATGTGGAAAAGATGTGTAACACAGGAGACAAGAAAAACAAAGCACAACCTTATAACTCTTCACCTTGTGCCAGGGAGCATCTGGACTGCTAGGCCAACCTTGGGTTTGCTTTTGTGTTCTCTGATGTGGCCCTGTGCCTTGTGTTCCAAGCTGCACAGGCACACACTCAGCTGCAACACTTACCATCCTCAATACCCGATGGTTGCTGATGATGCCATTCTGCTGGGAAGTTGGAGCTCAGGGCTAAATTACAGTTTAAAAACATCACCCACTTCCTTTCTTACAAGTTTTTGCATCTTTATGCAAAATGTGGGTGGAAGCACTGTGATCTCATTAACATCAGTCCTGCAGTAGGGATAGAGAGGCTGAATCCTGTGTCAATGGACTAGGAGTGTTTTAGATGGGTTTCCAAAGAGGATATCAGTGCTCCAGCTGCAGGCTGGCTTTGCCAACTGGCACTGTGAGTTCACTTGCAGTCAGTGGAAAGAAGGAGGCACTCTAAGGGCCTCAAAGAAAGCTGTCATCTTCTGCAGGTCTTCAGAAGTGCCACTCTCTGTGTCCTCTGCCCATACAGCAAAGCTGAGGAATTAGATTGCTCCTTTTGTCCCTTCCAGGACTAAGACACCTAAAATTTCTTTGAGGTAATAATGTCTCAGTGAAGTATCTAAAGTAGATGGATGAGATTCCAGCCTGAATACTTGAGGTTTTGCAGTAAATGATTGCAAGAAAAAAACAGTGTCAATAAGAAGATGCAAGCTGTTGAAAACCAAAGAAAAGAAAGTATTGATTAAGATGAGGCTTCATTAGAAGACTATTTGAAAAGAATCAAAGACTACAGTCTTTTGTAATTACTTTCATTCCTCCTCCATGCCTCATAAGCCTTTAGAAAAAAATATGTTAATATATTGTTGGAAAAAAATTTTCCTCATCTTTTCTGTGACTGCACTCATGAACCATGGAGGGCTGAAAATCATTGTAACATGCTGAGAAAAATTAGTGGGTCCAATAAGACTGTAATGTTAACCCATCAGTTTTCCCTCAGTCTAATTTCTTGGATAGCACTGTCTTAAAAAATACAGAGTATTTATTGCAGTAGTTTGAACATGCATCAATTTATTTTATTATACTAGAAAACCTGAGAAATTATGGTTTATTTATATACAGATTGTGTAAATACACTGTAGGCAAGTTTCACAGTTTAATGTTGAAAGAGCTTTCATTAATGGTGTAGTTCTGCGAAAAGGTGGTAAAGCAACATAAAAGAGTTGAGATTTGATTTTTACTGAGATAAGTTGAAAGAATCACCTTTAGTAAATGTGTTTCTTCTTTCATGTTGTTTTATGTGTTACTCTTTCTACTACTATATGCATGGTTGCAAAAAATATACATTAAGAATGAATCCCTCATTGATGTGACTTAATGATGTATTTTATGTTTGCCTAACTCTATGTGTTAATAAAAAAATAATAATCACCAGAGATCCATAAAATTAAATGGTTTGTTTTGTCCCGGAGCAACTACACACTGTGCTTTTACTTTACGTATATTTCTGACAGAAGACATGAAGTCCGTTCTGCTAAGCAATGTAATCTGATACTGAAAAATATGTTGTTAATTTCATTGTTTTTTAGAAAATATGGAGTAGGGTTTTTTTAAAGGCTAGGAGATTGTATTTCAAACACACTTCCAGAACTTTGTATGGCTTCTCATCTTTCTGAGAGACAAAAAGTTACCTAAAGATTTAAAACTGAATATATGGGCCAACGTCTCCTATTGCACAATGACTGATTTTTGGTTTGTATCGACACTGAGGCTCATCTGCATTTTTGAAAACCCACCCGGTTCCGTGAATGAAAACCACAGCATCGGGACTAGGCGCTCAATTTCATTTCCTGTAGCCGAAACCAGCCAACTACCAGATGGTAGACAGGACCCGCTTTCCTGTCCCCAGTACCCAGACTAATTACTCAAACTAAGGCTGAGGATTAAAAACTAACAAGACGAAACTTTCGAGATATAGCACGCGATATACCAATTATCATTGTAAAGAAGGTATTAGTCAGATAGGTGTAAAATTCCGGCTCCTGAGGTAGGAATGCTCCGTACACTGAGCTACTGGAGAAATCGGTACCTGCAACTGAGACTTCGAGAGGGGCGAGCTTGAGAGATGCTCCGGGTGAGAAGGGCCGTGACCAGACCCAGGGATACCGTGGGAGTCCGCAGCAGCCCTTATTTGTACCAGAGTGAAGGGAAATGGTGACAGGGTTGGAGGCAACCCGAAGAGCGCTTTCAGCCACGGGATCCTGAAGCAATGCCGTGTGCCTCACTCCGCCTAGGCACTGACTGCTTCCAGCTGTGACAGACCTGGAAGCGAGAGTCTCAGCGCCCCAACCCCAGCGGCCTCACCGGACGGGCTGTCACGCCGCCGCCGCCTCCCCCCTTGCTGCTGCGTCGCGCACGCCGCCCCTCTCCGTCTCCCCCTGCCCAGCTGCTCGGGCGTCCCGACAAGGGCTGAGCCGCCGCGCCGTCGCTCCTGCTGCCGCCGCCGCCGCCGCGAAGGCCGGTCCGCCCGCCGCCGCCCCTTCCCTTCCCTTCCCCCGCCACCGCACATGCCCAGAAGGGCGGGAGCCGCGGCGAGCCCGGGCGCTGCGGTGACAGCGGCGGCGCTTTCCCTTCCGTGGGTGGGGGC
>VWYI01010121.1:3317-160923 GCA_013399455.1 Anthoscopus minutus | reverse complement strand
CCTCGCTCCCGGTGCCAGGCCCCAGCCCCACCGCCCCGTCCGGCCCCTGGGCCGCGGCCGTCCCGGACGCGGGGCGGGGCGGGGGGCCGGGCCCGGGACGGGTGCCTGGCTGCATGCCGGCCTGACTTGTGGCCTCGGGAGGCGGCGTGGGGGCTCCGTGTGCCGGGGGTCCCCGCTTCTCCTCTTCCTCTCTTTGGCTCTCTGACATTGTCTCCTGAGACCTCGGCTCAGAGCCGCGCGGGCGCTCCTCCCTCTGCCCAGGTAGGTGCTTAGAAGGCGGGTAGCGGCGGGCAGCCTCCCCCGGCACGGGCGCTCCTGCCACCGCCGCCCGCTGTGCCCCCACCCCACCAGGGCGGCCGGACCGCCGCTTTCGGCCTTTCTGTCCTGGCTGCTCCAGGAGGGGAACGTACCTGTGCTCCAAAAGCTTAGTATTTGATAGCGGCTGACACTCGCTGGTAGCCTTTAAGTTGACAAGTGAGTGACACTTGTAGTTTTTTTCCTAAGGGACTTCAGGTTAGTCGTTGATTTGACAAGTTAGGTTTTTGCACTTTTCTGATTTGGATCAACAGCGTGTTAAACGCTGACTTAGGGGAAACTTTGAGTTTGTCAGAAAAGCAACAATCTGCTCACATTACTCTTGAAGACTAAAATGTTTCTGAGCTTATAAACTTAGAGCAAACTATGAGTTCAGGCAGATGTTATCATCAGAGCTGACCATACAGCTGCATTGAAGTCCATGCCTTTAACTTTCTCTCCTTATCAGCAAGTGAGACTTCGTGACTCTGTTGATAGAGGAACAGTAAAAAAAAGTAATATTGAGTGGGCCTAGTATTTCAGTAAGGAATTCAGGCAGATGAGGATATTGGTATAGCAAGTATCTGAAATACTAGGAAGGAGATTGAACAAGTACACCACACAATTGGAGCTTATTGTTCCTCTTATCAAACATCACGTCCCTGGGTAGTGTTTTGTGTACTTTTTAGTCATTCCTGATTCTTCTGCTGGGGATCCCTTTCTCATTCTTAAAAAGGCAGCAATGAAACCCACAAACAATTGAGAGGGCCCTGGTGACAAAAAGGCCAGATGTGCATATGGTTTGAAGTCATCTGAGCGTTTTTCTAGCATTAGTGTTTCTTGGCAGAGGAAATTTGGGTATGTTGCCTAGGATGTGTAACACTTTCCGAATCTTTTTTTGAGCAACGGAGAAACAGCATGACAAAAATGTGACCCAGTGTTTTGTTGCTCTTTGCTGTTATTGGAAAAAAAAAAAGCATTGCATAGCAAATGCCAGAGGAAGGCAATGAAGATCCAACCAAGGAAATGTCACTTGTCTAAGTGGGAACAAGGCGGATTTGACAGATGTGAAAAGTTTTCTTTGAGCCTTAACTTGGGATGGTTTTTTTCCAAGGGCAAGTGGTTTCCTCCTCAGCTAGTTGTTTGTATGCAATTCCCTCTTGGCAGGTACCTGCTGCCTTGCTTTCACCCGCTGTGTCCAGCTGTTTTTTAAAGTGATTTATCTTAACAACTGGAACTTTTTTACCCAGATGAACCTGGTTTCTATAATAACTGCAAAATAGTGATGTCAGTGCAACAGAAAGCAAAAATGTTGTTATAACAAGCTTGGATCAATAAAGCACAGTTCCTGTAAGAAAACCGTGAGTACCATTTTCAGATAGCAATCTGGAGAAGTGTGTATGTTTAAAATTTTCTGTATCTTTTTGAGGGGGTGTCCATAATTCTCACAAGTGTAAGCATTTTATTGTCAGAGTGCCTTCCTGGGGAGAGCTTGGAGTGGCAAAGAGGAGCTGGGAAGGACATGACAGGGAGGCAGAGATAGCCATTCCTCTGATCCTGGCTTCCTTGGCCCCAGTTTCCATGTCAGAGTTCCCACTCTGTGCAGCAGCACTGCAGATCTTGCTTGGAAGATTTAAAAGAGAGAGATGTCTGCTGGCTTGTCCTTTAGCTCTGTGGATGAGTGAAAGGTTCTGGTTTTAATGAAACCCTTCTGTCTCTGAATTTTTCCAAGAAACCTTGCTTTCTTATCCTTGTTCTAAAGAAGTGCTCAGGATTTTAATCCAAGTAAGCAAAAACTAGTTTCACTTTTATTTTTCCTTACCCTAACTTAAGAGTTTTGTGCACAGTTATGTGGCACATATACTTCTTAAAGTGACCCATGTGTTCTTTTACATCCTACTGGAGTTAATCTGCTTTTAGTAGATGGAATTCTAGACATTTTTTTGGGAAAGAGTTTGAGATCTGAAGTCTAGGTTCAGTGCAAAAACTTGGTAATTGTTGAGTTGCAGACTGAAAAAATAGTAACAGTATCTATTGAAGTGAATGTCCCCAACCTTAACACAGAGTAAGCAATTTGACCTAAAATTCTGATCTTGAAGCTCAGGGAAGGAAAATAGAGCTGAGATTACAAACAAGGTGTGCAGTCAGCGATTGCTTTGCTAACTAAAATCAGCATAGTAGACAGTGCAGAAATAAAAGGGAACTTAAGTTAAAAATATTTCTCCAAGTACTAACTGCATAAATAATATAACTGCTAATATGTAGTTTCAGTGTTCAGTGGTTTAAATTATTAATAGTTTTCTTAGAAATTACTGCTTGGACTTCTTTACAGTGCTTAATCTTAATTAATTGGAGGGAGGGAAAAAGCCCTGCATGACTAAAGTTCTTGATTAAAACAGCTTTTTAAAAACACAAATCCAATCAGTGGATTGATAAAGGATAAACTAATATTAATTGTGACACCAGGATATTACCAGTGGAAATGTGATCACCAAAATTTATCCTACTGATAAGAAAAATAGTTCATATAATTAAAAACTTCTCAGGGAATTTGGCATCTTCCTCCTGCATTTTTTCTTCTATTGTACATATTTCATTGAAATCTGGTAGGGAAAACCTAAATCCTCAGTGTTATGTAGTACTCTTGAAGTCTTTGTAGTTAAATTTGGAACTTATAATATGTACAAAACTGCATCTGAAGAAGGTGGTTATGTGGATTAAGTTTAGGAGGCCTTAAAGATGACTCATGTTTTCCTTAAAAATGATTGAAATTTCATATTTTTTTTTATTTCCTCAATTTTTAGTTACTCAGTATTCTCATTTGTACCAAGTTTCTTTACAGTTAGTTTTGCAATGTTGATTTACGATCATGCATCTCTTAATTTTGGTTCATATTTTGAGGGCTCTTAATTTATATGAGTAAAGTGAAGTAAGAGCACTTCCTACTCTAAGCTGTTTGTGTTCCAGGTTGTAAATCATCCAGAGATGGGTAGAGAAGTGACCAAGTAGGAAGGATTGATGGCAGGCAAAAATGCAATTACATCAAGCAGTTAAACCCTCTCCCCACGCATGTCCCTCAGAAAGTTGTTAAGTTAGTTTCAGAATGAGGAATCATTTGCTTTATGGTTGTTCCTTTGCTGACTTAGGCAAAGGCTGTGGGACAAGGATACCCACAGGGTGCCATTGCTGTGCATGCACAGGGAGGCAGAGCTAAGTTGTAGGGTGTCTGCACACCCCACATTTCCTCACATCTCTTGTGCTTGGTTTCACAATCCAAGTGACTGCTGTGCGGGTTTTGAACCAATTTTCTTCACCAGTGGGGAAACTGAGCTCTGCCTGCAAGAGTATCACAGCTACACTCCGCAACACAAGTCATCACTAGCATTATTATTTTGGCCCAAGGCCTGCCCTGGAGAGGGAGGTCATGGGTTTGTGTTAGGAAAATGAGACAGGGGGTCTGAGAGGTGTGAGGAGACAGCACAGCCTGCCCCAAGAACAGCAGGAGTGACGTGCTATGGCCAGAAAGTCTGGACTCTTCCTCCTCCTGTGGCAGCAGAGTTCACTGCAAAGCCCGCAGAGGATCCTCTCTACAGGCTTTTAGAAGCCGTGGTCCCGGTACTGACTGTGGTGTTGACATGGAGGAAGCAAGGGAAAGAAACAGCAGCTTCTCTGAAGGTGCTCTCCCGCAGCTGGGAATTCAGGGTTGTTGTTGATTTTGTGAGGACTAGACTGTGAACACTGTTTCACTGAAAGTGAAAAAGTTCACCTCTTCTTGAAGTAAAATGAGAGGTGTGGGGTTTTGTGTTTGTAATACCAGTTATGCTGTGTAACGCTCAGTGAGAGTCAGGGAGGATGAGCAGTTTATATTTGAGCTGTTACTAAAGGCTGTATTATGCTGGCATATCCTTAGCTCTGGCCATGCTACTCTGGGCCACTATTGCCAGGTGCCTCATACATCACAAAATGAAGGCAAAGCTGTGACATACATAAGAATGAAGAGTGGGGTGAGTCTGTAACACTCCCATACTCTGAAATAACTTCTACTTTGTCAGTTGATGATGAACTTTTTATGATCCAAGGTGTGTCATACTAATTTTAAATATTAAAGATGCATCAACTCTTTTATTACAGTGCCTTCCTCCTTACTTTCAGGAATTGCCAGGTAACTGCAGGGGAAGCTGTAAGATTTAATGAAATGCCATGAGCCTCTGTGCTTCCTCAAGATACCATGTCATGGATTGAAACAGAGAAATCTAAAAGCTATGGTAATATGTATCGATATGATATGTCAGTGCACTATCTGATGGCATGGCAGGGTTACCTCATTACACATTACACCACTTGGTCTTTCAAAATCATCAGTTTTTGTGGGATTGCATACCTTGGTACTGTTGATATGCACATGTTCGGAATTAGGCAGCATTACCATGTTGAATCAATAGTTTATCCTGGCAACTTAAAGGCACTGAATGAATCACAGTAGAAGGCATGCTAGTAGGCAGAACATTGCCCCTCCCTCAGGAAAAAATGCAAAGTGTCTACACCCAGAAGTAAGTCTTCAGAATAAATCCAATAAAATGCTTGCCCTGCATCTCTCATTCCACTTCTAAACTGACATCTGCGTTTAGATAGGTATGTTTGGTATTGGTTAACCTGTCTTTGGTTTTCCATTCAAGACTTTCAGAAAATGTTGCAAAACTATCAGCTATAGTTCAGAGAGAAAACTGTCTTTTCTTGCAAATATTCACCTACAGCAAAAGCACCCTAGAGAAGCTTGCATGTGTACATTTTTTTTTTAAATATTACCTCGCAGCAATATGAAAAAGTCAGATTGTTTCTTCCTGCCCTAACCAGCCAGTCTTTCCACCTGAGGACTTCTGTGCTTGGGCACAGGCGCAGCTCCCAAGGACCAGAGAAGTAGCAATGCCATTGTTTTCAGTCTGATGCTCCTCATGTTCCTCTCCTGCTCCCTTTCTCTGGATTTTTGTGAAGAAGGCTATGTCCATGTCTAACTAATGTCTTCCTTCTCATTCCAAATGCTGGGTGAGGCTGTGGAAAAGGGCTTATTGTTGTCACAGTGGTGAGGAAGAAATAGAGAAGTGTCAGGGTGCAATTGTGCTGTGCTGCGACTTGGCTTTTTGGTGTAGTGAGATCAGCTCTGGTGGGTGCCAGCTGCCAGCACTGTTCACAGAGGCACTGTAGGCCTCAAGCAGCACTTGCATGTGACTGCACAAGAGGTGCAGAAGTGTTTTCCTGGGCAGATATCAAGGTACAGATTACCAAGTCTTGTCTTATCACCACACTCATCTCTAGTGTTATCCCCTCCCAACTTCTATAGCCTTTTGAAGAAAATTATTAGCAGAATTATTTTCCAGCTGATGTAGATAATAACATTTATTAGTGCTTCCCTGTCTGCTTTTCCTGTAATTATAATGCATTGTTACTCCAGGAACCATGACTGTGAATTTGTACCTCGGGAGATGACTTTGATTTCAGAAAGAGAAGGACAGGATAGATGTTAGACATGTGCTCTTGATCTACATGTAGGTTCAAGCTCCTTTTCCTTTTATTTCAGTCAGAAAACATCTTTACATTTGAGAGGAGCAGATTATTGCCACAATTTGCATCACAGATTTTTTATTATGTTTTCTTTTTTTTAAAGCAAAAGCTGGAACAGTTCAAGATCAAGCTAACAAAACTTCTTTCAAAATAAACAAACAAGAAAACCTTTGCTCCTTCAGTATCAGGTTTCAATTGAAATAAATGTTAACAGCAAAGTTCAGTAATTCTTAGGCAAGAGGATGTTTGTCTAGTTCTAACTTGAGAGGCAGGAAAATGCTATAGCAGATGACCAATTTTTGTGACAGTAATTTATCAACTCTGTGGTTATGCATTCTTTACCCAGAATCAGGAAGTTCCAGAAAAAGAGATTTTGTTAGGTCTTCTAGCTCAGTTTCACAGAAGAATGGGCTATATTAAAAGCCCTTTTAATTTTTGACAATCCAGTGGGCTTCTTGTAGGTCACACTCCCTACAAATTTCATCTTTAAATTTGCAAATATAATTAGTGAGTAGGTTTCTTGATACATTCACAGAAATGCTGATTTCACATAGTTGAGTGTGGTCAAACTTGTGCTTTCTCATTGTATCTTTATCTTACTGCCTTTATCAGGTACTCATTAATGAGTGAAGGATCAAAAGGTGGGACGGTGGCCAAGAAGCAATGGAGAATAAAAGTTTAGAAGGTTCCCCATCAGACCTAAAGTTAGTGGCTCACCCGAGAGCAAAGAGTAAAGTGTGGAAGTACTTTGGGTTTGATACCAATGCAGAAGGATGCATATTACAGTGGAAGAAGATCTACTGCCGTATTTGCATGGCACAGATTGCCTATTCAGGAAACACGTCCAACCTTTCCTACCACCTTGAGAAAAATCACCCTGATGAATTCTGTGAGTTTGTGAAAAGTAACACTGAGCAAATGAGGGAAGCCTTTGCCACAGCATTTTCAAAAATCAAACCAGAGTCATCACAGCAGGTTGTTCAAGATAGCCTCATCATGAAGACCTACCAGAACTACGAAAACAAAAAACATCAGGAGCTAACATCTGCAGTAATCAGCTTAATTTGTGAGGGCATGTATCCAGCCTCCATCGTTGATGAACCTACCTTCAAGGCCCTCTTGAGAACAGCAGACCCCAGGTATGAGCTTCCAAGCCGGAAGTACTTCTGTACAAAAGCTATTCCTGAAAAGTACAGTGCTATTAGAGAAATTGTGCTGAAAGAGCTCACTGAGGTTCTGTGGTGTGGCATATCCACAGACATGTGGAGGAGTGAAAACCAGAACAGGTCGTATGTAACCGTGGCAGTTCACTTTCTCAGCAGCAGTCCTGCCAACTGCCTGGCTGTGAACTCGCGGTGTTTGAAAACATTCGAAGTACCAGAGGATAACACTGCAGAGACCATTACACGAGTCCTTTATGAAACATTCATTGAGTGGGGGATCAATACAAAAGTCTTTGGTGCTACAACAGATTACAGTAAAGACATTGTAAAAGCTTGCTCTCTCCTAGATATTCCCGTACAGATGCCTTGTTTGGGCCACACTTTTAACGCAGGAATACAACAAGCTTTTCAGCTCCCCAAGCTCTGCAACCTTCTTGCCAGGTGCCGAAAGCTGGTGGAGTATTTTCAGCAGTCTACAGTCGCAATGTATATGCTGAGCGAAAAGCAGAAGCAGCAGAATATTCTCCACTGCATGCTGGTAAGTGACCGTGTTTCCTGGTGGGGAAGCACGCTTGCTATGCTGCAGCGCCTCAAGGAGCAACAGTTTGTCATTGCAGCTGTTCTTGTGGAGGACAGCAACAACCATCACCTCATGCTGGAATCCAGTGAGTGGAATACAATCGAAGGGCTGGTGGAGCTGCTCCAGCCTTTCAAGCAGGTTGCAGAGATGATGTCTGCTTCCAAGTACCCAACCATAAGTATGGTGAAGCCACTTCTCCATATGCTTCTGAATACTACTCTGAACATCAAAGAGAATGATTTGAAAGAAATCAGCATGGCAAAGGAGGTGATTGCTAAAGAGTTGTCAACCACCTACCAGCACACACCTGAGATAGACATGTTTCTCAATGTTGCAACTTTCTTGGATCCCCGCTACAAGAAACTGCCTTTTCTTTCAGCCTTTGAAAGGCAGCAGGTGGAAAACAGAGTGGTGGAAGAGGCAAAAAGCCTGCTGGAAAAAGTAAAAGAAAATAGCTTTAGAACTGAGGAGAAATTCTTCACTGTTTCAGAAGAGCCCCCTATGAAAAAAATCATAATCTCCTCTACTCCTCCTCCTACTAGTGTCATCAACAACATGCTTGCAGAGATCTTTTGCCAGACAGGAGGCGTGGAAGACCAGGAGGAATGGCATGCTCAAATTGTTGAGGAGTTGAGCAACTTCAAGTCACAAAAGGTCCTTGGTTTGAATGAAGACCCGTTGAAGTGGTGGTCTGACAGACTAGCTCTGTTTCCTGTTTTACCAAAGGTTCTTCAAAAATACTGGTGTATTCTGGCCACAAGGGTCTTCCCTGAGCGCCTTTTTGGTTCTTCTGCTAATGTTGTGAGTGCAAAGAGAAACCGGTTAGCCCCAGCTCACGTGGATGAGCAGATCTTTTTGTATGAAAACAGTCGCAATGGGTCTGAGGCAGAACCGGAGGATGAAGATGAAGGAGAGTGGGGTTTGGAACAGGAACAGATTTTTAATTTAAATGACTCAGTAAACATAAACAATAATTTCTTTAATATTCGAGACAGTGGGTTTGTTTAACAGACTGCTGCGGTACATTTAATGACAAAGAAAAGAGGTATTTGTCTTAAGTTACCAAAAATTCTTCTGTTTTATGCTATGAATGCTGTAAATATTGAACAGTTGTAACAAACTCAATTTAGCTTCCATTGTCTGTGTTTTTCCCACTGTCTTAAAAGATGAACGACTTGTGATCAAAAAGCACTGAAATGAATGAGGAAATAAATTCTACAAAGACCGTGATTTCTGACTGTGGCCCAGATTTCAGAAAGCACTTATCCATGTGCTTCCTTTCCTCTTGTTTCAGTGGAAGACAAACACATGTTTATGTGCTTTCTATCATAAAATTATTTTCCTGAGTTAGGACCTTGAGGAAGTTTTTAAAATTTATGCCTCAATTTGTAAATCCTGTGTGACTCAGGATGATAGCTTTAAATTTTGGATTTTAAAACATTTTTAAAATCCAAAGATCTGACCAGTGAATATTTTTAGAATATATTGTTGCTATGGAATGAGAAAAATCTTGAGCCTGATTTTCACTACCTCATGTCTTAGGTCTGGTCTATGCTACAAAAGTTCAGCTGGTATAATTCTGTTGGCTAGGAGACTGATGTGTTATTATTTTAACTGATGCTGTGCTGGCATAGGCTGTAGTGTGGATGCATTTATACCAGGATAATTTATTTTCCTTTCCAGTGCAGTGTAAATGGTATAAACACTTAAACTGGTATTGCTGCATCCACATTAGTCCAGTTTTACCATTTAACTGCAGCTAAATGGCAAAATTGTTTCTTTCGTTTGTTTTGCTTTGTGTCTAAGCAAGCCCTGATTGTAGTCTCTTGTGCTTTTGCAAAGTGGGAACCAAGTGTGGGGTCAAGGCAGTGTTGTGTTACCTTCATCTTGTGCTGGTGCCATGGCTGATGCCATGTGGTGTGTAGCAGGTAAGGCGTTAGCCCTTTGGTAAGGGAGGGAGGGAGAGGGAAGGAGAGGGCAGGGAGATGTCTACAGGCCATGGGTCTAACGGTTTGTTTGTGTTATAAAGTCCTTAACCTCTTCATTTAATGGGGACTTCCCCCAGGGTAGCTAGAAAATGTTGTTGGCAAGAAAAGCAAAATAAAAAGCTTTAATATTATGTAAATATATTTAAAAGAAGGGGACCCCTCCATTTCCTCTAATGTATTTAGTGAATCTTTAAAATTGTTTTTTGTTATGTTAGCACTTAAAAACTTTTTTCACCTCTTTCTTTTTTATTCAGTTTGTAGAGTGGACTTCAGTCCTTTCCAGTCTAATGTTTGAGTACTGTTTCCTATTAGTTGTGTATTTTAACTACTCCCTTTCTGTCTCCAAGCATAAGTATTTTAAGCCTTTTTGAGAGCTTGACAAACAAGGAAAAAGAAAACCAGCCTGAGACCACCCCCACCACCCCCCATCTCTTATGAAATACTGCAGTCATAAACATGATCAGAGTTCATGCTAGACACAAAGTTGGATGCACCACCTTTTTTTTTCTGAGATGCAATAGAGGACTCTTGGTATTTTCCATTCAAGGTTTGCTTGGGGTTTTATTTCTGTTACTGGTGTCTCACCCCCCCACCTTGGTGTTAAGTCTACAGCTATGTTGAGCAATATCTGTCTGTTACTCTTCTGGAGGAAGAAAGTTGGAGTTTTTTCATGCTGATGGCACCTGTGGACATAAGGTTGTAAATAGGGCACAGACAGCAGGAACATATAAAAATTGGAATGACAATGAAATTGGATCTATTGCCAAACTGTTTGTTTATGGTTTGGTTTAATAGTTTTTGAAAATTTGGGGCCTCTGTGTTCTTTTTAGGTGGTGGGAAGGGATGGGTGAGTGAGGAGGAAGGACAGAGGTTAGGCTGAAGGAACAGTGGAGTAAATGCAATTACATAAAATCGTTTAAGCCTGGTAAAAGTGCAATTAGCAGGTGCTGCGGCCTGTATTTGGTTGTTAGTAAGCCTGGGGTTTCACTTTCCAGCCTCCTGAAAACTAACTTGCACTTGTACAAAGTACACTCACTGTGCATCCTGTTGAGTGTTGCTACTCTCCATGTCCACAGAAGAGGTGTACATGTTTGCCCAAGGTGCAAAGCACGGGCTTGGCCTAAAATCCCACAAGTATGTAGGCTATCGACGAGGGCAACAAAATCAAATTATGGAAGGGAATGAGATACCTGAGCTCCTGTGACACCACTGCAAGCCCCCTCTCCAGGACCTGCACAAATGCTGATGTGAAGTGTGTGGATCTTGTCTTATGTGAGCATATTTTAAAGCTGTGCCCTCACAATGAAGGCAAAGCCCAGAGCACCCTTGTTCCACACTTGGCCTTCCCCTGCTGGCAGCATCTATCTTCATCTTCCTAGGGCTGAACATAAACAGTGATGCTTACAAGCAGTTTTACTGAGATCAGTGCAATGCACTACTCTCTTCCTTCCAGCTTCTTTTTATTTTTTGGTATCCAAAATAAAATTGTAGTTGGTTCAATTGATGTGTCTCAGCAGTCTTTTAAAAAAAGGAGAAGAAAAAGAGAAAAAAAAAGAGCAAAACCGCTGTTAGTCTTACTCATTGTCTGTGAGATTTTTTATTTAATGTTCTAAACCTGGAATATTGTTAAATAAACCAGAAAAATAAGTTAGTTACTAGATTATTTGTCTGATGTGTGGTCATATCTGCAGCACTTTATGACTTTGAACTCTTCCACAACAGGAGGAGATTGTATTCTAAGGATTTAAAGCTATGCATTTATTTTTCCTTTTGATCCTGTAAGTTATTTTTTAAAAATGCTGTACAAATCTTTTGGATTAAAAAAAATGAGGACGAAAAATGTTGGAAATTTAGATGATTTCTCTCACTTAAATACGTGTGGTGTTTTTCATTTATTGACAGGATTTTCTGTTGTTTAGTTGGGTGGAGAAGGAAAATCGCAGAGCGGTTTTAAATATTGCTACAATTTGAGTTAACCCCGATGTTACGGCCAAGGGTGGGCCCAGAACACATTTCCTAATTACACTATTAAGTCAACTTTATGTTTCTGTTTCTTGACAGCTACTTTGAATCCGCAGCCTAACATTTCCTTTCCTCTTCAGTACAGCTGAGGCATCTTTTTGGAGGGGCAATAGAGGAACAAGCTATAGCTTTTGAGTACTTTCATGCTGAAAAAGTAAATTTTTGAATAGGCTCTCAAAGTACATACTCTATCAAAAGAAGAATTGCTCTTGTCACCAGCTAGGTGTTGCCAATTCAGGATTAAAACTCAGTGGGCTAACTCTTGGGGTAACAATATAACTGAAGGGAGTTTTGTGTTCCTGACCAACTCTTGCAGGAATTTCACTTCCCTCTGCCATCAGGGATTATGTGAAGATAAAGAGAAAAGCCTGAACCATACTGAAGTTGAAAAGGGAATTTTCCAGCAAACAATATCTGAAGTACTTTGGTTTAAAGGAGGGCAATAAAGTTCTGTATTATTTATGGAAAGGGTGTATTGTTTTAAGTTTCTATTGCAGCAGTCTATTTAATGAATTTCAAGTATTTTCTTTAACCAGTGTCTTGGTGTCCAATTAGCTTTACAAGCATATTTGTAAGCAGGCAGGAATATTAAAAGCAAAATAAACATAAATTGGTTATTTGTAATATTTTATAGGGCTTCTGAAAACTTAAAAATGAAGTGTAGTTCTTGATTTTCGTCCTTTTCATGTGACAGCTTAAGAAGAAGGGGCTGCCTGAGGACATGATTTCTGAAGGAGGGGAAGTGCATGGGTATGAACACAACAGTAGTGTATTTTACATATTCTATGGCAACTGGGGAAAGGAAACTTTATGCTAGAAAAATTACATTTTAGTCTTTGTACACCATCCTCCACTCTTGGTAGTCTCAATCTCTGAGTATCCTTCTGAAGATCTGCTAATCCTAGTTCTGGTGGTGTTACCTAGTCTAGACTGTCTTTTTAGCCCTGCTGAAAGGACTCTTGTAGTCTCTTAAATTTTGTGGTTTTTTTCTTTGGACTGGCCTATATTGTCTTATCTCCTAAAAATTAATGTTCTGCTAAATTCAGAACATTTTTAGGAGACATTGGGAAAGAATGGAAATTTGTTTTGCTTTTTTGGTAACATTTGGTACTGTAGAGAGAATTTAAAGGTACAGATCCATTTTATGTCTGCCTTAAAAGCACATCAGTAAAGCATGTCTTAATGATACTGTTTAAACTGTAATTTCAAAGCACCTCTGCAGTTGCAGTTTATAATGTTTTTAGTACAAAAGAATTTCCTTTAGATAGAACAATAAATGAACTACATTTTTACTGTTGTTGAAGTCCCTTTCAGTGCCCCTGCAGTTGGGTTAAAATGCCACAAGGGAAATGAGTTTAGCATTAAAAAAATGGAAAAAATGAAAAATAAACCACTGTCTTTGAGCTTACCATGTGTTTTAAAAACACAATTGGATTTATATGTTTTTAAAAATTCAAAGGCTGTTACAGCAACTATTTTCAAATGAGTCCCTCAGAACTTGGAATTGTTAAAATATTAAGATTTTTGAGCATTTCTTCTGACATTTCCACACTGAATGGTATTGATTTCTCCTGCTGTCAAAAGATCACAAAAGTGATGCTTGCCATCTGCAGTGCTTTGGAATGGTCATCAGATGTAACTTTTTTTCAGAGGTTTTGAAAAGACTATTACCTGCTGCACATGTATGCTGGTTTCCTTGCATCACAATTACTTATTTCCAGTGACCTGAGTTTGCCAAATCTTCCATCCTGTCTTCTCTCCCTGGCCCTGCCTGGGCAGAATTATGGGTGGAAGCGGTAGGGAGGAGAACTCCAGCTTCTTCTCTCTTCTCTTACAGACTTCTTTGAGACCAGATAAGATTCAGTTTAAAAAGAGTTTAACTAGGTTCTTAATCCAACCGACGGGGGTACAGCACCTGTACCATGGTGTGAAAAGGTAGAGCCAGTGATTCCCCACAGTGATGTATGCTGGGATACATGGCTCAATTGGACCAAAAGTGCCTGTGTAGGAAATATGCTGGGGAAATGAGCTCTGCACAGCTAGGAAACTACACTCAGAGTCAAAGGCATAATAGGTATGTCAGGGTAGAAACAATATCTGTGCTGCTCTCCTTAGAAAGGGATTAAAGGTAAATATCGTAACAATATACTGGTTTGTGTCCTAGGCTGAAGCCGTGCCTGGGAAATTTTGTGATTCTTTAAATGGCTATTTGTTTAATACTGACATAGAAAAGAGTGTTCTGTGACATTTAAATAAATATTTTATATAGACAGTAATGCTCCAGTTCCTTTTTTGATCGATATTTTGGGGGTAATATTTACAGTGGCTTTCCTGGAATAAATGCCATGGTTAGAGGTACACCAAGATTCATCTATCAGAAGCAGTAGGGCAGTTGTGTTTGTTAGTGTAAGAGACAGGAGGGGATACTTTCATTTGAAAAAAGTGAAAAATGTATTTATTTTAACACTCTTAGGTAGAAGACAATTGAAATGCATCTGTAAATATTTGTGATAGCCTCAATTTCTGTATAGATATATTCTGTATTAATCAATTTGTTTTGCTGAGTTCTCTGAAAATATGACTGTTTATCCATAGCTGCCTGTGCATGCTGTCATGTTTGACAATGTTTCCCCAAACAATGCAGAATAAGGTTATTTTTTAAAAGGCAGTTTCTTTTATTACATACGATATTCTGTCTGTTACATACAATATTGTCTGCAAATACTTGCTGTTAGGAATGAAAAATTTATTTTTATTTCCCCAGTGGATACTACTTTGCTTTTAAAATTTGAGATATTTTGTGTGTCATAGTGTCTTTACAGACACGGCAATTGAAAGTTTCATTCTCCCTTTCTTTTTGCTTTTTTTGTTTGCTTTTTTTTCTCATGAGTCATCAGTGAGGTTTACAGTGATAGGAATTTGCAGTTATAACAAGGAAGATGTCAAGTCAGCATCAGGAGAGCTCATGCCAGAAACATCCTGTCCCATGTTGTGAATGCAGCGCTCCAAGGGAAACCTTCATCTCCTCAAACACAACCTTCTGATGTGTGTGAGAGAAAAATAAAGTGCTTTTGCAAGCAATGCACAGGTCTGTGTTATGGGTGATAGTGCAGTTTGGTGTGAGTTTGTGCTCTGGGATTTTGGCACCAAATAAAAGTTTCTTGAGCACACAGCAGAATGTATATGAACAGAAGGAATTTAGTAACAAATGTGAAAAATGCAATTGCTTTACTTATGGCAACAGACAGGAAGTGGATCCATCTAGAGAAAATAACTAGAATTTTATCAGGAGTCTCCAATTCCTGTCCAAAATCCTGGTAGCATTTAAAAATGCTAAATGATTAACCTTCCTGTAGTCTGACATTTTAGAACTCTGTAAAACAATTGTTTTACACACTTTTTGGTGTTCACATGCTTTTGGCAATGAGCTCTGTTAACTTCAAAAAACTCCTGCACTCCTAGGAGTGGCCAGGGAGGAGTCCTCCTTAATCTGACATATTGGAGAAGAAGGGAGATTCAAGCTCTTATTATGACCAGGCCTCCAGCCTATGGGAGTGTTGGCCAAAGGGACTGTTTCTGGATGATATTTTGACACATTGATCTACACAGATAAACACTCACATGCACTCCAAGAACTTGCCACTGATCATAAATCTGTCAGGTCCCAAGGGAGTGAGTGCTGTGGTGAGAAAGCCAGTCTTGTGGATGAGTGTAGCATGTATCCCTTCCAATCTAAGCCCCACTTTATTTCCTGTGCAGGCAGCAAGTACGTTGGTGCTGCTCTTTGCTGTGTTATTTGCTGTGTGCCTCTCATATTCCAAGTGTAAGAATAGGAGAATGTGTGCTGCATGTCCTCAAACCTTGGTGAATGCAGGCAGAACTTCAGTGGCACTGTTCACGATTTGCTGTCTGCATGAGCAGTGGGTTGAGGATAATACGGCATTTACCTCGTGGTGTTGTGAATGTGAGACTGACATTGCTGTTCAGAGATTCCTGTGTACCTGCTCAGGGAAAGGAAGTGAGAAAAGCACAACTTTGTGTGTGTTGTATCTGAGGGTATGACTCAATGCCCAAGTGGGCTTAAAGTGCTCACATAAACAAGTTCTGCTTGTAGTCTTGCAGACAAGCCCCCTTGTTCATGCTCTGCCCACACCACCCCACCTCCCCTTCATCAATGTTCACAAAGATTTCACTGTTCTTTTTGGAGAGATAAATTCAGAGATAATACATTAAACTATTTGTCAGTTGCTAAGACCTTTGCAGTAAGCTTTTTGTGCCTTTTTTGGCAATGCATGCTAGAGCTGATGGAAGATAAAATGTTATCCCAGAGACAGCTCTTCCCTGCAGTGAGGGGATCATCTCAGTCTGCAAAGTAGATCTGTTGGCTGCCCTTCTGCCTTTTCTCTAGGCTGTTTAGGAAAGTTGCTGTGCACTGCAGAGGGAAAATCAGATTCCTCCAGTGTTTTCCCTGTGTTTTTGTGTTGCTGGGCTGCTTTCTGGTCTGTACATGCCTGAAGGAAGGGAGTGGGCCAGGGCTTTTGCTGGGATTCTGCTTCTTCCCTGGGCTGATTGGCTGCCCCAGAAGATTGTGCAGAAGGTGACACTTCCGAGTCATGTTTGCAAACACCATTACAAAATTATTTGTTCATTTTATATTTAGGCCAAGATTAAATTGATACAAAATGTGGCCTTAAAAGGAGTCTGCAGAGTCTATGCGCTAACTTCTTGACTTTTGTGGCTGAATTCAGGTTAGGGACCTTATCTCCAAAAGCAATCCATTTTGCATGTTCTGCCTTCTGACCCTCTAAAAATGCTGGCCATCACAAGTGTGTCTCTTTTAATATCTTTTAAATAAGGATATTTTGGGGTGGACTGTGTATGAAATGCAGACTACAGCTTTTTACTACATGTGTCCATTTTGTCTTCCACTGTGCTTCAGAAGTTAGTATCTGTAGAATTATTCTGTCTAAAAAACTTTCAGAACACTTCAGGTCCCAAGTCTAGGTGAGCTTCAGAAGTAAGAGAAATGTTCTCCCCTACAATTCACAAGCTGGATGGCTTAATTATTCTGTTGTTGAAAGAGGCAATTGTAACCACATTTTTCCCAAATATGGGAGAATGTGAAGTATAAATATTTACCTGTTTAGGTATAATTCTGTATAAAAGGCTAAAATATAAGCACCTAATTTTGTGCCCTTACCTTCATCATAGCAATATGGAACCAGACCCTTGGATGTTTCAGTGAGGGTACAAGTGAAAGAACAACCCTCTTAGTCATTATTCTGCTTGTGAGATGTTTCAGTTTCAATGATTTAGTTGTAACAAGCATAAAATCAACAGTTTCAGCAGATGTAAATGAGCATTTCTGTTGCATGGATCTTCCTTCCTTGGTAAACAGGAACTTATGCTCCTTTGTTAATGTAGAACAAAAGAAAGGAGGCAAATGGGGGTACACTTATAGGTGGAAGGTTGGATGTTTGCTTTTTGCTCATGCAGCTGAAGCAGTGATGGATTTCAGAGTCAAGTGGTGGATTCTGTCTGTGCATTTGAGTCTAACAGTGGGCAGATGCTATCTTTGCAGAGTATATATGGTCTTTGCCTTCAAGTCAGCACTGCCAAGCTGGCATTGCTGGTTGTGCAAATTCTAACTTCTTCCTTCTCTTTTCTTCTGATTAAGAGTCTCTTAATCTCTGCAGTTTTGGGGTTATTGGCCTGAGATCTTCTTTTTTAGGTCATAGAGCAAATTATCTTAGCTTTATCATCTCTGGTGCTAATGATGAAATGCCACAACTCAAGAAAATGAGCTAGAAAATGTTCCTTTGCATCATAAAAAGAGTTGTTTAACCAAATTCCACTCAGCCATGCTTCAGCTGAAGGAACTGTAGGTTGTATAAACTCAGCTGAGGGATGTAAGAGCCTTACCGACAGGGCGACTGGGTGGATTAAGGTCTTGAGTCGCGCAGGACCTTGTGTTGACTCCACCACGAGACTGCCTGTGTAGGACAAGTTGCATAACCTGAAGTCTTGTTTGGTTTAGATGTGAGTACTGAAGCATCCTCCTAACATTTTGCATGATCAGAAGGCAGGTGGAAGTAGTCTTGGACCCCATGATGTTATTTTTACAGGTATTTTTGTAGTAGCTAAGTAATAAGTCAGTTTTCTTAGACCATGAAGACCATGTCAGTTTTCTGGGACCATACTGTCCTGCCACAAATGCTTTCCTTGGAGCTCCCTTACGCAGTACTGGACTAGTGTTGATGTTCCATGGGCACTGATGTGTGATTCTTGATTCAACTCAGTTGCGGTAAAACCTTTAATGCATCGAACAAATGCATTCCTAGGAAATATTTCAATATCTGTGTCACTAAGATTATGCACCTTGCCTTACACACAGGGCAAGGATCAAGATTCGTGCAGTTAAGAGTAAAAATGTTAAATGTACGTGCACACACAGTCCTCTCTTGGTGTTTGCAGAAACTGGTGTTTGCAGAAACCAGTTTCAAGCATTCCATCCTCAAGGTTTCTAAATTACAGATGCCATTAGAGACAGTGATTTTGGGTTTGTAGCTTTATCATACTGTTATGAATTACTGCATTAAAGCTGCAGATGTGAAATACAGCAAGATTCAAATGGGCATATTGCCAGCACAGAAAGAAAATATTAGAGACCTGCAGTTCCCAAAGGAGATAGCCAAAAAAGCAGGGAAGTTTTGCTTCACATCAGGACTGCTTTTAAGAAAAAAGAAAGTGCAATAGATTTGTAATTAAATAATGACATTTGTTTTCATTTCCTCATGTTTGTGCTCTGCTAGAAGAACTTTGATACTTCGCAGAACATTCATTGGGCAAGAAAATGACATCCCTCATCCTACCTAGAACATCCTCTGAGTTGTGTAAAGCTGAGTTAGAGTGCTTGGCTCTGATACACTTCTGCTTTTTGTCATGTGCCTGTTTTCTACCAGAGTATGCTTTCTGAGGCATGGACATTTTCTCTCTGAAGGAATGCCTAACCATGATTGCTAACATTGCTCAATACTTTAAATTATCCTGAAGAGGTAAAGAAAAAAAGGAAAATTGGACCAAAAAATATACTGAACTTTTTTCTAAAGGAGGAGTTTGAGGGACTAGTTAAAACATTTCTTCTTTTTTCTTGTTGACACATTGGTAACACTGGTAACATGGTTGATACAAGTAAACACCTGGTAAGCTCTGCGCTGAGTGCAGATGTGACCTGATGTGAACTTCACTGGCGTGAGAAAGGAAGTCACGCCAAATAAAAGCGAAGCTCTGCCACCTCCTGACCTCACATCTCATGCTGCTGTTTCTCTTGTGTGCAAACCAGGGACTGAAGTTAATGAACCTTATGAGTGTTCAGTGAATTTAGGATTAAACTGTTAATCTGCTATGCTGTGGGCAAGAGTTTGATTGCCAGCTCCAGCTGCCCAGGTGTGACGTGCAGCAGCAGGAGGCAGGTGATGCTCCATGCTGGCCATTTGTACTGAAACTCCTGATTAGGGCCCCAAGGCCATGTTCTTTACAAAGCCAACCCACAAGATGTATTCTGTTCTAAAAAGGATATTTTTAGAACAGAAACAGATAGTTCTGTATAACAGTATTTTTTAACCAGCATGTCAACCAGTCCCAACTAACAAAATTACAGAGGAGTTGGAGTCAGACCTCATTGTTTAAAAAAAGTTCTGTGATACCACTGCAAATGGCTTATAAAGTACACAACAGTCTAAGAATTACACAGAATGAAAGGACTTTGTAAACAAAAAGTTACTGGCACTATATTTTCTGCAGACCAGGACTGACACAGTGATGACCTTTTGGTTTTTCTACTGAATGTATCCCAGAAGAGAGGGCCTGCAGAGCACTAACTGTTGTCTTTCTGGAAATTAGATATAACCTTGGTAACTGGAAATGGGACATTTGTGCTATGAAATGCTTTTATAGCTGAGGTACAAGGACTTCTTGGACATATTTTTCTAGAATAACATCTTGTTAATGATTAAAGTCATCCAGGTGAATACAGATATCACCTAGTCTGCCAGCTGGAGTGTTTTTCATGCTAATTAATACCACTACCTATATATGCCAGTCTTACTTGTGCATTCCTAACCAGAATTGCCACATTGCACAGTGTGTAATTTTAACATTAAATAGTCTGCTGAAAACTAGTCGGAAAAAGGTCAAGAAATGTAAAATCCATGTTCTCTCAATGATGCTGTACTTCCTAATTATCCATACAGATATTTGAAAAGCAGCTAATTTGAGTCAGAAGCAAGTGTCAAGAGCTACAAACACTGCCATTAGTAGTGTCTAGGTGCTAGCAGAGTTCTTTGCACTTGGTTGTAGGCATGTATTCTTCCCGTGGTCCTCATGGGTTCCTTTTTGGAGTCAATCTGTTAAAGACATTATGTGGTCATCCAGCACTCCAAGGGGGAAAGTGATATTTGAAAAGGCTGTAAGAGGATACAAGCAAGAGGATGTAAAGAACAGAATAGGTGGAGGCTATTCAGCTTGAGCATGGCCTTGTTAGAGTTCTACTATAGTGGCATATGGATTACTAGTTTATGCTCTCATATGGTGACCTTTATTGGGAATTTTGTTATTAACTGTATCTTCTATCCACATAAATTTTAAGAGTGATTTCTTTTTTTTCCTCAATATTTACTAATTAATACTAGTCATAAAATATTATAGTGAGGCACAAGTGAAAATCATTATTTTTTTCCTTGTCTTCTAATCCAATTATCAAAATATTTGTTTTCTTCCCTAAAGAAGGAAAAACATATACATACTCACATACGTATACAGAAAATTATTGCAATTTAGCAATGAGGTTCAGTTTTTTCAGTCCAGATTCTTCCGACCTGCCACACTTTGCTGTAAAGAACAAAATCATCTTTGCGAGTTTGGTCTGACTGACAGCTAGCACATGGTTTTGCTGAGGTCTGTGGGGATGGAGACCAAGGCTGGATGGCTCAGTGGGCAGCGTGTTCTGCCAGCAGCCTCTCTGCAGGCATGATCTATTCCTTGCAAAGGCATCAGGGTCTGTGTGGAAATGGCTTTGCAATGTGCTCCTCTGGCTTGGCACGCAGTGGCTTGGAGGGGGAGATGCTGAGATCTCTTTTTCCTGCCCAGTCCCTGACACTTGCAACTACAAAGAGGGCTGAGTAAATAAAGGGCTAGCAAAGTGCCTGTGCTCCCTAGAGAAATGTCACTGCTGTGGCAGGAGTGTAGGTGATGTCATCCTGGTTAGTTGCTCTGGATGTCCCTCTTTGTTCTGACAGTGCTTCCATGTGCCTCAGATTTGACTGCAACTATTGGTTTTTAACCTAAATGCTTCTCTCCTCCAGGATACACCTGCATGGGGCTGGCTGTGCTGGTGTACTCCATGCTGGGCAAAGCTGTAAAGTTACCACAAAGATTAGCAGAGCAGCACTTGTAGAACAGCTTATTCAGTAAAATAATGTTTGCTGTTTCCCCAAGTGAAACAGGGAATGCTGGTAACTGCCTGAAGCAGAGTTTGGGCTTTTGCTGGGACAGCAGCACTGGTCACAGACTGCATGAGGACACAGACATGTTGGCCAGATGTCTTAGCATGCCTTGGGAGGGAGCTAGCACTGTGGCTGACAGAGTCACAGTCACTAGTCACAGTGGTGTGACTCTCAGCACTGCTGCATTTTCTGTATGGATAGTTGCCAAGCTTCAAGTGCAATAACAAAAGAAATGATGTAAGGGCTGCAGTAGCTGCTGGTGCACCTTACGGAGTTGGCAGGGGTTCATTTTTCCAGCAAGGAACTGTTCACCTTTTACCTTCTGCATCACCAGGAATTTTTTCTGGGAGAAGTGCTAACTGGCAGCAAACCCTACCAGAGAACCTGGTTTGAGTGGGCTGGCTGTTTACACTGTATGTTACACCGTGCTGATGGAGATGAGAGGCTGGAGTCTGGAACAGAAGTTGCATTTTAGGGTCATATCCTTCAAATCACCTAGAAGTCAGTGCAGAGTGTAACACATGCATTTCAAATGCCTTGTATATTTATTGAAAAAGGCCCACAGCGAAAACTATTTGAAACAGCAGAGAGCTGCCCAACTAACCAGTGCAAGCTCTTGGGCTTTTATTCCTCAAGCTCCCTTTTTTTTTTTCTCCCCTTGATATGATTGCTAAGTTTCGTTATGCTTCTTAAAAAGAAAGCTTCATTCAAATTATTTTAATTATTTAGCACCCAACAGAAATTAAACATGAGTATAACTTTGCTGTTTAGTGTGAGGTAGAACAAAAATAGTGTCTATTAGCTTAGAGTCATAGGATCATTTAGGTTGGAAGAGACCGGCAAGGTCTTGAAGTCTAAACATAAACCCATCACCATGATGTCCAGCAGCAAACCATATCTCTTAAGTGCCAGATCCCCATGCTTTTTGAACAGCTCTATGGGCACCCTGTTCCAATGCCTTCACCATTTCAGTGAAGAAACTGCTCCTAAAATATAATCTAAACCTCCCCTGGCAAAATGTCAGGCCATTTTATTTGGTCCTGTCACTGTCACCTGGCTAGACAAGGTCCATCCTTTGGGAGGTAGCTCTGGGTATCCTCTTTACTGGAAATTATCAGACTGGCATGATGAAATTGGGACTATACAATCTGTTACAGTATAGTAAAGAAGTGTTTTGGGTTTTTTATTATTCTCAGAAAAGAGAAAGGAGTCATACCTTGAAAAATATTTCACACCAAATTGGGTGTTGCAGAGCCATAACATTTGAGCTAAATCCTCTGGTCAGCTGGAAAAAAAAAGCAGGTGTGAAGCCTGTTTATGCTACCAGTGATGCCTAAAAAGTGCTGGTAGTTCTGAAAAGTGCTGATGTCCTGAGAAGGACTGACAGGATGCACTATGATGTATCAGCCTGTTTGAACACCTGGTTGAAGAGTGAGGTTGCAGAAGGGCTAGTATAATTCCTGTAGCTGTCTCCTTCCTTCTTAGAAGCAGAATGGTTGGAAGGTGTCAACACAAATGCATATTTCTATATGAAAGGAGCTAATCCCTTAAAATTTTGGCAAGATATTTATAGAAGGTAATTAAATGTAGGTACAAAAATAGGATGTTTGTGTCATACTCCTGGAGCATTATCAATAATGAGACTTGTTTTGTGAGTAGTTGCGCATTTCTTCAGAGTAGCATGTGATGCTCTGTACCTGAAATATTAATAGCCGATAATGACACTGTGAAATGATGGGTTCTTAAATGGAGACATACTTTAACAGCTTTTAATCTGTGTGGTAACTGCATATTAAAAATCTTTGACAATTTCGATGAAGAGCAATTATAGAGCATGCACAGTAGCTGTTCTAAGTTAACTAATTCCCTAAGTCTTATGAATCTGCACTAGATTAATGTGCTATAAAATTTCATTCAAAGCTAAGTTTTTCACTGAAAAATAAAAATATCTAATTAAAAAAATTTTTTTAGAACAATTACCTGTCTTTATTGCAAAGTAGTTGTTTTCCTGTGAAAACTTCAGTACATATTTTATGAGGAACGAGAATGATGAAAATTGAAAGAAAATCCACGAGTATGAGATCACTTCAGCATGTGCTGAGAAAGAGGATTTTGAAAATAAATCAGTTTTTTCCTAGTAACGACTGTTATGAGAGAATTAGGAAATTTTATATGTAGTACAGACTAGACCTTTCTGTACTTGCACATTCATACTCCATTTGAAACATCTGACCTGCTTGTGTTATCAAGAAGAGAAAAATGAATAAAATTCCATATTTGGAACCCAATTGTTGTAGCTATCTTGAAGACATAATATGTGCATGCTCTTTGTACTTTTTCATTCTAAGTTAGAACTGATTTTTAAGTAGTTTCGAGTATGAAATTGAGCTCTATCCAGAGGCTCAGGGGGCTTCAGTAAAACTATCTTTTAAAAAATATAAACTAAAAAACCCCACGGAGTTCTTTTCCATTCAGAATTTTTGCTGCTGGAGGTTGTTTGGGTGATGGCCCTGGGGAGGTGGCATGTGGCAGCAGAGGTTGGGCAGCCTAGCACAGCTGGGACATCAAGCTTGGGCACTGCTCTGCAAGGTCAGCACCTCTGGGGCTGTGCAGCTGTGGGTGTCCACCTCACTGGCTTGCTCTTCTTCCTCACAGGTGATGCCTTGGGCCTTTGGGTTTTCTGTTCTGCATTGGTGTGTGGCTTTTGTTCAGGGTTACTAAGATCCTTTCACAAGGTGATGAAGACACAACAATCCTACTCCAGCTGGGACTCAAGGATATTTTTTCCAAACTTCAGGCTGAAAGTAAAAACAATGTGGAAGAGGATGGGAAAATGAGACTCCTGTATGCAAATGGACCCAAACATATAAAATGTGTGATCTTGGGACTGGGCCCCCACTCCCTTTGCCTCCATTTTGGAGCCATCCAGGCACAGCCCCGATTGTAGTGCTGGTGCTGCCCAAGTGTGGCCTTTGAAGGCCTCAGTAGATGTCTTTTATTCTCCTTGACTCCATCTAGTCTCTGTTCCAGCTCTTCCAGGCATCACAGGCCACGTGAGGCTCACTTTCCTTGGAGCCCCTTCTTTGGGCCATACAGCAAAGGCAGACAGGTGCCTCTAGGCGTGACAATCCACAGCCAGCTTTTGCTGCTTCCCCGAGTCTTCACCTGGTGCCTGCCAGATGAAGAAATAAATGTGCTGGCCAGTGGTGGGTTTGAAGGGTGTGGAAGCAGGGCAGAGTGGAAGAGGAAGGCATGTTGAGACTTTCCCATGTTTTTATTAAGTCAGTAGCATCTGAGGTTAATCTCACGATAATGTCAATGCTGTAATGGCTTCTGATCATTAGTCACTTCAAAAAATCGTGATAATATGGAAATGTGCTTTTTAACATTTTGTGTTTTCATAAATTGCAGGTATCTCAGGGAAATTTTTAGTACTGATTGGTTTATGTGCTCTGTTTCCTGTTAACTCGATTTTTCCCAATATTCTCTAATCACCTTGTACCTCTTCCTGATTCTAATTACTAGAGCTTTGTATATGATAACAAGCACTTCAGATCACAAGTGATTGCAGTGTTTTGAAGTGAACTACTCCAGAAACTTTCAATTACCTTTTAAATTCTATATACCAACTTGTGACTTCTGCTTACTTATTTGATGGAAATACTGTCACCCTGAAGCTGTGGGAAGCAGAGAGGACTGTTTGAGTGGCAGCAGAGCATTTTTGTCAGCTGGAAAAGGCAGAGCTGAATGTGACCTTCAGGTGCATGCTCTTAAGCTTGATTGGGATATGGAAATTACATTCTCTGTCTCTGGGAAGAGAGGAGATGCAGTTTAAACTACTCATAATGATCTTTCTAATTTTTTTTTCTTCACACACACCCCTCATATTCCCAGAATATAATGTAATATAATAAGGGAATATTTAAAAAATCGACGTTCCCAATGTATTGGGAAAAATATAATAAGGGAATATTTAAAACATCGACTTTCCCAACTGTATCTCTCCATCTGTGCTATGAGCAAGATGGCATGATTAATTCAATCTTTTAATAGCATGTGGTCAGAATAAGAGATGTTGGAATTCACAAGCAGTAAAAGTAGAAGCTGTAAGGATGATATTAGGGATTATGATGCAATATATCCTGTACTATCTAGGAATGTGAAGATACTGTCAATACTGTCACAAAAATAAAAGTTAAAGTGTTTTGTCTTTTGAAAGGCATAGATCATAGTGCAAAGTATAAATTGTTTTTCTGTTGTCTTTTTGATTCCTCTGGTGGGGTGCTAAAATACAGGTGGCAATATTTTGCTTTTGGTTTGGATTTCTAGTTTGACCATAGGTAGATCAGTCTTTCCAGTTTGACTATAAGTAACAAAATCACTCTTTGCTTTAGTTTCTGCATATAAAAGTGCCAGTGAATCATAGAATCATCAAATAATTTAGGATGGAAAACTCTAACAGCTAACCCACACTGCCAAGTCTATGACCAAACCATGTCCTTAAGTGCCACATCTACATGTTTAAATACCTCCAGGGGTGGTGACTCAACCACTTCCCTGGACAGCCTGTTCCAATGCTTGATAACCCTTTCAGGGATGAAATTTTTTCCCAATATCCAATCTAAACCTCCTTTGGCACAGCTAAAGGCCATTTCCTTTTGTCCTGTCACTTATTACATGGGAGAAAAGATCTACCCTCTCCTTGCTAAAATGCCTTTCAGGTAGAAAGCAATCAGGTCACCCCTGAGCATCCTTTTGTCCAGGCTAAGCACCCCCAGCCCCCTCAGCTGCTTCTTATCCAACTTGTGCTCCAGACCCCTCCCCAGCTCTTTTGCCCTTCTCTGGACATGCTCCAGCCCCTCAGTGTCTTTCCTGTCATGAGGAGTTCAGAACCAAGTACAGGATTCAATCCATGACCTCACCAGTACTGAGCACAGGGGCACAGGCACTGCCCTGGTCCTGCTGGCCACACTACTGCTGATACAGGCCAGGATGCCATTGGCCTTCTTGGCCACCTGGGCAGCTTTCCAGCCACTCTGCCCCCAGCCTGTAGGACTGCATGGGTTTGTTGTTACCCAGACTCAGGACCTAGCAGCTGGCCTTATTGAATCTCATAACCTTTGCCTTGGTCCATCAATCCAGCTGGTCAAGCTCTCCCTGTGTAGACCTTTCTGCACTCCATCAGTTCGATACTCTGCCCAGCTTGGTGTCATCTGAAAACTGACTGAAGGTGCACTCAATCACTTAATCCAGATGATTGATAAAGGTGCTGAACAGGACTGATGCCAATACTGAGCCCTGGGGAACCTCACCTGTTACCAGCTACCAGCTGGATGTGGGTCCATTCACCAGCACACTCAGGCCATGGCCATCCAGCCAAGATTTTACATAGCAAGCAGTATGCCTGTCCAAGCTGTGAGCAGCCAGTTTCTCCAGGAGAATGCTGAGTTTCAGAATCTGAGTTTCAGCAGATGCTGAATATCTGACTTTCCATATTTTATGAGTTTTGGGCACTTCAAATGTTCTCTAGACTTGAAGGTTTATGATGGAACCTTCCTTAAAAGATACGGAGACTTGCCTGCTTAGGTTTATTTCTACAGTATTTGGGATTAAATAAAAAATAGTAACTGTTCTTTTCTTCTTCTTCTTCTTCTTCTTCTTCTTCTTCTTCTTCTCCTTCTCCTTCTCCTTCTCCTTCTCCTTCTCCTTCTCCTTCTCCTTCTCCTTCTTCTCCTTCTCCTTCTCCTTCTCCTTCTCCTTCTCCTTTTTTTCTTTTTATTTTTTCCTTTTTCCTTTTTTTAAGTCTGTTGTCAAATAACCATCATTTACAGTTTTCTGAAATGAGGTTTCTGCTCTGCAGTCAGTTATGACATTTGCTCAGTCTGTAATGGAGTGACAGCAGCATAATGCTTTGCTGATTCTTATTTTCTTCGGCATTTCAAATTCACTGCCATTACCCTGGTTTTTGGTCAAAACTATAACCCAAATGCTAATTTTTCACAGATGTAAAATTTTAAAACCTTAGGAATTCTGTGCCACATTTCTTGTAGGTAACTGTCAAGTTTTTTGAGATATATGGGATGTAGTCTTTCCAAGCCAAGACCTTTTCTGAGATGACTCACATTTCATTCTGTTTGTTATTTATGGCTTTTTTACTGGATTTCTGGACATGATTTGGAGAAATACTACATTTATTTGGGACATTATTGAGCAAGAAAAGTGTCTTTGAAGGTCAAATGTTTGCCTAAAATGAAACTTTCTCTTTAGGGAAATAGCAGTTGGAAATACGGAATTGCACTTTGGAAGCCTTTTGTATACTGGGGGTATGTCTGAGAGCAAGGAGTTGAAATGGTTTCTTACATCCTGAGGGATGTAAAGCATTGTCAGATGCAGCTGCATCTACTAGTTAGCTGTTTGGGAAATCTTGGAGCCTAGACAATCTTCGGTTCCTGGAAAAGAATGAAAAAATAATTCTAATGTCTCAAAACTTTTTCAGGATGGGAAAATGCATTCTGCAGCTACTAGACTATGCAGAGCTATTTCCATTACCCCTATTTAAATCTTCTGGGATAAGCTCATCTTTTTAATCTCTCATTTCTCAACAGGAAAAAAGTATAATTACATGATGACATGACTTGAAGAGCCTTGGGAAGTTTTACATAAAATGACATTGCCCAAGGTATTGCAGAATTACATTTGCCCAGAGGGAGGGAGTATGGGAGTAAGTATTAGTAAATCTGTTCAAAAGATAATCAGATGCATTTTTCTTGATTTAAAGATACACCTGTATATAACTTCCCTATCTTTAGTGTGACTGGAGTGAAAAAGAAGAAAGCCAAAGAGTAAGGCTTAGTAGGTAAATATATGAAAGGAATGAAAGATAAGCAGAGCAGAGAATACAAATGGAAAACTCTGCTTCTCTGTTCTTGTGATAGTATTTTCCCATGTAAAAAATGATATGGGTAAATGGAGCCTTTAAATATATGCTTATGTAGGGAAGATTAGTTGCTTCTTGGAGCTAGCATCGTGTTTCTTCTCGATATTTTTAACAAATCCAGTAATCTTCCATATGCAGGCTGTGTCTGTTCAGTATAGTGTAAGGAATTAGTGGGATTTCTTCATATTATTGCAACAACCCTTCTGCCCTTATTTCACAAAACCCAACACTGTATTTTTATGAAGTGCCTTTTGTGACTGAGGCTGGGACTGATCACATATGGATCACTTGCTGAGCTGAGTTAGTGCTGTGCCTTGTCAGTGACAGTGCTGTCCCCATGCTTCTCCTGTCCAGCCTCATGGCAGCAGAGCCCTCCCTTCCAAGCGAAGGCGATGTTTCATGGCCTCATCCACGTCCCCAGCTGGCATCTGTCCCAACACAAAATGATTGCACAATGGAGCAAAACATCCCATGTGTGGTGTAACACCAGTGGGAAGTCAGGTGCCAGATATTTTTGCACAAGTTTGTCAAATGTGCTATCATCCTTTATCTGAAATAATCCTTAAGACTAGTGTTTTCTCCAGAAAAACAAACAAACAAACAAACACTGGCTTAAGCCAGGAATAGCAAGAATATGTAAGAAAAGAACTAGTGTGTGGTGGCAGAAGTTGCTTGATGTTCATTGGGAACCTGCAGAGCCATAATTTCACCAATACAATTTGTACCTGTAGATGTAAGGCAACTTTTCCATCTCTTGATTCCTTCTCTATCACCCCATGCCCCTCCCAGGGATCAAATGGCTCTCCTTTTCCTAAACATTCAGTTGAGAACTTTACTTGCAAGAGCAGATTGTGGGCAAACTTGGATTCCTGATTAATTTTCAGCAGATTTTAATGCTGTACTGTGGTGTTTTCCGTCTGACTGATTTGTATAATGGTGTGTTCAATCTATCTATTTGGCACTCATAAAAAAAAGTAAAATTCAAATATCTTATCTTCAGATGAATTTTGGCAAAAGAAACAAAGCACTCAGGAATGGCAAACATGGCCAGAAGTGAGATTCATGACTTGGGAACTGCACCTTCTCATCTACTTCAGCTTTCTTTCACCTTAGGGCAGCTCTGTATTTGTTAGGATCAAATTTCCTAATATCTCTGTCAAAATCAGCCTGAACTTGTATTGCAAAAAGCTCAGATATATGCTTCATCAAACCGTTTTTCAATGCAGCCTTATTTCCTATTGTCTGAGACAAAGGCAATTCAGAAACATCAAGAAAAAATCCCAAACTAAAGTCCTCTTTAGTTTTCTGCGTTTTCATCCTCCTCTTTCTTGGGGAAGAGGTGGCAACATCCAGCCTTATTTCTGTGTATGATCCATGATCCTGATGCAGACGGACTGCATAGGGTTTACTGAGGAAGAGGTTCTTCAGAGACAGAGTGAAGACAGCATAAATCAATTTGGAAAATTACCATCTATATAATTTTGAAAACTCCAACTATCTTTTTCTCCATGCAACTCTTCTGCCAAGACTAGCAGCATCACAGAGTCCAAGACTAACATTACTGAGCATCCTATTTTACAAATAAAGCAAAAGCACTCAGGCTCCAGTCAAAGGATGTGTGAAAATTTGTCTTCCCTTGGCTCTGGTAACCAGGCAGGACTCCTTCACTTGCAAACACACCAGTCATATGCTCTGAAAAACAGGGCACTGAAAATACATGTGCAAGTGGAGAGAAAATGTCTTTTCGATTCCTTCGGCAATAGCTGTAGCTTACTTTTCTAGCACTTACCTCACCAAACCATGGTTGATTTGCATCTGTAATCAGCAGTGCCAGTGTCCTCACTGGGGTCCTTTTTTGGGCTTAAGGACAATATCACCATGCAGAGATTTATGATTCAGGTGTATTAAATTGCTTAGAGCTGTATCTCTTTCACCTAAATACCTGAAGGTAGGGGGAAGGTGAAGAGAGGGGAAAGGGGAATGAAGCACTTGAAAATTACCTCATCTTGACAAAAAACCTTTTTCCTGTGTCTTACTTGAAAGTCTAACACTTTCTTCTGCTTCCCCTTCCACACCTTGCTTTCCACACACACTTCTCCATTTATCTACATTTATGCTGTCTTTCCAAGAATCACTAGAAGAAATACAGATAGGTGTGTCATGCAAATGAAATTTTTAGTGTAGCTTTCCACTCCCCTTCCCACTGTTGCTTGAGAGATCTCTTTCTACAGGTCTTGTATTTTTGAGTGCCAGAACTCTTGCTCTGAACAGCTGCCTTATTTAGGGTGTTGTTATTTTTCTTTAGCAAAAAATATTTCTTTCAGGACTGTAATGCTGGCATCATAACTTTCATCTTACTACTGTACCAGTTTATCTTACCTTTTTTTTGGTAACTTTTTTACTATAGTTAGGTCTTTCTGTGGATACTCAGGCTCCAAACTTGTGATACTGGACTCTAATAATACCTGTTGCTCTCTAATACCCCCAAGGCTCCACAGTGTGTTTGTGACTCGAAAAAATAAGAGGAAAATGAGCTGTTCTGCTTGTTTGTAGTATGACTTTCACATGTGTTAAATGAGTTATCTAGGAACAAATCCTGTAATGGATTTTGGGAGTTTATATCTCAGCCTTCTGTGAAGGGCTTGTCATCTTGCCTGCAAATGTTATCACTTCATCCCTATAAGCAAGCTGGCATGCTTATCAAAAAGCTAAAAAAAGTTATAAATTTAGAGCAGGTTTATTTATTTTTAAAGTTGTTTTCATTGGCAATTAAAGAAAAAAAATCTTTAGTCTAGCTCAGCAGATGTTTGCTGCCAACTTTGAAGAAATGTCACTTGTTCCCATGTTGACAATGTCAGGAATGGATGAGTATATACATTAGCTCCTTAGCTGGCTGGCACTCTCTAGTGCTATATCTCTAGCTGGCGTATCTGCCAACTGCTCTGCTTTTGTGTTATTTGCTGCCTTGCTGCACTTTGGCCTGTCCAGGCTTTCTGGATATGCAGTGCCTTGGCTGGAGCTACAGCACTGCTTGGGTTCCCAGGTGTTCAGGCAACCCAGACAAATTGCTGCTGTGTTGTGGAAATGCCCACTTCATGGGGCACAGGCTGTGCGTGCATTCCCCTGAAATACGGGGATGGAGTTTCTGTGAGTTTCCAGAATTGGTAAGTGCAAGCTGTTGTTTGTTGTTTCTTTGGCATGCAGCATTTCAGGCTCTGTGTGTGTCTTGTGCATTGGGTAAACAAGAAACTTAGTCGTATGTGTGCCAGGGGTTTTGCTGTGGTTTTGTGAGCAGTTGTTACCAGTCGTATTCCCCGTCAGTGGCTGCGTGGGAGCCTTATTAAATTAGGTCTTCCTCTGGCTGCTGAAATTCTTACAGACTGCTGCTGTTCCATTGATAGCACTTTGAGATACCTATGAGTTTCTAGGGCAAGGGACACATTTCCATGGTTTGGTTTCTCCTGCTGTTCTGGTTCTTCAACACCTTTTTCTTCCCATGAGTAACTCCAGGGCCAGCCTCTCTCCGATACCTCCATTTCCTCATGATTCTTAACAAAAGCTGGGAGGCTTGTCACCTATCTGATGCAAAACTCCAGCTGTGTTTGGGAACAGAGGCTGTCCCTGGACAGATAAGTCTCCCTTACACAATGCATCCAGCCATTCGAGGTACGCCGGACCTGTTGGCCGTGTGCCTGTGGATCTGCATGTGTGCATGACAGTTGTTCCCAATGGCCTCAACTGCTGAAACCAGCAGGACACCTTTCCACAGGAGGACTAGTCAGGCTGGTTGCCACCTACCTGGTTTCCAGCCTTAAAGGCCTTCAATCTTGATTGCATATTGATGTTCATTAGGAAAGTGATTGGAAGCAGCAATGGCAGAAAAGATTTTGGTGTGTAAATTTGGGAAAACAATTTGCATTTGAAAAATCATCTGCTCAGGCTTAGGACAGGCTTGAGGCACACACAGTTTGTCTGGCTTATCTGTTAGAATTTGAGTACCTAAATTGTCTTCTGTTAGGATAGTCCTGGAATGACATTTGAATCCAGACCCTGTTTGCCTGGTTTCTGCCAAACCAGAATTTTACGGAGATGTTTCTCCAAGGCACACAAAAAAGGCTGCTGCTAAAAGCTGCATGAGTTCCCCAGCAGTTTACTGATTGCCTCTCAGAGTGGAAAATGAATTTTTCTACATCTGCTTAATGGCTATAATCTCAACATCTCCACAGTATAAATCTGGGAAAAAGAGTCAGAATATTTTGCAATATGAAAAACTCCTCAATAATTCTGTGGTACACTGAGCTATATGACTTCTTTAATCTATCTAGAAGAACTCGATTGCATCTTGTCCTGTGGTGTTAGATGAGGACTGGAAATTACAGTTTGCCTGTTTTTTCTCACTCAGTGTTGCTATACAGGAATGGCTCCAAACTTGGGTCTTGTTATTCAGTCATGAAACTAAATATTCATTGTTGGTTCTTTTATTTTAATTTTTTTTCCATCTGTGCTTCTGCCAGTTACCTTCAGGCCTAATATTTGCATGTAAATTATTCAGTTATAGGAGGAATGAAAAAAAAACAAAACTGTTGGGATTTTTCTGTAGGGATCTCTCCAGCACAAATACTACCAAAGTTCCTGTACTTCATGGCCAGTTCAGGAGGTGCAGGCAGGTCCCAGCATGGCACCTCACAGGTTGGCACTGACCAACTCTTTGGATGCCTTCAGCTCTGCTCAAGTCTTGCCTGATGAGTACTGGTGACTGATTCAGACAATCTGAATTCTACCCTTGGCCTTCCATGTCTTAAAAAGAAGGTTAATGAGGAAATTAATATTATATTTTAATGTCCACATGGCCCATAATGTGCTGCAATGCAGATGCTGGATTAGTAACGTAGGAGATGGAACTTCATAAAAATTTGATGCGATTTGCTTTAAATAAGCTTATAATACTTTTTTCTTCTTTTTTACCTTGGGCCTCAAGCACAATGTGCTGTGAAGGTTTCAGAATATCAAAGCAAGCTACTACTCTCAAGGGAAGCTCTTCTTCTAAGGTTTGCATTGTCTGTGTTCACATGGTCTATTTCTGCAAAAAAAGAGAGAGTTTAATGCTTTTGTTTTGATTTGGCTACTTCAACAACCCTCATCCCTGCCCCAGAGCTGAGATTTTGCTGGCAGGAACTGGTCATTGATATGGAATTGGTCATTGATATGAGTCTGCAGACTGTCTTGTTACTCTGTGGTCTTGGCAGTTGCAGGGGCATCCTGACAACCCTGTTTTAGAGTCCCTTGAAATTAGTATTTTTTAAAATGACAGAATTGTCTTACATTCTTTGTAGGATTGAATTTATGCGAGGATGTCTCTGTACATGGAATTTATTTCTGATTACGGAGAAGTATATTGAAAAGGAAAATAATTATTTCTAAATAGCCTCATATCAGGACATAATAAATCTGCCCTATTTTCTCTTTGAGGATAATCCACTTGCCAAGTAAACAGGCTAATGTTGTCCAAATATGTTGGAATGCAGGCAGAACCTGCAGCTTGAGAGAAACTTCTCTCAAGTGGTGTGATAAAGGAGTACCTAAGGACTGCTGGTTTCTTTGAACACAAAGGGAAATTAGCTACTTCTTGGTCGGGGGATTTCATTAGCACAGGGCTGTACCATTCTCATGTCCCACAGAGATATCACTGGCATTATGCCTCTGAACTTGAGATCAGTATCTACCTCCCTACTAGGAGCAGAGGGAGAGAGAGAACTGGGGTGGTTTAAATGAGATGCAAGAAATGCCAGAGGGAGCCTCTCTGGGCATTGCAAAGCCGGTGCCTCTCCACTGCCTCCTGCCTGGGGGGCTGAGATGCTCCGGCTGCACTCAGCTCAATCTCTCACACAGTATCTGCTAGAAACCAGGCTGAGCCCGGGTCTGCTTTGAAAGTTTCATGCTGACTTTCATCATGGAAGTGGTGTTTTAACACTGAAAGTTGGGTGTACTGCAAGTTTCTCATGAGATTGGAGTTCTAGTGGGAACAGGGTGGACTGAAGTTCTAGAGGGAGCAGGGCACTAATAAACTGGAATTTTCACTTTCCCTGGAATTACCCCTGGCTCACACACAGAGCCTGTATTTGATCTTGACCACTTTTGTTGACATAAATAGTATCTGTGTCTCATTTAAATGGAGATTCATTATACATTAAGACATCTGACTTGATGGAAACTGCACTCTTTTTTTTTTAATTAATAGCAATTAAGAATTTAGGAGTTTGTTTTCTTCCTGCCCCCTCTCCGATGAATTTCAGTTTTCCTCTTTGCATTACCCATTTTGACTGAAGTGAGTCGATAGACTAAGTTGTGCCATGCAGTGCTGTGTCTATTCAAAACTATGCTATGTGGAAGTTGTATGCTGTACCTCTTGGAAATAAAACAGATAATGACCACTTATCTGTTTGTCTACAGCCCTCATTTCTCCCTCCCTGTCAGCTTTCTTAGGTCCTTGGAGCTAGCTGCTGTAAGCAGGCCTGTTTTCAACCTCTCTGTAATATATGATCTCACAGAATGCATTTTTACATGGACTCTTTAAGTGGCCATTAGGACTAAAAAACTGTCCTTTTCTTTGCTATGTCAGATCAGTCACTATGGACAGGATAGGACTGGACATCTTCTTTCATCTGCTAAATCGTGTCCTCTCTAAGAATCACTTCATCACAGCGATTCTTGTTATCACTTTGCTCTTCTGACTTTCCATTTTCACTTCATGTCATTCTCCCTTCCCCAGTCCTTGCTTCTTTTTCTCCTTTTCTTTCATTAATTTTCATAGTGAATTTTGAATTAAAACGCCACTTCTTATTCAATAGGTAGGCATAGTGGTGCAGTACTGGAAATGAGTGACAGCACCTGTATGCAACATGTGAAATCCACATGTCAGGTTAGCAGTGTGGTGAGAGGCCAGGAAGCAAGGGAGGCAGGGGGAGGCAGAAGAGGAAGACAGGTACTTGGGCCCAAAAGAACGCATTTTCTCTTGCTGAGATTTGGACCTGTGGGCATTTTGTTTAGAGTTTGTGATTAGAAGTATTTTTGGTGGAAATTGCAGGGCTGCTTATAGCAAAATTGAAGCCCCTTAAGAAAGGTCCTGGGGAAGTTCTATTTAGCTTGAATTATATATGTCAGGACACCTATGTGCATGCACATCACTGTAATTGGAGTTAACCTTCAAAGAACTGCACACAGTTCCTGTTCTTCATGGATGGGAAGAATCAAGTCTTGCCTGAAGAGAACAGAAATTCATGTTGAATCATGACGGAAAGAACTATGTGTTTCAGAAAAGGTGAAATGTGAATCCTTTTTGAAGTTGCTGTGAAGAAAGAAGCTTGTATCACTGCTAATCCTGTGTTTCATAACTATGTAAAATATGAGTTGGTGTTGTACAACAAAGCAATCCCCTAAAAACCTAGAAATCAAAATAGAAAGTCCTTTGATAAATGAAAGTTGACATATTTTTAACATTTGTTATCTATAGCATTGCTACAGACACTGTGCTACAGCAAAACGAAGTATTCAGTACCATTTTTCCCGTGCAAATACCTCATGGCTTCTGCTCCACAACAAATTAGAAATTCACCTTGATCACATAAGGACCACATGGTGCTTCACATGAAACAATCTCCACCCAAAAAAATTGTAATTTGTTTTAGACCTAATTCACTCCTGTCCCAAGCAGTTAAGCTGCAATGCCTTTGCTCTGCTTTGACTGCAGGACTCCCTCCATGGTGGGGGGATGTGCTGTGCAACCTGCACCCAGTGTGAGAGCTTGTAGCTGGAATGGCAGCTGCTCTGCAAGGGCCACCCCAGATGTTTCTTGGCTCACTTGGCAGACTAAGGGCTGCCTGGGGATGCAGGAGACACAGACTGTGTCTAAGGCACCTTTCTAGCAGAGGGAGTTTGAGAGCATTCCCTTCCTGCCAGGTTGTGTGTGGGTCAAGGAGCACTTGGAGTGGAGGCAGAGTGAGGATGATGGCGAGTGTCAGGGATGCTGGTTTCTGTGGGAGAGGGCTGGTGTGGGTGGGAAAAGCAAGTGGGGGCTTTTTATGCAAAAAAATTGCTTCCTCCTTCCTTTGGAACTCTGGGCCTTGTGATTTTCAGAAGGGAAAGTGCTCAGTTATGCAGGGAAATTAGGTCAGGTGGTGTACTTTTGATGGCTGACCTTTGACTGAGATCTTTCTTCTGTGTTACTGACAGAGGCCAGTCTTTTGTCGTTCAAGTAATTTTCAGGATATCGTGCTGCTAATTGAAATTTTTTCTCTGTATACATAAAGTCATCCCTGAGCTGACGTAACTGCTGCCACCTTGCTCAGCAACAAAGTTATGGTGGAAATTTTGAAGGTCAGATGACTGCAGGATGATGAAATGCATGCAAAGAGAAATGAGAAAATTTCTGAAGTGGGTGTTTGCCTTTTGTGTTGCCAACCTCAGTCTTCTGCGAACTGTTAATACTGGAAAATTGTAGTGCAGTAAATAATGGTGGGTGTTCCATAGTTTTTACTTCCATACAGAGTCTGCTTCTGAGACTGTTTCCTCATCTGGCTTGAGTGGTCTGTTAAGTGTACACTCTTTAAAATGCATCTAAACTTTTTGATTTTGTTACTTTTGTGAACTAACCTTGTGTTGTTTCTTTTTTCTCATATAGTTTTCCCTACACAAAATGGAAAGGTTGCTATAGTGACTGGAGGCACTAAAGGAATTGGTTACCAAACTGTGAAGCATTTGGCAAGACTTGGCATGCATGTGATAATAGGTAAAGTCATTATTTTCTGAATATACTTTTTCTTTCACAAAGTTTTGTTTTTCTTTTAAGGTGTATTTTCTTTCCAGCATAAGTAAGGATATGTCAGGGGAATGTAGGAAAATGTTTTGCTAGCATTTAGCACAAATAAATATTGATTTATATTTTGCTTTGCAAGATCTTAAAAAAAGTAGTTGATGAGATTTTTTCTGTAAGTCTTTGAAGAGTTGTACTACCTTAGATAAGAAGTAAACAATAAAAAACCTTAAAAATATGAGTATTGACAAAATAATTTAATTACTTGTTACTGGGAATGGGTTATGCATCAGTGTTAGGGTGTACATGTTCATTAAGAGGAAAACAAATTAAGGCCTTGAAGGAATATTACAGAGTTTAGTGGGGGATGATCTGTGTTATAAGGAGAGGGCCTTATAGTCCTTTTAACTTCATCTATGTAAAAATAGCACATTTCCTTCTCAGTTTGTCACTGTAAGAGGCCTCTCTAGGCAAAACAAGGAAATAAATACCTAGAGATTCAGTTGTGTCAGTCTGAGACAGACTGGGCAATTCACCTTTGTTCAGTGCTTGTTTCACTCCATTGGTAATAAAGAGTTGAAAAGGTGACTGTGTTAGAGCGAGACATTTGAAGTTAGGTGAATTTCTCTATGAACTCAAAATCTGTCCTGTGTGCACCATTTCTTCTTTCTACCACAGACACTATTTAGGAGACCTTCTATTTTTTAAAGCTTTCTCTACTACATATATTTATATTTATATTTATGCACTGTCTACTAGATCATAATGTAGTATAATGAATACTTATATGTTCTAAAATGCTGCATTTTCTCACTTCATCTTTCCTCAACTAGATTTTACCTAAACCACTGTAACTCTTCTTCCACAGAGTCACTGAAGATTACTGTTTCATTCTACACTATCAAGCTAGTGATGCTATTTTGTTCAAATTTTATGCAGAATTTGCTCTCTCTAAGGTTTTTGACACAAGTCAAACCCACTCTAAACAATGGACGAGAGCATAGTAGCCATGTACTTTTAATGTAGTGCAGTCAGTAACATTAATGGAGTTGTCCTGGAATCATACAGGTGTAACGTGGAACACCACTTACTCATACATGTTTTAATAGATGTGTCAAACCCAAGTGTCTGCAAAATGCAAGTAGATGCTGTTTTATAAAAAATATCTAACATAATAAAAAATATTTAGCATAAATGTTAGATGTTGCTAATGTAACTAGATATAGCTAATGATGTCAGCATTAATATTTCACTAAAATTGCTTTTAATCTTTAAGGTGGACTGCAAAAATGTATTCAGTGGGAAAACAAAAAGGGTAATTTTCTTCTCTTTGCATAAGGTCATGGAAGCATAGAACATTCTTCTTTTTTTAAGATTTATTTTGTGTCACTTAAAGCTTAGGGTGTTCCATGTAAAAAAATTCAGTGTGAGTTTTGGGAATGGGAAGGTGAGGTTTGAGTGCAGAATCTGAGTTTTTTCAGCTCACAATCACTCCATCATAAATCTCATTCATTCAGACTCACACCCATACTCTTGTAAGGACCAAGATGTATGAGCTCATGTGATCTGGTGAGCATCACCTGAGAATGGAAAAAGGTCATGCCAGCTACTGAGTCCTTATCCTGTCTTTGTGGTTCTTCTTGATCAGAAATGACAGGCTAGTTTATGGACAGAGGTTGTGCAGTCTCCTCTTTGGACATATTAACAATTCGTCTGAATGCAGCCTGTGTTACTTGTTCTAGGTGAAACTGTGCTAGCAGGGGGATTGGGCATTTCCAACCACTATCATTCTGTGATCTTTTATATTGCTCAGCAGCACTCTGTATTTTCCCTTGTCTGCAATATATAGGCTCTATCTATAGACTATTTCTAGGCTGGGCTAACAGGAAAAGTAATGGTATGGTTATTACGCTGTAACCTGGAGAAGTTATCCTCCTGATGGCAGAGTGCATGGTCATCTGCTGGCGGTGGCCTTGACATGCACAGCACAGGAACAGTGTCCTCTAAGCATGTCTTTTGTTTGTTAATAAAGGGCATTCTTTTAACTCTTTGCTCTTTCTTTTGGTGCTTACAGACACACACACTTCTATTCACTCTACAGTTGTATTAATCTTACTATTTGCATTACGAATCCCTACAAATGTAAATTAATGAAATTAATTATAGGAAGCATTTGATGAGTAAGTCTTCCAGCTGATTCATTTCTTCCGAGCAAATTCTGACCTAAAAACTGAGCCCTGTGAGTCACAGCTATATTCTCTGCCTGTGAAATCCTTCAGACTAAAGCAGCCCTGTCAGTAGAATGGATAGTCCCAGGCGCTTTTCCAGCTGCAAGATCATAACAGTCTCAAAAGCACATTAAATGCAATGACCTTCCATCCTTGCTCATAACTGTTGGGCCCAAGTGTCCAGAGTATGTTTGAAATATCTGCTGGCACATTGGCATGCCTTAGCACATTCTGCTTCAGGCCACACAAGGCTCAAGTAAGACAGCAAGTGTGCTCAAGCTTTCTCCTCTAAAAGTGTTTTCACCCTATATTTGTATATAAACATGAACTTCTGTGAAAAAGGTGTGGATGTTAAGTGATTTTGGGCTTGCAAGAGAGACTCATATGTAGCTTTGCAGTCAATCATGCTCAATCACTGAATGCTTGTTTCCCATTATAGGAACTGTAGCAATAAAAGATGATATCCTTGGAGCAGGCAAATGAGTCAAGCCTGAATGTCTGATGTGAAAAATGATTCACCATTTGTGATGGATGTGGTTTTGATTCAGTTTGACATTTTAGAGGAGTAAATATTTGAAGCAACCTACTTTTAAATCCAGTCTACTGACAGAATGAGGAAAGCAAATAAGTAGAAAGCATGTTACCTTGTGGAACGTGAGTAGGCACTGTATGAAAAGGCAGTATGTTCACTCAGAGCCTTTACAGCAAGTGTTTTCATAGTTCTTTTAAACCTTCTCCCTTTGCAGTCCCAGCACAGGTGCACAAGACTCCATTCCCCCACTGATGGTTTCCCTCTGCAGGTGCTGCTCACCTTGCCCTCAGCCTCTCCCTGGGAAAGAGGTTTTGATGAATGCTGAAATGATGAAAGTAATTTTCCATGTTTGTTTGATAGATTTCATTGAGGCTTTCTGCCAGACTGCTTTTCCCAGTAGCCTTACTCATAGTCAGCAGGGCTTTTACTTTAGGAAAATCACATGGCAGAGAGCAAACCCATGGTAGGGAAAACTGATGGCTGTGACCAATCTTTGGAATCAAGCTACACAGGGAGCTCCTGCTGCCTCCTATGCGATTCAGTCATTGATAAAAAACCTTGAAATTTCATTTTCAGAGAGAGAAGGTAAATGACAAACTGTATTCATCAGTGACTGATATTGAAGGTAGTATTTTGTGTGCACTTACAAATAAATATGTTCTTCACAATTAGGACATTGGAAATCAGGATATCCTGGACATTTCTGTGACCTCTCCCAGCCCAGGGCATAAAACTCAGTAGTTTCAGCTCTGATTCAAGGTGTTTGCCACAGTTTTGTGAGTCTGAATTTAGACTGATAAAAAAGCATGAGGTATTCATATTCCTTCCATCCTTGTTCACAGCTGTTTAATTTTATGAGGATTCTGTATGTGCATGTAAAAATTGTTGCCTCAAAAAAGGAGAGCCTCAATTTTTTTGCCCTCAGTACATTAATAAAAGAAGGCTGAGATAATGTTTGATGATATCTAATATAGAAGTTTTGATAATTCTATCTGAAAATAGTGAATGAAAATCAAAAGACTTACGCCTTTACAATGTTACACATATGTTGCTTGGTATAAAACACCAGATTCAGAACAGTGTAATCAATCTTTCTGAGTCTAAGTATGTCATTGTCACAGTATATATCAGGTTTCTAAGACAGGCTCACTCTTTGAAGAAAGAAATCTCATTGTATTTATATATGTATATTCAGGTGACTTCTCTGAGCTCTGCTATTTTGGCTTGAGCTCTGCGATTTTGGCATAAAAAAATGTACTTCCATCACCAGATTCAGCACTTCTGTGTGACTCTGGTAAGCCCTGCAGGAGAACAAGCAAGAGATATTTCTGTCACATCTTTCATTCCCATTAGTTTTCAGTTTTCAAGCTGGATTGTCTACATCATGAATCAGACAATTCTTATATTGTATAATACTACAAAGTGACTTTAGAGGGATAATTAAATCCTATAAAGATGGTGCAATTGTTCATTTTCAAAGACATTTTGATTTAGTTTCAATTACTGAAAATTTCTATGGGTTGCTTTAATAGTCTTTTTTTAATATACATAGATCTATGAGATGCTTGGGTTATACTTTTTTTTCTTGAAAAGTATTTATTTTATTAATTTCAGCCAGGATTTTTTATGCCTGAATGAGTTCCAGAGTTAGTCAGAAAGTGTTAACATTTATCAACCTATAAAAGGTGGGTGATGATTTCTTTTTTCTGTATGAGCATAAAGGAAATGCATGCATATTGCTTTATAATTGTAATTCAGCTCAGGTTCTATCATATCAGTGCGTTGTAATCAGGGTTATGAAAAACTCCATTTACAGTACTGTTACTTATGCACCATACATGTGCACACAGCTGCACACAGTCTTCCAAATATGTACAAATTTTGTCAATTCAGTCCCTAATTTCTGTTGGAAGATTGTCACGTCTGTGCTTGTTTAACATGTGGTGCTTTCGTTCAATTTTAAAATAATTTTATAGGAGGAGCACATAATGAAGTGTCAAGTCCTTTGAATTGTATCAAGCTATTGAGGGTGATAAAGACCAGGGATGTGTGAAGAATTGCAGGAAGACTCGAAGAAGCTGAGTGTTAAAAGACATGTGTAGTTCAATGTAGATCAATATGGAGTAATGGACATGGGGAAAAATCTTAACACCAGAAAAAGACTTTATGGATTCTGTGTTGACCATCATCACTTTGGAAGTAGATCTCAGGTCAAAAGAAATAATTCTGTGAAACTCAATGGTGCTCAATAGGGTGAAAAACCAAAATATTAGAAATTGTTAGAAAATGAACAAACTAAACAGACAATATGAGTTGATTCACCTGTATGAATCCTTTGTGGGCCAGAACCTTAAATAGTATGTAGTGTTCTGGTCTGCCTATTTCAAAATGGTTTTAAAGGGCTTAAAGGAAAACAAGTTTTATCAGGGGGATGGAAAGGCATCCTTATGAGGAGCAACCAAATGGGCTTGGAGTCTTCAATCTGTTCACTGTCTCTGAAGTATCTAAAATGAGCACCTAAAAAGATACAGAGCTTAAAATCCTGTGGAGTTTGTTACAAACTCAATATAAATACAGTCATATACATCAAAAAGAAATTTAAAAAGTCTAAAACAGGCCACTGTGATTGAAACCAAAATCCATCAGAAGTGTAAAAGTATTTCCGGATTAGTATCTGCTGCATAAAACCTTAAATCAGCCTTGGTAAAGGAGAAATGTAAGGTGGACAAATACAGGTGCTGGGCAGTTTTGGGAAGAACATTGTGCAGAGGCCAGTAACTGTAATGTTTACATTGAAAAATAAATCAGACATTTAAAAAAATGTAGAGCTAAGTATGTGTTAATGAATTTTGGAAGAGTTAGTGCACTTTTTCTAGGTGTTTTTTTGATTTATTCATTGAAATATTCAACTGTGTGAATTAATTTAATCCTGGTTTTCAAAAGCTTTTGTTAAGATTCATGGCAAAAGATTTAAAGTGCCTGGCCTGTCTTGAGATAAAAGAAAGCTCTCTTGTGGGTTAATTATAGATTAGGAAGCAGAAAACAATATCGAGAAATAATTTGTCAGTTTTGAGCTGGAGCAAAGATACTTGTGGATCTGTAGACAGATGTTAAGTACATTTATTAAATACAGAATACAGGGTGAAGAGTGAGATGATGCATTTTTTAAAAAATATGTTTAGGATATTCAAAATTATTTGACTGTTGATAATTAAAGGATTTGAGTTTCTGACATGTAAGGAGAGGCTGAGAGAGCTGTATTGAACCTGAAGAGAAGAGTCAGGGGGATCTTCTCCAGTGTATAAGTACCTAATGGGAAAAAAACTTTTTTTTTCACCTTTTTTTTACATTGTGGGTGGTCAAACAATGGCGCAGGCTGCTGGGAGAAGTGGAGAAGTCTCCATCCCTGAAAATACCTGAGATCTGACTGGACATGGTCCTGGGCCACCAACTGTAGCTAAGGGTGGGACTGGGTGGCATCCAGAGATGCCTTATGAAATCTTAACTAATATGAAGAATAGGAAATAATATCCCAATAGTAAATGACTATGCTATGAAGGGACGGATAAATATAGAGTGTTAGTAAATGCAAATACAGAATATGAGAAAAAACAGCCACACCTATGTATTTACAAGAATAGGACCTAAATTAACTGTTACTCAAAGAGTTGAATAAATATTGTGATTTACTGTTGAAAGCTCTATGTACAACATCATCGATATTTCATGCCAGTCATAAAGGCAAATAAAATTATATTGCTTAGCAGGAAAGAAGATGAAAACAGGACAGAAAGCGTCCCTCTTCCTTTATAGAAACCATTGGTTCATCCTGTTGTGCATAACCAAAAGGAGGCTGGTTGAACTGGAAAAAACTAAAGAGTGATGGTTAAGAGTCCAGGATGGCTTTATACAAGGTGGGGCACAGAACAAAGGTCCTTCTGCTTCCAAACAGATGACTGAGGTGTGGTATCATGCAGTTACGAATGGTGTAGGAACTGAAGGAGAAGTGGTCATTCCCTGTCTTACTGCACACAAAGTAGAGAACATCCAACAAAACAAAAAATACAACAACCAAACTACTGAGGTACAACCTTTTGAAGGTAATTAAGTGTGTCATTAAATCAGAAAGCCTGCTGTCTCAGAACTCTTTAGTGATCAAACGCTTGAATGAACTGAAATCGCAATTAGGTGAAGCAGTGCAGGCCACATTCATTGGGCAGCTATGCATGACCTTTGCTTCAGGAAATCTCTGAAACTTCTGGCTTCTGGGAGGGTGTACTGGAAAAAAATCACTCCTAGACTTATTGCTCTAATTTCTTTTCCTTAAACATCTGCTTCAGGTTTGTTGAAATTGTTGGAAAGAGGGCACTTGTCTAGATGTATCTTAGGTTTGATAAACAGGGTCGTTCTTAACCTCTTGTTGGAACAGATGGGTGGCTGAAACCTAAGGCAGTAACAATGACTTTTTTCTCTCTTTGAAAATTAACATTCTCTCCCTTGCTCATTTTTTGCTTGTTTTCTCAAAGGAACACAACAATGTTTTCACTTTTCATGTAAAAAGATCATATATTTAATAGTGACTACTGTGTTTTGATGACAAAAGATATGTGGTATCTCTAGACACAAGGAAGTTTGTATCATGTTCACAAGTTCTTTCTATAGCTGGTCACATCCTTATAGCTTAGTTTATTGAAATCCATTCCTTAAATGTTTAATGGATTAGATCCAAGATCTGTATTCCTTTCATTGAAGATTTTATAAATTCCTGTAAAAGAAACTTTATCAATTCCTTAAAAAAAACCTACTCATGTGCTATATTGAGCTCAAATTTCTCATCCTTGGAGATTTTGGGGACAGTCATTCCTCTCTTTTGGGTATGTTCGATTTGTTGTGCACACTCATAAAATCATAATATTCCTAATGCCAGTTGAAAGGATTTTGGTTTTCTCTTGAGGCACTGGGTGCCCTCACAAGCCCTGTCTTCAGGCTGGTGCTTCAAAGAAATCAGTTCCCCTTCGATCATAAGGAGTGTTATGCTACTCTGAGGAGAGGCATCTTGATTCAAATTTCCATTTGGAAGCTTTTCTATTCTGTTGCACAAAGGCATCTAACCATTATCCTTTGCAGTCCCTTAATCAGATGATACACACTTATACAGAATTGATTACTGTACCACCAAGCTTCTCCTGGTAATGCACATATCAGTAAGAGTTTATGGGCACCACTTCTGATCTTGGGTTGTTTGAAGTCAGTGGTGGGGAGAGGGAAGGACCATGGGGCATGCTGCACACCCTGGAAAGTTATCCATTGTTTCAGGGATTAACTGATCTGTAATTATGGCTCCATAATCAAGGATGAGCGTTTATCCCAGGCACTGGAGAATGAGGGGGTCGCACTTGCCAGTGTTTGGGGGTGTGGGGAGGGCTGGGATGCGCTGTGCCAGCGCAGCTGCCCTGCCTGGGCAGCTCTCACACCTGCCTTACCTCCTGGGGCTCCCTGCACCGGGTTTATCGCAGGCCTTGTGCTCAAGGTGGCTCTCAGGCTCCAAGCTGTAGGGGTCAGGACTTCCTCTGGACACCACATGCTGGTTGCTTTGAATCTTCTTGGTGTTCGTCTCCAAAAGTTTTTATTTGTCTTCATTTTGTGGTATCTTACTGAAAGTGAGAATTTTTTTCCCTTGAAAAACTTAGGTAAGCAAGAGCTTTTTGGATTTGTGGGTTTATTCTCTCCAGGCAGCCTTAAGCTTTACAGACTCTATTGTTGATCACAGACTATTTTAAATTCTTTATAGTGCCCTGAAGTACAATTCCTGGAAACATCAAGATTGCAAATTCTTAATTTTGTAAAATACCATTTGCAAAAGCTCTTGCTTTCTTTATCAGGATGTCTTCTACATAAATTCAGTGTGTGAGAGGCAATCACTCTTTTGAAGAGATAGTCGCATTCAATGAAATTAAAAATACCATATAAAAGTACATATAGATAGAACCTCTAGGTATAGAACCCCATTAACTAGAGATAATGTGGTTTTAACACATTCTGGATTTCTACAGGCTGTGCTTTCTTCTGCCTTGTTCAGACTGAGCAATCTCTGTGATAATTCTGTTGAAATCCCTGAAATAACTTTCAGAGGATCTACTTAAGTGACTAAGATGACAGAGCTTGACATTTAGGATAAGATCCAAAGCCTATTAGTGCTGATAAGAATTTTAATATTTACTTCTCAGGTGGCTTTATATCAACTTGCTTTGACTTGTGGTGTTTGTATAAGTGAATGTGGAGGAGATGAGTAAATTTCTTTGAGTAAAAGTTGTATTTAAATAAGTTTTCCTTTTTCTCACAGTATTTTATTAAGAATTATATTTTTTATGCCATTGAAATCTGATTTTATATGGGTGCGCCTGTTTAGAATGAATTTATTTTTATGTTATTAGGGTTTTTGTCAGAATTTATTTTAGTCAGCTGTTACTGAGTAAGTCTTACCCAATTTTTTCACTATTCTGTGTGGACTAAGTGGAAAAAAACTCATCAGGTAGGGTACTGAACGTTTGCATAAACAGTTCTTGAGACAACTATGTCTGTTTTGAGTTCCCTGTAGACACTTTAAATTAGCATGAAAAGCAAGATTATTATAGGTTTGGATACTTTAATGATCTAAGCTCCCAAGAAAATGAGTCCCTCTTTCTCAAAGCTTTTTTTAAGATCCCCTCACTGCATAAAATATATGATCTCTCTTCCCTTTCTTATCCTTCCCTTCAAACCACTCGAATTGACAGTAGGCAGATCTTATGCTACGGATGCTATAACATTTTAAATGGATAAATTCTGGTATATGGAACATATGGAAATTATGGTGAATCACTGAAAAAATGTCCAGACAGATGATTATTTTGTATATCAAAAAATATTTTAAAGAATCATGACAAACATGATACTGAGGATTTAAACAATCTGACAGCAGTAAGAAATTTACCCTCAATTAGTAAGCTATCCTCTTCCTGACTTTAGGGTGCTGTACACCTGTTCAGTGCACTTGAAGGTTGTGCCCTTTAGTGGCCCAACTTCATCATAGGATGCAGATTAGTTTTGATTTTTGCCAACCCAAAGCTGACTGTGTTAGCTTGGTGACTTAAAAATCTTTTTTTTCAAAATTTTGAATAATTAATATAGAACTTAAAAGGAGGTTGATCTTTTTGATGCCTACCACTCACTTTGCTTAGAGGATCCCAGAAGGATGTACTAGAAGGGAAGTAGTGCAAAAGTGCAATGTCCCTTTCCTCTGCCACCCGCCCTTGGCAAGGGGGTGCTGATCTCCTTAACCTAACTCAGAAGCCTAGATTAGCCTCTCAGTTTCAAGGTATCCTTCTGATCTAAGTGTCTTTGAACTTTTCGTAAGGATTTTGGTCATTTGTTCAGTGTCTTTATTCTTCCTTATAGGATTTTCTTTGGAAGAAGGATTTCAAAATCCCCTATTATTGTGGCAGTTTTCACCAAGGCTATTTCAATTTTGCAGTACTCCAGCCTTCAGCATCTGGTTTTCAACTCTGTTGAATCAGGCTAGAAAGAGATATCTGAAGTGACTGTTTAGAAAAATAATTATATTTTTTCCCCAGTGGTCTAGAGTGAAAAATATGCAAATATTAATAAAATGAGCTCATTTGGAAGGCGCTGAGCTTTAATGAATAACCATTTATATAACAGCAAAATAAAACAAATTAAAATTTGTTGTGAGCACAAGCTCTTTTAAAAGAACAAATTAAATGAACATATTGAGAGTTAAATCAAGAAACTGGAGGCTTTAATAAGCCTGATCTTTTAATGAGAGGTGCTGAATAAAAGGGGAATCAAATAAGATCTTCACAGAATTGGGACAAAAGTATTTTTATTTCTAGCATAACACTACCCAGCCTAATAACAACACATTGAGTTTGAAATCCTACCCTATTACATTACTTGAGGTGAAACACTGAGGAAAATTGATCTGTTGCCCATAAACCCTGCCACAAATTTGCCCAGAAATAGCAGTTTCACTAGAGGGTTTGTTGATGCTGCTTCTATATCTGGAAATTAGCATCAAACTGAATGTTTTGCTTCTCTACAAGGCTGAATGGTTTTAAAGGAGGAAAAACAACAAGAAGAAAATACTGCAAATATCTGCTTTNATTTATTAATTCTAACTAAATTTATGTAAATATTGAGTTTTCTTGCATATAATGAAAACAAAGATGTGTTTCAAGTCTTTTTTTACTGCAGAAGCACAGCTAAAACTCCATTCTCAAAAGAATGCATCTTAGAGTAAATACAAACATGTACCAGCTAATGTGAACAGGAGGCTGAACCAGATACCTCCTGAGGTCTCTTCCAGCTTCATCTTATTCTGTGATAGTGTGAAAGAGAGAGCAGGAGGCTCTCTTGTAGGCTGGCACAAGAAAAAAAATCTGCATAGATATCTGTATAGAAACAGAATTTTATATAATGAGAAAAAGAAGAAGGCAATTTCATGAAGTTCATAAGAGATATGAGTATTTTTATTCAATTTAGATAATAAACTAAGGTACTTTGATGTTTCATGCTATGGAAAGTATTTGTGGATGGATAAATTGAATGTCAATTTAAAAACCTTACCTTGTATTAACAATTTCTACATCTCTTGTACTTACATTTTTTCCTTTGATATGTTATTAAAAAAATGTCAATAGTAACCACCCACCTAAGCTGAATGGCACAAAAGGCATTTATGTGATGCTTTATCACATTTTATGTTAGCACTAATAAATACTCTTAGGAACATTGGCAACAGTGTAGTCAGGATTTTCCTCCAACTGTGGAAGTCCTCATTTTGGAAAAAGACCAAGGGAAAGTCTGCTTGAACCTGTAGTGAAGTTTTTGCAGATACAATTCACTTGTCTCACATCTCACAGACTCAAATCTCAAGGCAGCTGGTCCAGTAGATAGTCCTATTTTATGTGAATAAATGAGATCAACTGGCAGAACTTGTGTGAATCGTGCATTTGTGCAGCCCTTTTTGTAGGCTTCTGCTGCCTGACAGTTAGGAAGCACACCTTTCCACGTAAAACTTCATACTGGTTTTACACTGTGGTTGGCACTTCATAGTGGCACTCTTTAAATTGATTCCATTGCTAATTTTTCATTTCCTGTCCTTTAACAGCTGGAAACAGTGAAAGTGATGGCCAAGAAGCGGTGAGGAAAATAAAAGAAGAAACTTTGACTGGAAAAGGTACCATAATATATATTTTCCTTTAAGAAATTATATTTACTGTCACCTCTTTTTATATGAGGTCCCCTTGTGTATTGCTAAACTTTTTTTTTTTAAATTTGAGGCACTGGAACAGGTTGCCCAGAGCAGTTTTAGTTGCCTCCTCCCTGGAAGTGTTCAAGGCCATATTGGATAGAGCTCTGAGCAAATTGGGAGAGTGGAAGATGTCCCATGGTGGGAGGTTTGGAACTAGACAGTCTTTAGTGTCCCTTTTAACCGAAATGATTCTGTGATTCTATGAACCAAATTCCTGAAATAAATCTGACTCAAGGGTAAAATGCATAGGATATATTGTTAAAATGTTTTCAGCCTTGTTTGACTTTACTGTTTGTCATTGAAAAAGGGTTGCCTGCAAGTTACAGTCTGCCTGCATATGCATATGTGAATGATTTAATAGATGGGAAAATATTCAGAATACCAGAAACTTTTGTTAAGGGGAGGATGACAGCAGGTAAGAGTGTGTGCTCTTTTTGTTTGCTTGTTTTAGGAGCTAATAGGTTTTTGAAAGGTCAAGGCTGTTGGATTGCGTTATTTGACACATATTAAGAGCTTATAATATTTCACAAAGTATAATATATATAAATGGACCTTTCATATCAAGCCTAAATTCCTACTTTTTGTACTTTTTCTCTTCTGTTCTTTATCTGATGATCTATCATGTTTGCAGAGGTATAAGGATAGCATAGCTTGTTAACTAAGAGAAAAGGCATGCTCCACACTATCTGCTCTGTGATTGTAATTTGAAGTTTATGGTGGAGATTAATGCAGTTCATATTTTTGTCATTGGGCGTAGTTTGTAATGGTGCATGATGATTCATTCCTGCCACTTTGATGTATAATTTCTTGGCAAAATAATAGGGCAGTGTTGCTAATCCAACATATTTAGGATCTTTATGGCTTCTTCCGAGATCTGATTCTGTTTTTGTGCCTCTAATAATTACTGTTATGATGATCAAAATACATGTTAAGTATTCTGTTAAAAAAACCTTTCATTAGGATTTATCTTTTGACTTAAATAAATGTGCATCCATTATAGCCTCGGGATACACATACACTGGTTAAAAACACCATAAATTAAGACATAGTTAGAAGGATCATGAAAGGAAAAAGGTAATTATGACATCATTAAAATATTTTGCTGGAAGTTTCTGTACAGAGACCAAAACCAGTTGGAATTAATTATGTCACATGACTTGCATGAAGCTGAATAAACCAGGGTCTGTCTTATTTTCTCCCTTCTCTGTGATCACAGCTCTCCAGTCTTTCTTGATTTTTCTAAGTAAAGTCAGTTATAGCCCTCAGTTATAAATTGTTAAGATATAGATGTCAGTTTGAGGAAGCTGCAAGTGTATTTAAAGTTGACTGAAGCTGTTCCTCATTGCAATTATTTTGACTGAGGCTTAAGTAATCTCAGGCCCTGATAGGTTTGGGCTAAAAATAAATTGGAAGATTATTGTCTTTTTGGAGTTTCTCACTGATTGATGGAAATTTTTATTTACAAGTTCAAGGTCCTGTACAAAAGACTTGTGCAGAACTGAGTGCTACTCCTATGTTACTGTTTCTCAATGAATTTGAACTTTGCGTTTAACAGGATGTGTGTGTAAATCCTGTAACCAAGTCAGGGCTGTGCAAGAGTATCACCTTTTCAAAAGCTACAGTTCAAGATCTGTTTAGCTACTACTTAAAAACTTTATTAGTTTTCTTGACCCTTTTCCCCTGCTTTTTTCTTCTTTTGAGCATTTTTCATGGCCCATATGAAAACACTGCTTCCCAGAAACTGCTCCCATCAGGAATATCAGACTCTTGCAGAACTACTCAAAATACTATTGTTGGACAGCCAGTGTGGCAAGGATTGGGACAATATAGCTATAATGGTCAAACAATATGAGTGGATGCCATCAGTTTGTTATCCAGATCTCACATCTCTTAGAACAAAGAAAATCTTGGTTTTTATCAGGTTAGACAGCAAAAGGGAGCAAAAGACCTTGTCCTCTCCTTGTTGCCTGGCTGAGCCATACATAGCACAAACATCCCCAGAGACAGCTCTGGGAAAATGCCAAGCTTATTGAATGCAAGTAATTACAATGTTTTTAAAGCACTGTCATCCTTCTCTGTCTTGGCCCAGTGTCTGTCTGGAGCTCTGTCTGATATCTAAGGGTAAGTAGTTTTACTTGACATAATCTGTACTTCTGGGACAAGTGAGATTCAAAGCATGTACATAAGTAATTCCTGTGAAGCAGATGATGAGCAATAATGGGCTAACAGTTGCAGAGAAGGATAAAGGATAGTAATAAATAGGCTATGCATGCAGATGATGGGATTTTTTTTTTTTTGTAAAAGCATGGCAAGACATGAAAAAAGGATGGACAGAACTTCTGAAAACAGGGAGGCAGGAAGCCTGGTTTCCCATGCTGGAGACATGAAAAGCAGAGCCAATGCCAAAACAGAATAGAGTACTGGAGAGGAAAGCAGTTTCAGCCATTCACCTACAAAGCAGGGATGCTAAAGGACTCCAAAAATCTGTACAATGTAGCACTTTACCTCTTCCTTCCACCCATCCTCTCCCCTGGTGCGGCATCAAAAACCTTCTGAATCCTGAATCCCTGCTGATTCCAGACAGTTTAAGTCTCCTGCTTGGTTTTGGGCCTCTGTTCTGGGTGACTTAGTGCAAAGTGTAAGAGGGAGGACTTACATGGGCAGTTGAGTGGAAGTAAATAAGCTACAAGTCCTTGGGGCATGATAGACCCAGTTAGCTTAACCATTAGAACATCCTCCATGATAAAGAAATCACAGCCCTCAGATATCCAGAACAGGCCAGAAGTAGTGCTGCATTGTAATTAAAATTCTCACATGGGCACTATTTCCAAAAGACCAAGGGCAACACATTGCTACACTCTGAATCATAAAGCTGGGAGAAGCCAAGATGATGTGGACATTTATCTTGCTTCCATTTGTTGAACTGGGAACTTGTGTTGTTAATAGTAGCAATTATAAGGATGGGAAAACCATTGATGTCTCAGGATTGTTGCAGAGATATTTTAATTTGATAAATCTCTGTAATTTGCACATAGGGTGTGTCTGTGCTAATGCGTTCCTTAGTTAGATCAGTTGGGTGCTTGTCAGGCAACCCTCAGCTCTTGGCTGCTTGCTGAGCACAGGTTCCTATCAGGAAGGTCACTGCAGGTCCTGGACAAAACTAGCCTGCACAAAACTAGCCTGGGAGGTCACTTGCAGCAGTAACAGAGCATTACTGCATGGCAGCAAACTTTAGAGTTTACCTGAACTAAGCTTTCCACAGACAAGTGCATATGTCAGGTGCCCAGCACAAAATGAGCTCCAGAAATGGACTTCTATTGATCCTAACTGCTTGTTAAAGCAGCCATAGCCATAGTTACCAGTCGTGAACAAACTTCATTGAGTTGCAGAAATGGGAGGTTTCTGTGACAAACTCAGCTTTCAGTGATACTGGAAAAGAATCTCTCCATTTACAAAACAGTAACAGTGTTTTATCTCCTGACTCAGTTACCCTCAGCTTATGTCTCTTCAGATGAAATCTGGTTTTATCCTGATGATTATAAACATACAAATGTTAAAACTCATATGTAAACATGAATGAAAGCTTCATTCATTCCAGCAGAGGTTCATGAATGCCAATGGGATCAGCAATTAGCAAAACTTTATACATAAATATCACACAGCACAGTACTGAGGGAAGGCTCTCACAACCGAAGTGTAGGAGCTGGAGTTGCAACTAGAGTCAAAGAAGAAAAAAATTAACATTTAGTGAGAAAAGAGGGTGTAAAAGTCATATTAAGTGTAGACCTCTTCAAAAGGAGAAGACTGTGTTTAATCTCACCCAACATTTCTGCGGGAATTCAAATAAACCACAATTATAAAACTACGAGCTAAATTCACAGCTTTCATGATACTTCCATTTGAAGCCAGGTGAGAAAGGAAGAGTCTTTGTCCCTCAGAGTCAGAGGAATGCAGAGGCTAGCATAGTGGGAACCAAATTGTGTCATTTACAGTCTGACTGACATCAAGACAGTGTGGGCCAAGTAGTAGGATGAACTGTCTTTAAAACAATTTGTGTGCATTTTAACAAGCTTGGCTTTTTCCCAGAGCTTTCTCTAGAGATGTTTATGCTACATGTGGCTCAGCTAGGGAATAAGGACAGGGAATAGAGGCAAGGTCTCTTGCTCCATTTTGCAGTATAACTTCCTAATAGATAAGGAATTTTTCATTTTTATTAGAGATCTGAGATTGAAGAATTGACATGAAAGAAGAAGGGCTAATATAGCCGATACCTACCGTGTGTAATTACAGAATAACTTGTGGGTGGTTTCTCCATTAACATTTGCTATGTCAGGCACTCTTTTTAACAGAGCAGTCTAGCTTTTTCTCCTCTGTACTCGCCTGTTTGTTTGTTTGATTTCCCTGCAGCCTAGAGAAAGTCATTTGCTGAGTTCCCAAATTCACAAGCTTTTAAACTTGGTGGTGGTATTTCCAGCATGTTGGTGGGAGTTGTTTTCAGCTAAGAGTTCAGTTCAGCAAGGACTGGTGCCTTGTTAATATGTGCAAAAATGTCTGCCAGGACTTTTTCTTTTGCATGGCATGTCAAGGATGTCACTATGGAAGTGGTCATCCAACCAGTCAAAAATAGTGGAAAATTTTTGTATTTGAGACATGTCTTCTACAAGTGTGCATAGGCATGCATGAGTTTATGCTTGCTTGTGTCCCATTTTTTTTGTAGTGTAGTTCTGAGTTTCAAAGGCATAACATCCTGGGCTTGTGGCTAGACCTAATGTGGCTACTTTGTCTCTTCTACCACATCCTGCTATTGGAATATCCTTTCTCTACCACTGCTGATGCTGAAAGACCTGTAGAATTGGTTTAAAGAGCTCCCTGACAATAACAGTGCAGTTTCCGTCTACATGGCTTCTTTTCTCATGCTGATGCATTATCTCCAGTTCTTGGCTTTGGCAGATCGATGATTGCCCTCAGTTAGATTTGTACAGTCAAACACCAGGCATATGAAGACATCTTGAAAGCCAAGGTGGTGAAATGAATGAGTGCAAAGAAGTCTCAGTCTGACAGTATGCCACTTTGCAGGACCCTATGTGGAACAGCAGAGTTTTTCTGCTTTGTCGCTTGATGACAGGTATAAGAACCTTGCCTAAATACTAAGATTTATTTTCCTTCCATAGCCTCATTTGAGATTATATCAGGTATATTCAAGCCATATGAAAATATTTGAATATTGAAAAATATGTGTTAATCTAAGCTTCTTTTGGGATCCTCCCCATGCACAAGGGATGGAAGGCTCCTTTCTGGAGACCAAGAAAGTAATGCATGGGCTAATACTTTTTTCTCAGTGCTCACGGCACTTACATCCCTTATCCAGTAAAGACTTTTTGCTTCATATTAAGCAGGGAAGATTTTAACAGAAAAGTGTCTCCAGAGCCCTCTGATAAAATCACTTAGGTGAAAAGTTTTCAAATCAATTGTCCTGCTTTTGTGCTTGTTTTACATAATTCTTTGATGCAAAACCATGGTTAAATTTGTTAAGCCTGTTTGCTTATGTGTTTTCTTGTTCTCATTTTGACTTCCAGTGTAACATGATACAAGATTTCCCCTCTCAGTTCTTACAGATACTTAAAACAATAGAGAACCCCCTTTTGTTTATTTCTTAAAACACTTTGGAAATTGGATGGTCACGTTAACAGTGTGGCAAATCAGAAATTAAGAGCAATATTAATATGGTTCACATAGCTGAAAATGAGTTGCCTATCTGGATACTGAGATGGAGATAAAGTCTTTCAAATGTGAAATGTATTCATAATACAGGCGCAAGCTCCGCCTGTTGGTTTCCTGAATTCCCATTTCCATTGGAAATGTGAAACACATTTCATTAACAGGCTCTGCCACTAGGAAACATGATTTTCTCTTATTTAAATTATCTCTAATTGAAACTTAGACACAAAGAAGTGCACAGGTGTAGCTGTAGGCAGAATGAAAAGGTCCCGTCAGATGTCTTGAAATGATTTTCTGACTGTAAATCACCAAAGCTTTGTGTGACTAATGGCACCAAAGCTCTGAGGTTAGGATTTTGCTGATTGTGCTGCCCTACAGAAGGCAGTCTGGAGAAAGGGAGTTTCAAATTAAAATTGCCTCTTCAAGGCTGGAAAAAGCTCCCATTTCAGACTTTTACAGGATTTTGATCATCTTGTATGTACTTGTAGAGTCGTGATGTTGTGCAGTGACTGAATAAAGGTGTTCCTGGATTTGTCATTTCCTTTAATGTGCCATTATTTTTTTCCATCTCGAGCAGTAGTTGCAGGCAGGTTGTGTGAGCTATTTCCAGACTTTGTTTTCAAGAAAATTGCCAGCATATACTGAAAGACAAAGCCAAGAAAAAAGCAATTTATTTTCTCTCTGGAATGCTTTCATATTTCTCTTCCAAGAACTACATTATATCTATCTTCTGTGGGGCTTTAGAAGTTAATTTGCTTATAATAAATAGAATATTTTCTGTGGAAATAGCACTGGCTTCTGTACTTGGGATCCAGCTGCCAAAAGCATGGAGAGCTTGTGGGCTGGAGTAAACGTGGAATAATCAGAGCCTGTTTGCTGTATGAGCAACCTCCCAGGTATGAGCTGCACATCAAACAACAGATGCTGGTCAGCCTTAGTGTGCAGACAGTGCTGGTCTTTTCTTGTCAGCTCCATCCTTGCAGCAGTACAGCAAAGCTCCAGAGGGAGCATGGCTAGAGAGGAGCCTCTGCACCTCTGAAGGACCAATACCAGTGTCCCATGTTTAATTTGTGCTTCAAGGACTATTTTTCAATTACAAAGAATTGAAGATCTGAATAGATGTTCCAGTTCTTAAATGAGTTATGAGCCAGGCTCTCCCCAGCAGTGCCCAGTGACAGGACCAGAGGCAATGGGCACAACCTAAAATGCAAGAAATTCCTTTTAAAAACAGAAAAACAATATTTCTTTTTGTTTGTTTGTTTTAGCATAAGCGCTTTTGGATGTCAGCACAGGTTGTCTAGAGAGTTCGTAGATTCTCCATCTTAAGAGATATTCAAAAGCCATCTGAACACAGTCCTGGGCAACCACCTGCAGGTGGCCCAGCATGAGCAGGGGGCCTCCTTCCTCAGCCTCAGCCACTCTGTAACTTTATAAGTCTAGCAAATTTTAGCTGCCAAACCCATATGAAACCCTGTCTGCTTTGTGTGTTCAGACCTGAATCTTGTAACATACACAGCTTCCAGGACTTCAGGGTCTTCCAGGAACTGTATCAGTGTTCATACAGTGCCAATATTAAGACTCTTTGGTGCATATAGTGATAAGAATGGCATTCTTATAGAATATTATCAATAATTTGACCATAATGCAGTCTTGGGAAGCAAGTATTTGAAAATAACTTCATAGCAGTGTAAAAATCACATCTGTGCAAGTAAAAAAATACATTCTTCGGGAACAAAAGGAAGAAGTGTAGGAATGCTGATGTTTAGAGTAAGAATTAATCTGAAGCAGCTTCCATTCTTGTTTCTTTTGGTGTTTTGTATTTTCGTTTATTGTTGTTGCCATTGTTTTTATTTCTGTTATTTAGGTGGTTTTTGTTTGTTTGGGTGAGTTTTGTGTGTTTGGTTGTTTTTTGTTTTGTTCTTGGTTTTCATTTGTTGGTTTTTGTTTGGTTTTTGTGCAAGGAATAGACTAATGTTTTTTAAGACTTAAGTTTGAAAATATAGTTTTGAAATTTAATATGTTCAAGATTATATAATGTATGTCATCTCTGACACATTTTAATCATCTGACTGTAAATTATCATGCTTATGTACACTCCTAAACCCTTCTTAGTCTAAAGTCTTGCTGGAAGTGTGTAATGCCAGCTTTTTTTAATGATCTTCTCTGATACCTGGTGCTAGAAAATCTTGTTTGTAAGAAGAAGAAGAAGAAATATTCCTTAAGATAGTTATAAACTCGTCAATTAAGCCAAACTTCTAACATGAGTATCATTACATGCCTAACCATCATGTCTCAGTTTGAATTTCTCTTCATATATTGAGGCACTGTTTCTGGACAAGGTGATGTGAACTGTTACCATCACCTGATTAATTTCCCCAAGATAATGCTCAGCTGTGTTTCATTCCTTATTTAATTTTAACATTATGTCTACCACGGACTTCTCTTACCATGATTACTGTTGACTTCAGGCTTCTTGGCAGGAGTAGCTCTTCACAACTGATGTGACTTGAGGAGACAAAATAAATCAAATCATCTTTCCAACATTTTCTTTGACCTAGTTGAAAAGTAATCCTTGCCAGTGCTTTAGCTCCCAAGCATGAAAAACGTGGGCCTGTGGTTGGAGAGATATCTCCATGGCTCTGGGCAAGATTTGCTGTTGTTCTGTGTTTCCTCTCCTTTTACTTCAATCTCACTTATGCTCACTTGCGCTTTTTTAAAAAGTAATTTACAACAACTAAGCTTCCTGGAACATGTTTCTCATTAAATGATATGGTGTCTCTACTTCTGTCTCTTTTAGAATTTGATGGCATATCAGGGAAAACAAAAGGAAGGAAAAATAATATAAGGAAAAAAACCAATTTCTCATTTTCAAAACTTTGTCATGGCTGCTGGGGGCTTCTGAACTGGAGGTTTGTAACAAGTTAATTTTCCAATCAAAAATATTGCAGGCTTTCTCCTAGCTTATACTCAACACTCGAAAATCAGTCCACGCAAAAATCCCATGGCCTTAATTGGAACAATTTTTTGTGAAGACAGAATTTTTGATGAAAATGAAGACAGAGATATGTCTGTTTGAATGAGAGTAGTTATTGGCAAAAGAGAGACAGAAACACTCATATCTGCAAAATAACACATAGAAAGTGCAGAATCTCTGTAGAAGGGATTAATTTGAAAAGTGGCAGTTTGTGTTCAGCCCAATCCAGATCAAAGACTTTTCATCCTGACTATGCTTCCTATGTCCCAGACTGCTGTACTATAAAAGACAATCTTTGTTTTAGAATTGAGACCTTAAAATCTTCTTGAATTAATAAGCTTCTGCTTATCAATGCTTTGTGTTGATTTTCAGATACACACTATAAAGGATATGGGATTTTTTAGCAAGAAAATTTTTCAAAAATTTCTTTAAAAACTAGATTTTGTTTAAAAATTTCCATAAAATGGAAATATCCTATGGACAACACTTTTGTGTGAATCTGAACCCTCTTTCCATCAGTCTATTTGTTTTGTTTTGTTTTGTTGTTTTTTTCTTTGAGTTGATGTAAAAAATAACTGTTCTGTCCCTGGCTAAGGGAAGTCTTCAAATGGGATTTTCTTCCTTTTATTCTGAAAGTAGAAGAAAAAGAACATCTTCAGTGTTCATCTCCAGAACATCTCCAGAAAAAGGTTGATATACTGAACAGTTCTCCTAAGAATCTTAGGCTCTTCCTCTACCTAAAATGATCTCGAGTGGCTAGAAGAAGACTGCTATATTAGAAGATATATGGAACAACTTTTTAGTCTGGTATCATAATCCTGTAGTTACCTTGACAACTACCAGTGATACATAACTATATTGTGTTTGCCTCTCCAGATGCCCTTTCAGTCAGTCCTACAGACACACGAGACCGAATATTGTTTGTTTGTTGTTAATTAGCTTGAGTCATACCTCTAGAAACATGCTAGTCAGAAAGCAATACCCATTTCTGTATTCCCACCCAGAGGATAAAATAGTATGTTTGCCTTTGCTTGCAAAAGAGAACAATTTGTTGCAGTGCTCCCATATCCAGTTAACTTTCCCTTCATCTCATCAGTGCAATCAAAAGTAGAGCATTTAGGGCCATGTTTGCATTTATTGGTGAGAGCTGGGTCAACACCCCAGGATGCTGGCAGTGTGTGTATCTGTGGAGATGGGCAGAACATGGTGGCTGCAGCAGCTTTGGGGAGCTGACAAGCTGTGCTGAGAGGTGCTTCAGCCCCTTTGAGCTCTGAGGTCTGCCACTGTCTCCTGGGGGCAGGCTGTCCAGGCAGAAGCCCGGGGCACAGCTGGGTGTCTCAGCCTTGTGCAGTGGGTGCACAGTCTTTAGGGGAGTCTGAGACAGAGATCTTAGTAATTTTTTGTTGTTGTTTAGATGACAAAGAACTCATCAGGTAATGTAAATTGCTGGTGCCAAATGTAATTTCTTGAGGGTAGTCTGGAAATATCGTTCTTAGGCTGTGTGAAAATTTAGCACCTATATCCTTAGTCTCTTAAATGTAATTTTACCTTATTTTCTGCAAATAATGTTTTGAAATGAAGCCATTCTTTTATGCTTCTAAATGTTTTCATGGGAGTTATTTTTCAGAAGCTGGATGCAAAATAGCTAATCCTTCATTTCACCTGGAAAAGTTCTACCTGCCAGCCTCAGTTTTAGGGATCTGTAAAGCAGCAAAATGAGGACAGAGCAAAGGATTTAAACGATTTCCTTCAGCCTACATAAGAAGCACGTGCTTTGGGGAGTTTGGGTCCAGTGCTGTGTGGTGATTCATGGGGGAGAGTTGTGTAAGGAGTGGCCGAAAGAAAACAGTGGTTGTGGGTCACTGCCTCAGCCTGTTCTCTCCAGCTTGAAGGGGAATGGACCTAAGTGATGTTTTCCCTGCTGCCTGGCTTCATGGACCCTTTCCATAAGCTGCCACTGCAGCAACCTTTTAAAACACACCATCATCTGGTGCTAAAAATTAGTGATGTTTTTCCTTCAATTCCTTTTTAATACCAGGTGAGATTATATGTCACTGATGATATAAGGAGTATTCAGTCTCAGAGGGATGGTATAAATTTATGCTAGCAGTACTAAATTATCCTTTTACTTAAAAAATAGACTTTTGTTTACCGACCTTTTTTGTTTTTAAAACGTTTTTTTTAAAAGAATTTCTCTTTGCGGGTTATTTAAAATGTTGCAGATTCATTTCAGATAATATTTATTTAATATAGTTTAGTCTTTGTGTTAAATAAAAATCAGCCTTCTACTGCAATGGATGCTATAAAAAGGAATATATACCTATGTGTTCAGAAAGCAACTGAGTCAGACACATAAAATGAGAGAAAATGAGTGAAAAAATGAAAATAGGTAACAGAATGATAGGAGAAAAAAACTACAACATGAATTCCACATTTCATGTTCCATTTTCTTTTCAAATGGTCATATTTTTTGATTTAGTTTTAAATTTAATCCAAAATAGACAGTTAAGACACTAACATGCACTTTAATAAGCCTAAAAATGGGGAGATACTAAAGGCTGAGAGGAAAGAGAGACTAAGAAGAAAACTAACACAAGGAGTAGACAAGGATGAAGAAGAATATGAAGACAGAGAGAAAGAAAAATCTGGAAAGAGGTTGCTGTTACATAAACTTGAAGTCACATAAGATCATATCCAGAAGATACTGTGTGTGGGGGGTGACTGTTTATTTAGTGTTTATGCTAAACAGACTTTTGAGTAGAGAGTCCCTGAATAAAGAATTGGAGCCACTCCATAGTTCAGGATTTCAGTGCTGGAAGTTGCATTTATTGCACTAAGGTTTTAGAGAAGACTCTCAGAGAGTCATGTCCCATGACAGCTTTCACAGCCGTACCTGCTTACAAGGAAGAGCTGGGCTAGCACAGTGCACACAAGGCTTGTTTAATCCCCCAGGCAGAATGTGTGAGGGTACAGGGTTTATTTTAGCCCTCAGCTTACATATTACCCTCTAATGCTCCATCAAGGAAAATGGTGTGTTTTCCCTTCCATTCTGTATACTTAACTTCCTTGTCTTCTCTGAAGATCTTCCAAAGTGTTCAGCATTCCCAGCACACTTGTATTTCCAACTCTGTCTCTGTCATTCTTTTCCCTTTCTCTCTTCCTCACTCTTTCTTTCCTTTCCTTACTCTATCTCTGTTTCTCTTTCTTTAAAAAAAAATACAGAATGGAAAATACAGCTTTGTAACATGTATCTGGCTGCTTAATATTTTGTTTAAGATGGTACTCGTGTACTCATAGGAGTTGCTTTGTGTTCTATGGTTTGCATACTGCAAGACAATTTAAAAAATCAATCAGAACAAGTGTAGTTTATTGTGCTTTTTCATTTTCAGTTCTAAAAATAATCCCAGATTAATGGTGCTTGAATAGTCAGAAATATTGCACATTTTTGGTGGGACAATGTGATTTACTATTTTTCATATTTCATTCACTAAGTTTTTTTTTAGTTTCTTCTTAGCTGGTTTCTGAGATGGAAACATAAACCTACTGCCCAACCAGGAAAAACAAAGGTCTTCATTGATTTTATAAAGGATTAGAAGAGTACACATGAATGATATGGATTGCATGATATCTTTCCTCTGTCAACTATTCTGTTAAATTAGTCTCAAAGATGTCAAATTAAAAAACCCAAAGTAAGAGTGACATGTTATGTCCAGTGGGTGTTTTTGTCCTAGGAAGAGGTATCATGCTAGCCTTGGGAAAAGCCTGAAAGATAACTTCCATTATTATTCAACTGAAAAGCAGAAAAGAGTGACTGAATCATTAAGCTAATTTTCTCTGAAGGGGATGAAATAGCTGTTGATGAGTTTTCTTCTTTCTTGTGTTCCTGCCCTCTTCATCTCAATGTCTCCCTGGCATCTACATTCCCACTGTCCTTTTCCCAAACCTTCCTTCTCAAGTCCTGAATGTGTTTCTAAATATTTCTGGCTTTCTTTTTTTATGTCTCAGAACTACAAATTCTGAGTTTGGCTGCCAAAGGCAAGGCAGAAATAGGTATCAGTGGGCAGACACAGAAATTTAAAGGCAGGAACTTAATCTCTACTTATCCATCTATGTATTTTCAGCACTGCCCTCAATCAGTTCCTTGCCAATGTGGCTCTCTTTTGCCTTTGATATGGGAGCTTTTTGGTCATCCCTTGCACAAATAAACTCAATTTTTTTCTCCTTTACTAGGTTAGCAAGGGAAGCACCAGAGTTATGCTATGAGGAAGAGTATCCAAAGCCTCCATTCACGGCATGGAGGCACAGAGCTTCCTCTTGCGTTTTAGGGACTGGAGACTCACTCTGCTCTGTGTTTTCTACAATAGAGTCTGAGAGGGCATTACAGATCACCACTGCTGAGGTTGGAAGCCCTGTTCATTCTTCCCTCTCTCTTCTGAGGCAGGTGCATTTGAGGTTCTTCTATCAGTGTATATTGACCCAATTCTCAAGCATTATTAAAATCTGGGAAGATGTTTTAGTGGCTTTATGTTAATTCTGGACATGAACAGTAAGCAGGTAGAAACCTGTGAAACCACACTGGAGCTTTAGGAAGATAGAATGAGAAATAAACCTGTTAATGTTACTTTTCCTTTCCTGACTTTCTTTAGTGTTTTTGGGGGGTTTTTTGGGGTGGGTTTTTTCCTTTTAAGATGACTTTCCCTGCTACGGTCCAGGTAACTCCTTGGCTCCTTAAAAAGTGAACATTAAAGAAAAATAGATATTATGGTCAGAAAATAACTTGTCATTTATGCAGGACTAAGAAGAACTGGTAAGCATTCTGTACCTGAGAGTTTGATAGAATGAGAAATAAACCTGTTAATGTTACTTTTCCTTTCCTGACTTTCTTTAGTGTTTTTGGGGGGTTTTTTGGGGTGGGTTTTTTCCTTTTAAGATGACTTTCCCTGCTACGGTCCAGGTAACTCCTTGGCTCCTTAAAAAGTGAACATTAAAGAAAAATAGATATTATGGTCAGAAAATAACTTGTCATTTATGCAGGACTAAGAAGAACTGGTAAGCATTCTGTACCTGAGAGTTTGATAGAATGAGAAATAAACCTGTTAATGTTACTTTTCCTTTCCTGACTTTCTTTAGTGTTTTTGGGGGGTTTTTTGGGGTGGGTTTTTTCCTTTTAAGATGACTTTCCCTGCTACGGTCCAGGTAACTCCTTGGCTCCTTAAAAAGTGAACATTAAAGAAAAATATAATATTATGGTCAGAAAATAACTTGTCATTTATGCAGGACTAAGAAGAACTAGTAAGCATTCTGTACCTGAGAGTTTGTATGATTACATTAACATGACTCATAAATATCAATAAACATGACTCATAAAGCTACTTGATTGTTGCATCCACATATTTCTAACCCTTGTGGGGGGAGTTATAGCCTTCTAAATAACAAAGTTTAGGGCTGCAATTCTATGTCTTCTTGAAAACAATGGTAAACTTTCAATTGACTCTAACTTAATCAGGGATTCTACCTCATAATTTCAAACATACTTTCCATACTTAATTAGAAATTTGCCTCAGATTTGTCGGGGAAGCGACAATTCCAGAAGTTCATCTGGACAGTTACTCAGACATACACCAGGAAGGCCAGAATTTTTATCCTAGCTGGCCATAAATTTTTTCTGGGAGACCAGTCTCATGGCTCTTCAAATCTGAATCGTAACAAGTGTGCAGGCAGCTGCTATTCCCACTCATGTATGCACTTGCTACTAGAAGACCCACAAACTAAATTTCTCAATTTCTTCAGTCAGTAAGAACCATAATTCAGCTACATATTTTAAAATGCGTGCCTTGTAGTATTTTTGTTTCCAATGAATTTACAGTTAATTGCAAGGATTTTTTGAAGGCTTCTAAACCCTTATTAGGCTGTATAACACTGAATAGTTGTGTGATTTCTGTATATGTCAGAGTTCATATATGCTAATCAGTCTGACTGCTTAGAAAACACTGCACAGCATCAGACTAATTTGCAGGGAGAGTAGCCTGTAAAGACAGGCTTTTAGCTGGTTTCAGTCACCTTTTGTCTGCACATGGCCTGACAAGCAGCTGAGTTCTTGTACGTTCCAAACAGCTGCTGTTCTAGTGCAATGAGGCTGAACCAGGCTTTTCTTTATTAAGGATGAAATCAAGCCAAAAATAGTCTCTGTAACTACTCTTTTCTTTTATTCATGGTAGTTACAGGCAACAAATCAAAGACCTTAGTGCATGCCCTGCCCACCATGCACACACAGTTGCAGGCATCTTGCAGTCCTTTCTTTAATGAGCTTCTTATTCTGAAGAGGTCACGCTCTTCTAGACTTTGTTTGTTTTTCTCTGCTTGGGAGAAACACCTTGCACGTATCTGCAATCATTTCCCTGTTCAGTGTTCTCTAATTGCGCGCTTTTGCTCCATCTTTCAGGAAGTCCCTAATGATCCTCCCGTGCCTCTGTTAAACTAAATATTTCTATGTTGTCAGCAACTTTCACCACCTGTCTATTCAGCCTGCTTTACAGAAAATTCCTAACACCTGGCAGCTAGCACTTGTTTGGGTATGAAGCAAATGAACAACTGCGTTTCTCTGGAGAGTGCTCAGAACTGGCAGCAGGTAGAGGCAATGACTGCTCCTGGTGACCAGGCCCTTCAGTCAGCCCTAGAGTCAGGTGCATAGAGAAAGGTTCTCCTTGGGGTCCAAACCAACCTGACACTGAAAACCTGGGCTGGGTTTTTCATTTGGTTGGTTGCTTGCTTTTCCAGTGATATGTGTATAGAACAGCAAATGCTCAAATAAAACAAACAATCATGATTTGGAAATAGCCAGTGTCTTTGCCTCAAATCAACCCCGTGTTATAATAACAGTTGCACTAAGCTCTGTGGAACTGAAGAATGAAGCTTGCAGGTTATAAAAGCAAGGAGCTGAAGGCACCGAGAAGGTGACATGCTGGGATGCAAGCTGCTGTTGTGTAGCATCTTTGGGAAGAGGGCATTTTATTCAGGAATTCTCCTGTATATTACCTACCTCAGTGTGTGGGTGTCAAGTCTACTGAGAAGATGGAAGAGCAAGCGGTTAGACACAGCAACAGGAATCTATATCAACTGATCAGAAACCTTGTCTGGAAAGTGAAGCTGATTTTAAGTGAATTAAGGAAGGAAATATGTAGGAAAAAGTTGGATAAATTTGGAGGCTTTTTTTCCTTTTTTTTGGAGTAAAAGATGGAGTCAGGGAAACATGAGCTGCTGGCAAGAACATCAGAAAGCTTTATAAAGGTTTTTGTGAATACTGTGATATGTGCCTTTAACCTAGCTGTATTGAACTGAAAGGGATACAGGTACTAGCATCAAGATAGACAACTACATAAATGTAAGATTTTTGATTTGCTCTTTCACAGCTTAGAGGATTTTTATCTCACAAGGGAGAGTTTCAAGAAACAGATACAATAATAATGGTGGAAGAGTTAGCAATAGCTGAGGGATAATTATGAAGTCAACCTAGAGAGCTGCTGGCTATATTGGACACATTAACTGTATACACACAGATCTTTCATGGTTTTTATCACAATAAATAAACAGCAGTTTGTATTGAATCTCCAGTTTCAGTTTAAAAAATTATATTAATTGCTGACTAAATGGTCATTTCTGTATCCTGGCTCATTTTGTGAAAGTCTCAGAAAGCAGAGCAGTGTGGATGAGACACAGGGAAGGTTTCTGAAGATGAGCAAATGTTGGTCTTTTTAATTACAGTGAGCTCAGCCTCTGAATTCATGAATATGCTTTTTTCTTTGGACTTTCTTTTTTAATATGCTATTTATCATTACGGTGAAGATCTAAAAGCTTCATTTCACTGTGTGAGTAGAGGGAGAATTATAAATTGAGACTTATTTTGGCTAGATATTAATCTTTTCTTATATATGCCCAAAGTGAAAACTCGTAAAGGAAGTAATATTTTGTTTCTTCTGTAACATGTCAATAATAGCTTGTCTTTTCAGCCTTTCTAAATTCAATTTTAGCACTTACGTGTTTACTTTACCTGTTTTAATTAAGACTTGACAGGCATAAAAGAAAAAAAATCTATTTTATGAGCTGATATGATCTTAATTGAGAATGCCTGGCTCTCACATTGTCATTGATTACTTATTTTTGTGAGTTATATCAAGGCACACATGAGGAATATGTAATACTTCCCCCATGGCAAGATCTAACTGAAGGAGCTGAGAGAGCCCAGGTGTTTTAACAATGTGTTTTGAAAAACCTCCAGAAATAGTATTTGATTTTGGAATCCTTGGAGGAGGCAAGGGACAACTTTCCAAACACCTGGACTCCTTGATCCACTTGTAGGATAAGCTTTCCTGCCTAAGATGTTGCAGCATGTTAATCATCTTTGCCATGTTTGAACAATTCTTCATGGTGGAGCTCCAGAACAAAGGTGCAATGGTTTTATGCAGATCCCATAAAAACATTGCCCCATATAAAGTATTATTTCCTGCCTTGTTTTCCTCAGATTTGCAGAAAAACTTTGACAAGCAGGGGTCTGGGTGAAATGGGAAATGAGAGGCTTTATCATGCTTTAGAACTTCTACATCCTTATGTATTCCTCTAGTTACAGAGGGAAAAGTACAGATGCTTTCCTAAATATTGGTTTGCGTTTTGACTCAAATGCAGTTTCTGGGTAGAACCTTTCAAAGTGTGCAGTTGTGATAGATCAGACAAAAGTTGGGAAATGTTAAAATAGACAGAAGTTGGGGTTTAGCTGTTTTTGCTGTGCAGGAGGGAAAACATGGGCAGCAGCAAAGCACAGGAAAACAATCAAGTTGTGTCAGTGAAATAGTTTCATATTAAATGCATGATTTGAAATGTTCATTTCAATTTTCACATATGCTATATATAAACTAATCAGTTTCAAGGTTATTTAAGAAAAAATAAATCATGCAATATACTGAAAAAGTTGAATCCAGTGACATATAAGATAGGATGGTCAGTAGACCTTTTCTTAGATCTTTATGGGAAAAGGCCCCAAGACTATCTGATGCAACTTAGGAAGAATATATCACGTGCATATGAAGTGCTTATTAGTTACTGCTATTAAAAAAATTGCCTGCTGTTGCCAGGACCAACTTTTTGAAGTGCCTGACTTGTATTTTTGAATTGTGTTGTTCTTTCATCTCCAAGATCAAAGAGCCTTGGACCTATTTAGGAATGTTTAGACTGTAATAGGCTCAGTTAAGGTGCCTGTTATATAGTACCTACCCATGTCATGATTTTGGGTCATATAGTCACATGTCTTTCTGAGGCTGAGAAATATAATCTGGTCCCAATTGTTCCTGTGTACACTGAATGACCAAGAAGGTGCTTCTGACTGGTAGCATCTGCATCCCATATCAGGGTAAGTCAGCTGCACATATTAATGCCAACTCTCACCATTGTTTTTCCAGAGAGAAAATCTGGAAACTATGGAAAGCTACTCAGTTCTGGATAACAATAAACATGTTTCCACCAAATTACTTGCTTTGGAAGTGGTTATCAAGTCAAAACCTTTAGGGACATGGGTAGAGACATGGGTGTTTTTTAAAATATTCCACAGGGGGTGGGATAGAATATAGTGAATGGCTGTTGTATGAAGTACTGAGATTCTTGAATTTCTGATCAAGATGATCAAGGGATAAAATCATATTTCAACATTATGAGAGTTGGAGATTTCAAGAACTAGCAATGTGGGTTTTGAGGAAGATATATATCTTAGAGGTTTGTATGAAGCATCTCATCCACCCTGCTGAATCAAAATCTCTGTTTCATCTGATGTAAAGACTCCATCTGCTATGCTCAAGTTCTTCCAGATACAGGTTTTAGGTATTTTTTTTCTGAAGATGTCAAGAGACAGTGAGCATGTATCTCTTTCCTCATTCATGTAGCAACAGATGCATTTGTGAGGAAGGAACTCAGGCATACTTCATGCATTTTTTATTCCATGAAATAAGAAAGGCTTTTCATTACTCAGCATGATATCCCCTTTAGAAACAGTCCTTTGGCATGGCTAATGCTGGTCAGTCTGTCTAACCTCATCTATGCTATTGTTTAAACTCACTGACTGAGGAAGCCTTTGTGGACTGTGTTGAGTAACTTGGATCTTCTCACTTGCTAAAGTGTCTCTGAGGCTTAGCTTGGGCAGTAAGCATGTCTAAACCACTAGAGCCTGGCAGCTGATGGGAAGTGCTGTGGGAAGCATCAGTAACTGGTGGGCTGGACAATTCCTCCTCCTGCTCAGTTTCAACATCAACCACTGTGCATAAAACAGCTCCGCTGTGTCACTGTGGCTCGTGCACATTTGCTGCAATTAATTGTAGGACAAAAATCACCTGAACTGGTTCTAGGGAGCTGGAGTGCCCTTTGGCAGGCCATGAAGAAATAAAGAAATCACCAAATGGTGCTACTGGTGAGGATGATTTCAGGAGCTTGAACTCGGGCTCTTGTAGTCCTGAACTACGTTCCCTGCTACTATAGAATTCCTCACCAGCCTCAGCCATTTGAGAACTGGCTGAGTCCTTCAAGCTCTTTACACTTCACCTTCATTACTAACATGAGAGAGACAGGCACATTTTAAAGGTGATTTTCTGCATTTTAGACAGGCAGCATAAATGGCTAGATGGAGCTAGCAGCTGACATCTACACAACTCTAGCTAACTGATCAGCTCCTTTCTTTCTGAACCTTTGCTGCCATGCATAATTCAATTCTTTACAGGGAGGATAATGTTTGTTGGAATTAGTGAAAGAACAGATTAAAGGCTCCCAGGAAGATACATATATATATAAGTATTTCAATCTGCTACAAAAAAAATGTGTCTCTTTGTAGGAAAATTTATATACTTTTCTTTTTTCATATGAGATAAGGAAGAGTAATCTAAAAAATAATAGACCTACCACTTCCAGACAAACTCAAAAGAGATGTGTGCTAGGGTAGCTGGCCTCACTCCAGCAAAGCCATTAGACGTGGGTAACCCTTAACAGAAGGAAATCTGTTTAGCTCCCCCTCCTTATGCTTTTTAAGGCACTGATCTTGTGTCTTGATCCATTTAGCCTATTTGGCTGGCGTGTTTGAGAACCCACAACGGAAAGGCCACAACCTTGTCCAAGGTTATGTTTACCAGCCACCCCCTCCCCTCACCCAAAACCAACCTGGCAGATTGTTTTGCACCCCTGAACCCACAGAGTTTTCCTTTTCTACAGTTTCTGTATGTTGCATGCCAGCCCTCATCCAGTCCCTTATCTTTCAGCCTGGGTGAAATTTGTACAGACTCAATATGTGTCAGCCAGGATTTGAGCCGAGCCTAAACACAGCCAGAGCACGACCATTATTGGTCACAGGCACAGAAGGGAAGGCTTAACCTTTGCAATGCTAAGAGTTTGTTCTTTCTCTAGTTTTGGTTTTACTTTGGGGGCCAGGGGGAACTTGGATTACTGGATGAAAAAGTAAAGGGCATGAGATAATTTGTGTCATTTATGGTATAAATAGTGTAGATATGGACCCATCAGAATTTTTCAATAACCTAACTGATTATACATCTTTGTAACAGGAATACATCACTGTGTTCAGGGATTTTTGTTCCTGAATATCCTGGAAGTACACCGTGCATCTTTATATATTTCTCTGTGTTTCTGGTGAACAGTTCTAGCTCCCCAAGGGTCTTCTGAATTGAGCCAGTGGTAAAACTATTCTTTATGATGTCGATTGGTATAAATGTGCCAGGATATCTATGAATTAAAATCTACATTAGGCTCCAAAATTTTATTTGATGGTTGTGCCTTGAGGACAAGCATGAACATCTGATTTTTTTTCCCTATTTCAGTTCCTCTGCCTGAGTCTTGTTTAAGCTAGAGACACAGTAAAATCTCTGGGCTTCCAAACTGCCTTCTAGTTGTGTCAAATAGTGGCCATTCATCAAAGAGATACTTTGCTATGCAAGATTTCAGAGAAATGTAGGTATGCTGAAAGGAAAATACAAAAATATTAGGAGGTACTTTTGTGGCTGATCTATTCATCCACCTGTTGTCTATGGATATGTCTAGTCAGACCTTACACGGGTTTGTGCATTTGCTTTGTGCAGTGGGACTTTCCTCACTGCCTCAGGAAGGAGCTCTGACCTCTGTGAAAGACTGCTGGTGGGATGGCCACAGGCCCAGCATCCAAGCCTCATACAGAAGCACATTTCTAGTACATGTACTCAGTATCAACATCTATACATGCTAGATACAGCTGTCAGTTCCATAGCTTCCAAAAATGTAATTTCCAGGATAGCACAACACTGCAAGTTGTCTGGTGCCAAGAGCAAAGGCCAAGTCTTCATTGTCTGGAATGTTTTTTTCTGTTCTGCAGAGATTTGTACTGTGCTGTGTCTGTACTTGCTGGTGAGGTGCCTGTGAGTAGCATCAGTGTAATGCAGATACACCTTACCTTTCTCATTCCCTATTTCATGCAGATGCTCCATGAAATGCGCTCAAAGCAGTGTCATCTGCCCCTTGGCAGATGTGGTCCTTTCCATCTAAAGGTCTCAGGCTGCCACCACCATGAATGCTACAAATAGTTCAGCTGAAGCCATCTTTAAGCCAGACAGAAAAATAAACCTCTCACAGTGGAAAGAGCTCTTGAACATGATCCAGATTGCCTCAGTATAGGCCCTTGGGACTATTTGTGCAGTGAGATACTCTTCACTGTGAATAGAAGTGACAAAATCTGGCCCAGAGTTAGTTCCATGAAGATGTAAATATAGAAACTGCCACAGAAACACGTGCAGGGGCACAGAAGTATTTTTTTTTTCTACCCATGATCTTTACCGGCAAGGTCTCTCTCTCAGAGAGTCACTGCAGCAGTTCAAAGCTTCACTACAGTTGTGGGTTGACAGGGGAAACATTGCTGATCCAGCTCAGAGAACCAGGCAATTTGCTTCTATAAAATTACAGTTAGCAAAACTTTTGGAATTTCATGTAGGCATATTTAAATCGTGTGTATATCAAGTGCTCTCAGTCATGAGAGGAAGAGGGGGTCATATGAGGATGAGAATCTTTTCAGACAGAGAGAGTAACCTTTGCATGAAATGCTCAGGCTACAGACAGGAAAGCTGTCTGCAGCTTGTGCAGGAATCTGGAAGTATTGATTGACAGTTTTCTTGTCATTCACAGAGATTTGCAAAACACTGAAACCTGGAACACACACATCTGCATTGCCCCACAGATGCTGTGAACCTGGTCCCTGGTGTGGTAGGATGGGATGCACAGGCTTTTGTGCAAGGGGCATTTCTTTGGCAGGATGGTTTCTTCTTTCCCAGTTCTGCTGATTCTCAGGGAAGTCATTTCACTGATTGAATTTAATCTATGCTCTGTGAGCACTGTTAAACAGCCAGGGGAAATCAGGCTGAGGTTTCCTCTGTGTGGAGAATTGGATACCCTTGGAATAATGCTTGAGACCACTGAGTCAGCCTTAACCAGGAGCTCTCATCCCCATGGCATGAATTAGCCGTGGTAATCTTGGCAAGTGGAGCCATAAGTAACAAAGCTGCTGGTCAGATATAGGCTGCTTTTAGCAGTGTGAAAGTGTTTCTCTAAGAGTTTCATTGTGTTACACTCTTTTCACTCATTTGCCAGGAGTTGTTTGACCTTTCATTTTTGCGCTGTATGAATGCAGTACATGGGGACTCCATCTGAGGCAACAAAATTTACTTCTTTCTTTAAAAATACCTTTAGTGTTGGGAGAGGTAGGGAATTTTGTTTTTGTTGTTGTTACCTCACATAACTCTTCAGTTCTTTTCCCCTTTTTTAGCTTTTACTTTTTTTATTTTTTGCTTTTCAATGCCAGTTACAGATCCCAGATGTCAAATAGCAGCAGCAGCTGGCTGCGTGACAGATCCCTTAGGCTGCAGCTGGGTGAACACTCCTGGACTTATTCTAGCTGTGTCATATAGATGGTATGCAGATGATTTCTCAGAGCTGTCATGCTTTTCAAATGCCTCTAGCTTCTTTTTTTTTTTCCTTCTTTTATTCTGGTAATACACAGAGCCTGGAAATTCAGCTTTGGAGAAATCCTGCTTGTATTGTGTACAAGGTCTGTGGATCCAAAGGATGGCTTATATGTGCATTATTCCTTTTACATAACTAAATTATTCAATTAATAAATACCAAATATTTCTAATACTTTATTAGATTAGGGTTGGCTATATCCTTCAATACTCTGCATTTGTGAAAATAGCACTCTTGTAAGAAGATGAAAGGAGAAATATTAATTTAGGAAGTCTGATCTCTCTTGAAAATTACATACTAAGTGTCCAAATTGGTTGAATGACACTTCTGGTACTTTTCTCTTCATTAAGTCAATGTGAGTAGTTTGATTCAATGTGAATTACAGAACAGGGCTTCAGATTTCAAGAGATGAGAGAAGCAGAAATAAGAGTAAATTTTCAGTAGAAATAAAAATACACAGTATGCTGTATTATCTACAAAGAAGAGTTACCTCATTATATATTTTAAGATCATCTGTGCTGGTGAATTTTCTGTAGTAGTTTTGCTGTACATTACTTTTAATTAAATCCTTTTTGTAAGGTGTTGTAACTCTGCCTAACATTAATGCAATCATAACAAATGTATGATTTTTCTTTAAACTACATTGTATGTTTTGTAAAAGTAGTATGGTTTGAAAGAGGAGTACAATTCTGCTTAAACTTTAGCATTCTTACTCTGAGTCAATAATACTTAGAGAGCTGAATTATTTAATCTCAAATTATTGGAACACATGCTTAAAACTTCAAGGTAATATTTCGGTATAATTTTCTATTAATTTCCCTCTCCAGTACTGTCAAGGATATTAATCAACGAAACAGTTTGTTCTAGAAACAGATATGCTCATTGACTAAGCCACTGTTTTTTCCCTTTTGGGCAAAATCAAGAAAATAGATTTCACCAAGTGGGGCAAATACACTTTCTCTAAATGATCTAATCACTTCTGTAATCTATTTTGTCTCATATTTGTTTTCTCTAAACATTACCTGCAGCTAAAATGAAGGTGATTGTTGTAGATACATGAGAACCCTTCCCATTGCACCTTTCAGAAATTATTGATTTTGCTTGCAGACACAATACAGAACCTAGCTCAGAGCTCTGGGAAAATGCAGAAGTGCCATGCAAAAGTAGCTATAAGCCAGTAGAATTTTCAGCACCAACGAAGGCAATTCCACTGTCATTTATTTTAAATCTAAAGACAGTGTATGTGTTTCTTCTTTATAGTTATTGATTTATGTCTTGAGTGGGGTACCATACAGCCTACAGCTATGAGGTTTCCCATAGCTACGTCTGTGTAACTGTAGTTCATCTTGCTGCTTCCTAGTCACAACTTTCATCTTCCTAGAGACCCCTCATATTTACAGATCTCCAAAGCACATTGCAAGCTGGGTGTCAATTCTCACTGAAGTTATTAATGTTTTCCCCCTTAGCTCAAAAATATTTTTATTTTCCCTCCCTAAAGGAAATGCTATGTATTGATCAGTGTTGAAGCTTCCTTTTGATGAAACTATGCAGAATAGATCTGCCCTGGGACTCCCTAATAGGAGATTAGTCTGAGTGCATTTTAGATTTCTGCCCTTGATAGTCCAGAATAGAATCTTTCCGGTTTTCTCTGGTTTCTTTTTCCCCAGCAGTATTCCTTGTCCAGTTGAAATTCTGAAGGAGACACTCAAGACAATTGTTCATCTCCTTTAATCTTCTGTTGTTGTCAGGAAAGTTCCTGCTGGTCCTTTGTTGTGCTTCCAGTTGGTCAGATTGCTCACTCTCAGTCTCACAGATTGACTATCATGATAGAATGGCAAAGCATCCTCACTGCTCTGAAACAAACTATAATAAGCATGCAGAAGTTATCTGCTAAATGTGTTTCTATGTTCTGTTTCATGTCTTTCAGCAGGAGGCTTTATTGCAGAAGCTCTTTCAAATTATCTCTGTTTTCTGTCTTTTTTTTAATTACTATTTTTGTATCAGATTGATTCTGATTTGGCTACATTTAGTTATATCTAAAAATTTACAAGTATTCTAGAAGCTTCATGCAACACCTAAGGGAGTAAGAAGTATTCTGCTTAGAAATGGGGTTATAGAGAAACTTGGTAGGGCTTTCCTCCTTTGGTTTTTTTTCTCCCTGCTTAATAATTTCATCTCCAAATCTTATGCCTTATTTTTCTTTAAGCTTATCTAAATTGCTAACCATCACCATCATATTTTTTCCCAAGTTACTGGTCATATTTGCCTCTATTTTCAGCCTTTGCAATGTAAATTCTTCTGATAATTCCCTTCAGTTACCTGCTCTTCCATCTGCCTGCTTGATCTCCTCCTCCTATAAGCCCTAGTTTCTTACATCATGGCATGTTACCTAGCCTTACTCTGGGTCAATATGCACAACTTCCCCTGGGACTTCAACGGTCTTGATCATTATCTTTCCTTTTTCATTTTGTTTCTCTAAAGCCTCCCGCTGATGTAAGTGTATCTTTGACTTCAGCACAAAGGATATCAAGCTCCACATGCATCACTGCAGGACTGCTGAAATAGTTTGAGATTTGCTTTGTAAATACTTCTGATCAAGCAGGCTATTTCTCTTCTCAGCTTATTCATGGATACTCAGTACAAAGATCACCTGATGTCAGTGAAAATTTATAAAAGAATGAAGATTTATAATGCAGAGATTTTCAGTTAGGGCTTTTGTTTGGTTTGTTTGGGGTTTTTTTCCCACCATAAATCATCATTGTAACACCATGAATTTTAGCGAGAGCTTGAATTTTGTATCATGAAAGAAATTCCAATATGCCAGAGATACAGGATTTTCAATTCAGATATCATACATTAACTGTAGTATATTGAAATAATTCTTCTGAAAGAGCCCACTACAAATAGAATTGTAGAGGAGATCCCACCTTGGAAACGCCTAAGACAGACTGTGATATTGCAGCTTTCATGTTTTCACAGGAGGGAAGATGATGTTTTGCATGAAATATCTGGAAACAGATGGATTCCTCTGGCCTGTGAACCTGTGTTTCTTTAATGGTCCCACTATTGCACAGAATCATAAAGGCAATTACATAGTCTGAAGAAGAAATGTAAGTCAACATAGGAAAAAAATCCAGCTAAGAGAAACATGGCAAGATGGCATTGAGCTTATCCATGTACACTTCTGTCAGTGAGGAAAAAGCTACTTTTCTGTTCAAATCTTCTTGAAGTTGGAGGCTTAGAGGAAAACATCAAGGAAAAACAGGGTTCTTCTTGTCAGGTGTTAACAACTATGTTTAAGTGATGTATTAAAATGCTTGAATTGTAAGTTTTTGTGGTGCCATAGTGTGACATGTCTCTGTTCAATAAACAGGTTGAACCGGGGTTTGTGCCTTATCTAATATAAAACATCTCTGCAGCTTGTTGCAGAATTCAATCCTCGTGTATGGAAAGTTCTCTTTTCAGGCCCTATGTATGTATTATATGTACCAGATAATGAGGAAATACTGCTCTAACCAAAAACTACAAGTATCTGGAGCTCATGAGAGTGTCTCCTCATTAATGAGGGGAGAAGAAAACAAAAGAAAGTATTAAGATATTTCTGTTCATGACAGAACCAGACATTCATGTGTCATATACCACAATGTTCGATGTATATGTTGACTGCCTGATGTGATTTGAGGCTCCTGTGAGTAATAGTGATGCTGTCCTCCATTTCAGTAGTACCTAGGCAGCAACTGAGTGCTCCATCATAATTCTCCAAAAGTATAAAGCCACAAAACAAGGAAAAACTGGGCATTAATTTGACTAAAGGATAGACAAAGATATGTACTCCAAGCTGCATTTTGTGACGGGGTCCTAATATTGTAGAAGAACGATAATTTAATCTGTTCAGTAATGTTGGTGATCTTTCTAATGCCATTCAATACCAATTACTTTATCATTTTATCAGTTTGAATTATCTTCATAAGTAACCATGTATTTTTGGTTGTTTGGTCAGAGAGGTGACTCAACCAGAGAGAGACTAGGAATGACTGCAAGATGTACTGTGCACAGTAATTGATGGTGTCAGATATACAGTTTTAAAAATATTATAAGCAGGAAAACCTCCAAGCAAACTGGATTTTCTATTTGAAATTCTGAATTAATTCTGCATGAAGTCACAGTGTTGTATAGTAATTGTTTTCATTTTCATATATTTTCCTTTTAAAATTTTTATTAAATGATTAATCTAGTTACCAATTCTGTATTTAATAATTTTCATGGAGATCAAAATCCCTTGGAATATGAAGCACTCCTTAGCATGTGTTTTGTAATTAGCTGTAAAAATTTACATAATGAACTAAGTAGTTAATTTCTGAATATGATGTGTATCTGTGTATATGAACCACTGGACCTCTGCCCAGTGCCTCTGATAAGAGAGTCTCAGCTAATCAATTCCTGTTCTGGAGCTTTTGAGCCTTCCAGTTAATTCTAGTCACTCATCTGGACAAATTCACCATGGTTAAGGAGTAGTTAACTGCTGCAAATTAAAATGATAGCTTTTATTCACACTTCTATTGCCTATGCTATCCATACTTACAAAACTACTGGGGCAAAATATAAGGAAAATCAGACAAACTGTGTCTTTTCAAAGATGTAATCTGTAATACTCTGACTACCTTTCTACCCAGCTATGGTATAATCTAAGGAGAGCAGAGTTTCTTGGTTTGGAACTGTTGCCTCCAAATATGTGTGTCTGAGTACCTTTTAAAAAGCCTGTTTGTAGTGTGGCATTCATGGCTCACAGGCCCTAGCGTGGAAATGATTGCCTCACAGACAAATTAGAGCCATTACAGTTGTTTCCTATAATGGACAAGTCAGTGGAAAAACTTGTAGCATCTGAGGTGTCACAGTCTAAGAATGACAGAATTGTTGACCAAATTACATTGACAATTTCTTTGAGTTTTGCTAGGGTTAGAATAAAATATATGAAAGGAAGGGTTTTCATTATAGGAAATGATGGTGATAGTTTCCACTAAGAATATTACTCTAAATATTTCTTTAGAGCCAGTATTTGTTTACACCTTACAGGCTTCTGAAGTACTTGAGGATTTTTTAGAAGGGGAAGAGGAATAAGCTCTCCTGTCATTTGGAAAGCCCAGATGAATAAGAAGTCACTTTAGCCATGGTATGCTGCAAAGGGTGATGTACCCAGTGTGGAGTCATCAGCTAATCAGGACAAGTCTGCTAGGCAGCAAAGTAGGACAACAAGCAATGGGCAGAGGAGTGAAAAGTCCCCAGTAAACTCATTTCATAATGGATTTGCTTCTTTGAGCACTGAGACATCCTGAAACTGGGGCCATGCCCTGCCCTGCCTGGATAGCACAACCAAGGCCTTATTTCTCTCATTTAGAAGCTGGGTGTTCTTCATTAAGGCATGTTTGCTCTTCTTAATAAGCTGTGTGAATCTATTAAGTAGGGAGGCTTGACTTGAATTGATTTGTTTTGTTTAAACATGCTCTAGCTTTTGCTCATGTATATAGCTCATAAAAGGAAACCTGTTTGAGTTTAGCCTAGTATTCCATAGTGATTACTTAGATGTGCTGTCATAGCCAAAAGCTTAGAGTCTAGGATTTTGCTGGCAACAGTGCAGCTGCAGTAATTACAATGATATGGAAAACTGAACCACAATTTAAAAACCAAAAGAACTATTGCAACTCTTACAGTTCAGAGATTGCTGAGTAATGTCCATTCAATATAGGTAGGTAAAATTCATGATGCTTTTTTATTTTTAGTAATTAATGTGGATCAAATCTGTTTCAGAAGCTCTAGTTTAAGCATGCAGGTAGGTTTGTTTGGCTGTTTTGTTAAACCAACCACTTAAGAGTCAAGTAGAAGTTTTAGTGAAATTAATTTTCATTAGTTAATACTTACAAAAGTCTTTGAAGATATTTATTGCCATATATTTGTTAGATTTTTGTCTCATAAGCAAAAATTTCTTCTCCTGTGAAAAGTATTTCAACAAGGTTTTGGACCTGTCAGCAGTATTTTTTTTTCCTTGATCAGAGCCTGAAAAGACTTGGATTTTCAATAGCTTCTGCTAGGGCAAGACACTGAATTGTTCTGAACGCTCTATGCCTGAATTCTGATCCTTTATATTGACTAAATCTGTCACACATAATAATAACAAAAACCAGTGTGAATTTTGAACTCACAACTGTGGCCTTGATTCAGTCAGTGAAGATCAGAAAAAGTTTTTGAGATGACTGACTAGAGCACAGAGAGCTGTATTCAGCACCTTCTTCAAGGCTGAACTGAGATTTCTTTCAATGAAAAAGCAGTTAATTTGCTTAATTAAAATACCTTTAGTTGAATCATTTTCCCAGTTTTGAATAGTTCTTATTCTTCTGATGACAACTAGAGGCTGAATATACCAGCCTTTCACTGAAAAGTCTGCCTGTGAATGTACCAAACTTGCTTCCATTTCTGCAATTTATACCCCATTCGTACTATAAATGCTTGTATAATACTTGGTTTGGACAGTGTTGACTTTGAGAAAATGATGTGGTAGTCCAGGAGAAATGGATATAATTTGAAATCTGGGCTCTTATGTTGTAAGGATTGATCCACTTTGATTGCAATGTATGAACCAAAGAAAACTGATGTGCTGTGGGAAAGTGGTCTGTAGCCTTATGAAAGAAGCAGATGAGAAGTAAAATGAGTGCATCTTTTTTAGGAAAAAAACCACAGGTGATGTGACAGGTATATTTTCCCTCAACACACAACTGTATGTCTGATTTAATTGAAGAATAAAGAAAAATGGCATTTCTGAATAATTTCTGGTAATTAGTTTAAGCAGAGACAGACTTATGGAGGTGCACACTATTTTGAGCAACCAGTAATTGCATAAGCTACACCTCACAGACAAACTCTGTCTTCCATATAACAGCAGGTTTGCCATCCTGTCTAACCAGGTTGTTTTGTAGTGTTGAAGAGCTGATTTTCTGCTTTTGAGAGAATGTTTGAAAGCTGTGGATATGATTTTTCTGTGTTTGGGCAATCAATCAATTTTATTGCTTGGCTGCTTTCCCAGCTCCTGGTTGCTTCTACTACCTAATTTTGCGATAAACAAGCAAATAAATGTTCTAATTGTAAATAAAGAGAACTGTTCCGATTGTCATGTTTTGAATTCTTAACAACAGCTTAAAGTATTACAGCTGTATGCTATCAGCATATCATGGCAACTCTTGTGAATTAATTTCAGTAACGAGTATGAGGCAAATGATACTGAAACCCTGTAGTACAGCTCTGAAATACTTTTTGTAGCTGTTTCCATGTATTTTTCATCTAATGAGGATTTGTTTTCCTAGAAGTTGAGTTTCTTGCACTGTTTCATCATGGCACAGTGGAATAACAGTTGTGTTTCATCACACCCCAAAACATGTTGGATTTGAATTGCACTTCAGCCTCCATCAGTCTCCCATGGTTTGGGTGTCTTAAGGGTGAGGGAGATTTTTGACACAAGGAGCAGGGGGTTCTTTGCAGCAGAAGGAGGGTGCTTGCCCCATGGGCACCATGGGATACAGCCCCAATGGGCAGCACAGGGAAGAGCAGAGCCATGGGCGCTTGAGCCCCAGCGTGCAGCCGGCATCCTTGGTACAGGTGCGGGAACTGCCACAGGGAGAAAACATTCCAGGAGGATTGTTTGTAACCTCAGGAGGCCAGGTGTGAAGGAGGTATCATCCAGGCATTCCAAACTGAAATTTGCTGCAGATCTTGGAGACACTTGCCCACAGCAGCTACTGCTGCTTCATTTACCATTTGAATGTCTGTCACATCCTCTAATTTTCAGTTGCTTTGTATCTTCTTTGTGCTTGATCCCATGCTGAGGTCCATTACTTGGAAAAGCTCAATTAAACTCTGGCCAGCTGTTTCTCAGCTGCACAAACAGTGTCGATGCAAAGCGTTGGCTGGAAAATATTCTCTGCTGATGTTTCATTGAAAGTGATTGGTTTCTGGGGGCAGAGTGAGGCGGCTCCAATTGGCAGAATTACAGTTTGGCCTGGAAAAGAAAGAATGAAATCCCATCCCTCAAATTAAATACCTGTTAAATTACTTGCTTTGCATTAGAGTAATTTCACTGTTAACCTCAATAAATTGGGATAACCCATAGGCCACACAAAAGTAGGCAAGTCAAGAATTTGCCTTAACTCATTTTCTGTGTGCTTCTGATAATTGTACACATCAACCTCTTTGTTTCTAGGGGAAAAAAGAAAAAAGGGAAAACAACCCTAAACCAACAGTAGATCAAAAAAATAAGACTCTAAGATTAAGGAAGTCAAGAATGCTTACTCTGTGAAGCGCTGTGAAAATCAAAGGAAGGAGAAGCACTTTAAGTCTCTGAAATGATACCCCAAAAATAACACTTGCTGCAACAAAATATATATGTTGCATATGTTGCATATGTTGTGTGTATGTGCATACATTCATGCATACACACACATAAGGTATTGGAAAAACTAGGGAAAGTATAAGGGTCAATCAAGGAAATGACTGAAGAACTGGAGAAAGTGCCTTAAAGGGAAAATTAAGTGTTATCCAAGTATTGGCCAAGTGTATTTGCTTATGCACAACTACATCCAATTCCAGACCAGAGCCAGCTTGCATCCTGACAGTTTACACCCCAGGCAAAAAATCTGTGTTGAGTTTCTGCCTGACCCTGTAGATTTTCCTTGGAATAGCACAGTCCATCATCATAAATTTTAAGACAAGAAATGCAAAAGGTACTAAAACTAAAAGGCTGTTAGCAGCACTGGGAAAAATAAAAGGCCCAACAAAGGCAACTAAGAATATGTTCAAGAGAGCTGAAAAACAGCTATTTGTAATACAACATTTTGAATGGTCATAGCAGTGATTATATAATGTATGGTCTCCTGTGAAGACTAGAGTTAGATTGAAAAATTCTAACAGGGAGGGTATCACTGGATTTATGTCCCTCAGTTAAAAACAGATAAGGTCAAATGAGAAATCAAGTTTAATAATAAGGCTGATAAAACAAAATAAATTGAATAAAAATTTCCAGAAGAGATGACTTTTTCATCTTGTTTACTCTTAGATTAAAATAGCTTTCCTTTCTGAAATAGGGATTTCTGGTTCTGAAATATAAATTAATGAGCTCACCAGCTCTCTGAGAAAACTGTTCTGAGGTGAATAAGAAAATAGTTACATGGGTCAATGTATTCTTAACAAAAGAACAAAAGCTGGAATAGATAAGAAAAGAAATCAGTTTCAGTTTTCAGCATCGTGGTAGAAGCACAATGCAAGAGGAATGCAGTCTCTCATGGATGATTATTATATCTAGACACAGACTTTTGCAACATACAGGAACATCACAAAACATCTCCAGCTACCACTCTTTGAGGTAACATTGACAAATGTAACACTGGGGAAGTAATTTACTTTCTTAGTGCTCATATTCTATATAACTGCTAAAAATTATCATCTGAGAAAGTGGAAATATAGATATTTTTGTTTTCTTGTCATACTTGTTTATTCTAATCCTCTAGGCAGATAGTCACATTCCTGGATCCGTCTGACTTTCCACCCATTAATAAGCCCATTAAATTATGCTTTTATCCAACTGTTAGAGGAACCAAAAGCATTTTTTGGTTGTTTTTATCATTAAATTTCCAATGATAAACACGTTAAGTACTGTATCAGGTCATTGCATACAAGACTCATAGTTAATGTATAATTAAATCTAATTTTAAAACAATTTCTGCTTGTTTTCTGCATGCATTTCATGAAAATTCTTTCCAATATAACAGGATTTCATTCAGGGCCAAGTAGATTACAAAGATCACATGTAACCTACTTGCCATTCATATGCTAAAACATGCCATGCATTTTCTAAGCCATAAGCAACCGGCCAGAGTAGGAATATGTTCACAAGTGACAGCATTGGTGTGTAGTGAATCCTGTGAGATGTCAGGGTTGGATTCACAAGCTTTGAAGGGGTAGGGTTAGAACAAGCTCATCCATCCTGACCTTGGTCACAGGTCTGATGGAACAGAGATGACCTCTTTAATGTTCCACTGATTGCTCTGGGATCCCCCAGGTCTGGCCCATGCACAACATGGTGTATGTTTTAATAACAGGACAAAGACTTGGGCCAAAAGAGGGACATCTTACCCCACAGATATCTGTAGGAAGGAGGAGACAAAACCGAGAGTTGTTGGTTTGGATGTAGCAATCACTCATGAGCAGATGGATTTCAGTTACCCACCACAGCTTGCACAGAGTACAAGTGCAAAAGCTGTCTGTACACTAGAAAAACCAATTATTTCTGTGGCAGGTGCAAAATATGAAGGAGCAATGAAAAGAAGCTTTGAATCACCGATTTCCTCTCCTGTTATAACCAAGAACATGGTAAAGAGGGATATGATTTGACACTAGGAAAAAAAAGTCATAAATCAAAAGAGACATGATGTACTCATGGAAATTGTGATAGGACATACATGTTGGTAGGATGATGTACAATAATGACAAAGGGAGTACAAAAAATAAGTTAAAAATCAATATAGTTTGTGTTAATATGGCTTATTAAACAAGAGTGAGGGAATAATCTAAGATATTGAAGAAGTTTGCAGTCAGGAAAGTAGAGTTTATTCTTATGGGTATGTAGTTCCAGAACTGGAGCTTGCTTGCCAGGAACTCAGTCAGGCCAGAGTAGCTGCAGATCTGCTGGTTGTGGTTGGGACTGTATGTCTGGAGCACTTTGATTCCTCTGATTAGAATGCAAGTCAAAAATAGAAGTGCAGCCCTCCAAGAGCTAAGTACTGTTGATAAAACTGGAAACAAGTTTTAAAATAAATTAGTACCATTAAAAAAAATAGGAGAATAATCCACAAACAAACATCTGCCTCCCCAAAACCAAAACCCAGAACAACAATAACATCAAATCCAAAAACATCACCAAAGAAACTTCTATTGCCACAAGTCCAGACAAAAGAAAAATACCCCAAATTCCAACCTTCTTCATGTTTATCTTTTCTAACAGTTCCTCATGATTACCAGACATGTTTGAGGAAAAAAAGTTGTTCAAAACTTTGCTGTTTATCTCCTTCCAACAAAAATTCAAGCCAAAGTAACTATTGCTGTTCTATTATTCACATTACTATAACTTATTATACGTTGTGGAAACACTCTTCATTGCCATTTGCATTCCTGACATGCTTTATCTGGTGTTTTTCCATTCAGTGAGATCAGAAACCTTTACCCTGAACCACTATCCTTTCTTCTGCTCTTCCATGTTTCTTCCAACACACCCCCAAAAGAGCGAGCAAAGAAGGGGTACTGTGTTAAAAAGTTGCTGTGGTATTTGATGCTGACTTTTTCTATGTGCTATGTATGGGTATAAAGAGCATTATTTAAATGTAAACTTTCCTGAGCCCATCATAGATTTTTCCATGGATTGGTGTGGATGAAACTTAAACGAATTTCAATGGCAGATTTTCCAGCACAGCTTAGTTGAACGTCTTGATACTACATTTTAATCATCTCTGATGAAGCTCTGTGTGGTGCAATAAAATTCAGCACAAGTATGCTGTGCTAATAAGCTGCAAAATATTAATACTGAGATGATTTTTTTGTCTGTCTGGTATCAAAAGTCTTCCCTGAGCTGTTACATAAGCTAAGATTTTAGCTATAAACTCAAAGTTCATATGTTAAAAATAGCTGAGGGAAAGGAGAATATCTGTGTGTTCAGTGTTACTAGGATGACTAAAGGTGAAAAAGACAAGCCATGTCTGTAGTGGTTTAGGCTTTCATATATTTGTAGAGAAGACAAATGATCCTGAGATGCATTTGGTGGTGTATACTCAAAGGAAATTAGGAAATATTCAACTTATATTGCATTTCATCTAAAATAAAAAGTACTGTCGTTCTCCTCAAGTCCATTAAAATGAACTCAAACTGAAATGGAGGAGGCTTTCTGAGGTAAAGAGAGTCTGCTTTAACAAAAAAGGACTAAGTGAACTTAGCTGGTTTCATTGAAAAACAATTAAATGTGAGAGAAGATGCTCTTGCTGCTCATGGATATGTCACTAGGACAAATAATGAAACCAGTAGAAGAAGCACATTCATGGTAAAAGGCAATTTACAAAACCAATGAGGTGTAAACTAGCCATGAAGGTTAGCAGGTTAAAAGTTATTTTCCCATCAGCTGGATAAGTCAAGTCATGACTTAGGCTTCCCATAATACTGCAAGAAAAGATGTGTTTCAGGTAGAAGTTGATGATATATGACATTAGGACATGTGGATATGCCCACGATTTGAAAAGGTCTGCTTACTCCATGCTCCCTAACTTTAAATTCAAATAGGTGGTTTGCACATAACTTAATAAAGTGAAATAAAAATAAGTCTTCCAATCCTTTACCTGTCTCTTCCACAAATGAACGCAAACCCACAAGGATTAGATAATATCTTTCCTTGTTTATTATTACAGTGATTTCTATAACTCAACCAAGATTGGGGCTCCCATGCATAAATAGAAGGTGATTAAAGAAACTTGCAATAAACAATTTATCACTAATTAAAGTAAGTCAACTGTTAAATTAATTTAGAAAATTGTCATTGTATTTTCACTCTTAAGAGTTCTTAATAATTATTTATCACAGATCAATTTTTGCATTTCAATAGTGAAATAATTAACTACAAGTGTATATAATTATTTTCCTGTATTTCACCCTTCCTGATAAACACTGTCACTTTTGCTTACAAAGCTGTTAGAAATCTTGGATTCAAGGAGCTCTCAAACATTCATATAGCACTGAGTACCTTCCCCAGCTAATGCTACATTTTAACAGATCGAGGACACAGAGTGCTTGAATAAATGTGATAAGTGGCCAGGAATTGGCTCATAGGTTAGGGAGATGTCTTTTGCATGGTCTGATGATTTTTTTTAACACTTTTTCAAAATTCCTAACAGTTTTTCCCACTGCATTCTTTCAGGTTGATTGGGTAATGTGATAAGAACGCTGGATTAGTAATTTTTCAGTTCCGTGCTTCGTTGTGAATCTGATAATTGTACCATTTGTTATCATCACGGACGAGTATCCATATCTGTCAGGACATCTCTGTGCACATTGCTATGCTCTCCACATTGCCCTGCAGAAATGCAGAGCTGTGAACAGATAAAGGGAAGCCATAGCATTTGCCACACCAGTGTGTCATATTTGACTACTTTGATGTTCTTGCGCAGGATATCTTATCCTTTGGCTTCAAAGGGATCCCACTAAACTAACTGCAGCAAGGGCCTACAGGATCCTCGTTATTTGTAGAAAACAATCTCACCTTATTCTATGGTTCTTCTAATCTTGTGATGTTTCAGTTATATAAACCATATTCTACATTAATCTTTGCTGGCTCACTTGAATACTTAGGTCATGGTTTTTCATGACTATTGGCTTTTCTAGAGTCGTGTCTTTTAGGGCTCTGCAGTCTGTGCCTCACTTTCTGAGTGCTTGAAAGTCTTTAAATACGAAAGTGATAAGTTTGGACAATATTGGTGCTTTAACTGCTGCTTCCATAAGTAGTTTAAAAGTACCTTTTAAAACCTTTTTCTTCTTGATTTCTTAATTTCTTGAAAACTCTTTGCTGAGGTACAAATTGCTTTCACAGGTTTTTTGATACATTTTTGAAAACAGTCCTACATTAAAGTAGTATAAAATCATTGCTTTGAGTCACATCTTATGCATGCACAATAACTTCTGCTTATGTTAATAAAATAGATATTAAAATATTAAAACCATCTTGATTAGAGCTAAAGAATGTAATAATTTGGTACAATGCAAGCCAAGCATCTTAAAGAGTTTATTTTTCTGTTAGAAATTTATATCTCTTAAAAAGCATTGCCAAGCTTTTTAAAAGGCTGTAACAAGCCTTTTACTCCACAAAAACAAAATTATGTGGAACGTGAATATTGTCCTCCAGCAGAATTTAATTCCACGTTTCCCCAAATGTTCTCTCTCGCTCAGGCTTCCTTTTCTTTTTCATTAACTTCACTAAGGCAACAGCAAAGATGTCTTTAGATAACAAGAATGGAGTATTTTTAAAATAGGAAATACTCATAATCGATTTACAATTTTAGCCATGACTTTCAGAACAGCTTATCAGAGGATGGGTGTTAGAGAGCCTGATATCTTTCCACTTCATCTATTCTCTTTGGGAAGGTTACCCTAAAGGAGAAATGAAGGTTAAGTATGGTGTTGCCCACACAGACTGTTTGCATGTGTATTATAGATTGTTGTGCCTATGAACAAGGAGCAAATTAAATGTTTCCATTCTCACTGTGAAGTCCAGAAAGTTTAAAGATGCATTATCAGATTGAAGCCTTTGGGTAGAGAGAGCTGAAACACTGCCTGGCTAATATCAGGTGGATCTCTGCTTAGGAGATGCCAATGAACCTGCAGTTTGTACATTTAAATATTTACCTAATGATACATAAAAAGAAACAAAGGAATTCTCCAGTGGTGTCATGAGCAACTCTCCACCCCCTTGGTTATCATGCATGATAACCACTGTAGTCCCCCTTTCTCATCAGAGGACAGGAAAATGTAACCATGGTCACATAGGCTTTCTACATCTCAGGACAACCAGCTCATGGAGAAGTAGCAGCATCCTTGTTTCTTGCTAGTAGCTCACCAAGCCGTGCCATAGCTCGTTGAGAAATTATAGATTTGACTCAGGAGTGAGTAGGGGTCAGGCCCTGTGTCGTGCAGGTCAGAACGATGGGCAATACTGGTGCTGATCTGGGCATTCCTGAATCGTCTTCCCACCTTTTAATTTATGCCTATAATATAAGCATCCCATTTTAATTCAGGCCAAGACTAGTATCATTTTCAGGCTTGCTGGGCAGGGGATGATATCTACCTGCTCTTAATCCAGCAGCTCCTTGTGGCACTACTCCATGCCTGGACCTGTGGAGAGCTATTGTTCCAGTAGCTGGGAGCAAGATAAATTTCTCAGGAAAGCAGCAGCTGATGATTTGCTGTAAGCACAAATCTCCCAAAAGATTTTTTTTCTGGAGAGCATGGAAATTGGGAGGAGCAGATCAGGAAAAAAGATGTGGTAAGTGAAGTGAGTGTGTATGAAGGATGACTGGATGGGGATTCAATCCTCCTTTGATGATTTTGGAGGCTGAGCAAAGGAAGATACTTAGTTTTCCTCATCCATGGAAGCTTTCAGGACAAGCAAAGTGCAAAAGTAGAGTACAGAGTGGAGTGATTCCTTGGGAAAAATCCCTAATGTTTTTGAGGGGCTCATGTTTGGATTTAGATAATATTTCTAATCAAATACTCACTGTTTATTGTAGCTGTTTCAGAACCCAAGTGGCATCTGGACACTTGCCTCCCAGCATCCACTAGCTACCACCACCGTTGCAGTGCAGATGGCAGTATGTCTGCCTTGGGGTGTAACTTATAATAGGGAGTGAAGGTCTGCAGTTGCCAGAAATTGAATTACCAACAGCCAAAGGTCTGAAAAAGTGGAAGAATTAAATAGAGATAAATCACAGAGAGCTGATGGCCGCCATCCAAGTTGTCTGAAAGAACCAAACAACAAAGCAGTCAAGCTGCTAACCCAAATATATAATTTACCATTAAATTAGCACTCTACCTACCTATTAGAAATGTGCTGTTCCAGGGCTTTATCCATGGCTAACCAAATTTACTTTCGCCCCCCCAAAATAACAGCTGAGGGAATCTGTGTCACTCCTATGAAGTAGCTGGAGAAAGTACAAGTGACGCCAGGGCTGGGTGGTTGCTCCAAGTCTCACAGCAGCCCCACTCCCTACTTTTCCCAGGCAGAGCTGGCACGTTTTCCCAGGTGGGCATCAGCTTATCTGCAATGCCCTTTCCTGGGTAGGAGAAGGAGGGCAGGAAGGAGACCCACCACCCTTCCTAGCACCAGGGTGGGTTGTACAATTCCTTCCGTGGCATTGGAGGCAAAGTTCAGCCTTTTACAGATGTAGAGCTGAACCATAAACACAGGCTTATGGAGGCACTTTGGTGGGTGAGAATCTGCTAAAAGCAGGCAGAGTGGGTTTTATATGTTATGACTTGCAACACTAAAATTTTGCATCACAGACTTTTGATCTTGCAGCACTAATAATCTGGAGCTCTGCAGCAATTCAAAATGTATTCAAACAGTACCATTCAGATCCAGACCTGCTGTTAAAGGTTGTCTGCTAGAATCTCATGCTCAAATGAATAGAAGTTATTATCTGGTTATTTTTCCCCAATATGTGTGCTTAGGGTTATCTTCCCCAAAAAGGCTAGTTTATCAATATGCAGACATCCAAAACCTTAATGTTCTCACATCCAGTATCCTGCCAGGTGCAGATCTCTAATTCCCTTATTCGTAGTGTCAGGATCACAGTTTTCACTGAATTAGAAATAGTAGTCTATGGTAAGGAGAATTTCTAGCTTTTTCATTAAATAAATGCCAATAATATATCAGAAAGCGTAGGAAGAATAATTTCATACATTATTAATTCCCTGCAGAGGATGCAAAATTTAAAAGAGGTTTGATTTTCTGTATTTATTTTTTTAGGTTAGGGAATGGGGAAAAATCCATTTTAACTGTATTAAGTTATACTTGGGAATAAGCAGACTAATGAGAATCCATTTTCTCCCTCACATCTCTTAAGGGCTTTTCCCTGAAGAGTGTCACCAAAGGAAAAATCAGTACTGTGACTTTTGCCTTTTAAAAGACAGACCATTCTAATGCTGGTCTCCTCCCCACTAAGGAGAGAGCAGGTGTGCATAGAAATAGATTCATGCACTTCTTATGTGTTTGACTCTGCCACACATCTCTTTTCAACAATTCAGCAAGTTGGATTCCTTCACTATAGTACGACTGGCACATTGATCCATACCTCCTGTCCCTTCTGCAGGTGAGAAATTCAGATCTGGAAAAATATCTCACCAATATCTTTTAAATATTAGTTTAGCTAATGAAGTATCTCCATAAAGTCCAGAGACTGAATGAGAATGTACAGGTAGTTCTTTCCCTAAAGCTGGTGTAAAGGCAGTGGAAAAAGACTTTGCACAAGTTTGATTCTTGAGTGGGAGAAAGACTTAAATATCCTCTTTTTGTTCACCTTGTGTGAACCAAACATCTTGGTGGATCACCTCCAGATGTACCTTTAGAAAAGATAATTTGCTTTGTTTTTCTTGAAATAAGGGGATTTTGGGAAGTTAAAAGTATCTCTTTCTTTCCTAAATAGTTCCTGAATGAGTATACCTTTTCTAGCCTTCCCAGGGTTATTTTTTTCTAACAAAAGGAAGAATTTTTACAAAATGTATACTGAAAATACTTATCAGCATGAGCCAATACTGAATGAAATACAGGATGCATATTCCTAAAGGCAAGAATTATACAGATATCCAAAAGTCAGTTTGCTTTCAAGAAGAATGAAAATACCAGAAGCACTGGATATTGAGATGGAGGAGAAGAACCCTGTGGCTTTTTGCTCAGTGGCTCTGGCTGACATTGCCTGAAATTCCAGGTCAGCATTAGCAGTGAAGTGTTATGAAAGGTAATTGCTTTAAAGCCCCATCACTGACTAGGAACACCACATTAGACTGATCATGTTAAAAGTTCTGGAGAACACGCAATGGAGGTGAGACAAGAAGAATAACAAAGCAACAAAACAGGATGGGGTGAGGGGAGAGATCTAAAGTTTCCTAAAGATGAATTCATCTCAAAGAAAAAAAAAATGCAAAAACAGAGCCTTTTTTATATCCTAAAAATTATAAGAAATATCTCTTTGTGTAGATGTAAAAAGAGAAAGGAGGTGGGATCCAGTGCACAGGGCAGCCTGTGAAGCAGCAATCAAGATACTGGTTCTATTCTTAGCATTTTATTCTTCTGCACTTCTTTTTCCTGTCACTTTGCTAGCCTGAAAGATCTCTGTAGCAGATTAGTAGCTGTGAAAGATGAGTGATTTATAGAGTAGCAGCAAAGTTGCCAGTTCTCACCTGGGATGCATAGCCATAGTGTCATTATTGTAAATGTTATGATTCTTGCAGTTGTCTTGAGCTCAGTCTCAGTTTCATGCCTAAACATACATAATTTCACCAAAAGCAGCCACTACAATTATCTTTACCATTTTTGACTCTCAGGATGTTTGTCAATTAGTGCGCAGCAATATCTCAAATTTTCCGTTGAGAAGTCACAGTTATTACAGAGGCATTCACAATAAGGGAAGAATTTAAAAACTCCCTGCAAGACTTCTCGTCTTTTTCCAGCATGAATTTTCTTTGTTACAGCTATCTATGGGCCTTTGGCATGATTCTTCGGGAAATTCTCACTCTTTTTTTTTTTTTTTTCCCAAACCCTGAGCGTGGTGAATAACACTGAGTCATCTGCACACATTCCCAGTTCTCTGATTTTTTCACTTCTTTTCTGTTTGTTCATTAGTTATTAAAACTGAACACTAGGATTCCAATCACCTAACTTTTGAGGTTCATAATGCAGAGATTTTAATGAGTCAGTGTCCCCAAGGTCCTTTTGCAGTCCGTGGAGAGGAATAAATAGTTGTAAGACATGATTCATCTCATCTTAAACTAGATTTGTGAAACAGGTCAGATGAATCATATCTTAGAAGCCCTCCACAGACCTAAGCTTGCTTAAGCATGAAAGAGAAACAGTCTCATGCCAGATCTGAAGAGAAGGAAAAAGTGAGCCTATGCATCTTGATTCTTGGAGGAGTGGGAAAGGATGACAGCATTACTCTGCAAGGTTTTTGATATTCCCTTACCATAACCCCTTCACGTCCCACGTATATGTTGGCATGAACCGGGAGAAGCAGTTGCACCAGCAGACCTGTGTGGGTGGACTGAAGAGGGGCAAGGATGTGAGGGGAGGGCAGCCACACCACCGGGTGAAACCAGGTGAGCTGTGATTAACCTGGCCCCAAATCTGAAGGGGTAGCCTTGGCCTTTTGCAGTTCCTCCATCCCTGCTACCTGCTCCTGTTGCCTCCTCTCTGCCACATTTGCTACCTCTGCTGCCACAGGTGAGCAGTGACTTGATTATCCATGCAAAGAGTATCTACAAATAAAGAAGAAAAAAACCAAAAAAGTGGATTGAAGCTGGATCTGAGAGCCCCTTAAGCTTGTCTCATGAGCACTAAGACTGACATGAGAGAAAAAAGCTGAAAACCTCTGGGGAAAGGGAAGGTAATCTTTGTCGAAGGAGGTTTTATGGATAGTTCTCATGTCTAGGTGCTGTATTTTGGACAACTCAAAGTTGTTTTTGCCTGAAGCTTGGAAATATTATTCCCTTCTTTTTTTTTTTGAATCTGCAAGGTTTCTATCCTTGAAGTACTACAAAGCAGAGACATTATCAGCCTCTCTGTGTTACCTCAGAGGGTGTGAAGCAGAATATTTGCTGAGGTGTTTTTGTGGTAATACTGAAGCTTATTACAAACATGCTGCTTCACACCAGAGGTTTTTATTTTTGTGGTTTTGAAAAGGTAAGCAAATATTACAGAAAATACATGTTCTTTTCAGGAAATGTAGCCAATGGGAGATCTGTTTTGCCATCATATAATGATTCTCTGGTATTAAAGTCTGGTAAGGAATCAAAATTTGATATTATCTATGATATATCTAGACAGACTAACAAGTGTCTTACTAGAAGTGATTTATTTCAGATCTCCAAGTATATACTTGATATTGGCTTATGGAAAGAAGCTCCTGCATGACAGACAAGAAATGCTGGTTGAATTCTGAATTTTGGTTGAAACTTAATTCTAGAATGGCAGGTAAAATTTACATGACTGAAGGTTACAAGTCAGTTCTCTTCTCTTGACAATTACATCCATGACAGAAGCCAGACTGTACCAACAATGATCAAATGGCCCACCTCAGTCCTAGACTACTGTGGGAACTGGGGTATCATCAGCACTAAGCCATTTCAGTCCAAAAGCAGACTTATTGAATTTAGAGGTTTGTTATCATAGCAACTAAAACAAAAAGTCAGTTCTACAAACATTATGGCTTTATGAGTGTCTGTAATTAAGGTCTTGTTTTAGCAAACCCCTCACTTTCCAAACAGCTTTTATTTCATGGAAGCTCATGTTGATTCTCCCTCCAAAATGTATGCATTGGGAATGTGAGAGCTTTTTTCAGATTAAAAGTTAAATAAATTAGGGAGGCTGTGGGAAGCAAGATTTAGGGGTGTACAGATGTGAGCATGGTATCTAATTTGAAACTGCATTGAATTTGGTAGGGTTTGGCTAGCTGAGAGAAAACATTTTGAATAAATAAATAAATAAATTTAAATTTCTTGTGGAAAGTAAGCTGTCCATATAGAAAAAAGTTCTGCAAATTGAGACAAAAACAGCTCAAGATGAGTGCTGGTGCACTTGTTTTAGTCAGGATACTCATCTAAAAATAGTCTGAAGGAGAAGACTATCAGCAAAAGGTCTCTGGCCTTTCTTTTGACATCTCTCTTTCATGCATTGTGTGTGTCCTTGATCATCAAATCATACAAGTGATTTGATATTTTAACTTTGAAGCTATGCAACCCAAGATGCATTGGGAATATGCAAATTCAGAGCTGAGAAACGGGAGACAAATGACAGCTCCATATACTTGGCAAAACTACACCAGTTTAAATCAATTGAAGACTCAGTATAATCTCTAGGAGGAATCATGCTCCTAGCTTGCTCTGAAGTACATTCTCCTTTTGTCATCTTGTATAAGCCTTGCTGACTTTTGTCTTCATTAACAGCTTGACTCTGTATTACATCCAAAAAGCTCTTCGCTTGAGTTTCAGTCCCAACAGAGAGTGTCAATAGGGGCCACTGAGTTGTGTGCATCGCACGTGTGCCATATATATTTAGGTCTTAAATAAGATATGTCAGAGTTAAGCCATTCCAAGGAGTAAATGTTACCTGAGAAGAAAAAAAAACCCATATCTACAATTCACAAAATACAGCAATGAAATTTAATACAAAAACCTGTTCACCAGGGAGCAAGAGGAAAATACGTCCAAAAGTATACGGAATCATAGAATAATTTGGGTTGGAAGGGACTCTTAAAGATCATCCAGTCCAATCCCCCTGCAATGAGGGTAATAATAGAAAAGAAGGTATTCTAAACCATCTACTCTTCTGTCCATAAATGATGAATCTTCAGAAGCTCACTGTGAGCTCTTCTGTCCCCATGAAGCAGAGGGATTTTATCTGGGATTTTACCTTTTGGTTTTGATCCTTCTGGAGGGAAGAAAGCATGCTTAGCTGGTAACAGGAGGAAGGCTGCCTTCCTCAGTCTTCAGAAGCAGATACGAGAAGCATTTTCACTGTGACACTTTTTTTTTTTCTTCTGAATATTAGGCTCAGACTGAAATTTATGTGACCATGGCACAGGGCTCTAAATTGTCCTATGAAGAGCCAAAGTCATACTTCCTTTCAACTTTCCTTTCAACTTATGTGAAGGCACGCCCACAGATACTCAAAATGGTGACAGAAGGAGTTCCCAAAACAGTTCTTCAGAGAGGTGAAAACAAAGTCTTCCCATAGCAACAGAGGAGGATATCAGAGGAATTTGTCTCTCTACAGTCAGAAACATGGGTGATGAGCACCCGAACTCATGAGGAGAAATGTGGAAAATTGGAAATTGTATATATATATCTATTATTGCATATTGGCTATTCTTGAAAAGCTAAGCTCCCCAATGAATAATCTGGAGGAAATTTTACCCATGTGAATCTGAGATAACCTTTCTCAACCTGAGAGCTGGTTGTAGATCCCACTGCTGCCATCACCTCCCAAGGTTACTTTTTGGACAAGCTGATGGCAGCTTATTTCTTCTCAAGCTCTGGCCACACTGAACAGAAAATGTCAGATAATGTACAGCAAGGTGCTGCTGGAATGCTTGGAAAACCCAGAGCATGCCATGCCTGTATGAACTGTGCTAAAATGGTAACATATCTAAATTACATCCCACCTGGTGTTGCAACCAGCTGAGTCACACTTGGGTGTTTGTGTTGCGTTAAATGGAGTCCCTCCCTTTTGTATTGCTGTTAGGTCCCAGTACTCTGGCAATGAGCTTTGTGGAGCTGTTCAGGGGTCTCTCCTGTGATGAGATGACATTTTAGCAGTAATGGGAGCTGCTGGTAGTGATGGAACTGGAACATTGTTCTTTTCCTTAAGTTTTGTCCATTTTGATTAACCAGTACACAAGAGCTACTGGGGTGTTTGTTGAATATACAAGTTAAAGGATCACTGTATTAGACCACACACTTCTCTTGTGGAAACTGGAATTAGTTAAGGTGGACTGTTCAGTTTCTGAAAGCCAATTCCTATTTTTATTTTACTCTTCCACCTCTGAGAAACAAAACAGCTCCCAGCTGAAGATGTTTTCCTCCATTTCTCTTAGTACAATGGGGTACAGCTCTATGGTTAAGAAATGACACCACAAAGTGCCACTTCCATGAAGAAGCAAAAAAAAAAAAATAAAAAGCATTAATTTCTAATATTTGCTAGTGTGATTTCTCTTTATGTTGTAGCACTGATGCAGAGCTCTTGTTTCCCTGAACTGGCTGGAGGATGACACATGGAGGCTGTTTACAAAGGCTGACGTTAGGCACAGGAAGTTAATCTCTTTATACTGCCTTTAAAGTTAGAGGTGCTAAAATGGATGACGCAGAGAAGAAGCAGCTGAATTTAGGTGCTCTTTCTTGCCTTCAGAAAGGTTGTAGATAAACTAGGCTGCCTTAAATTGTGAGTGTATCTTTTAATTTAAAAAATAATCAAATGGTATATCTTTAAATATGCTCACTATTTTGATCTGTGCCACTGCACTCACACACTTTGCCAGATGGATGTCTTCTATTGGTCTTCTTCTTCAGTGGTATATCACAAGCATCAACTTGAACAGTAAATCTGCTCTAGTGTTACCCATATTTTATTATTTCTGTTAATAATCTGTGGAAGATCAGTGGTCTGATAAAGGGCCACAAAATTATTCAGGCTAATAAAAGACAGAGAATAATACTGGGGAGAACTTATAAAATGCCCATCAGGCATTGGTTCAAGGTCACATGTTTATAATCATTTGAAGGACTAGGAGCCAAAATTCTGCAAATTGTCACTATAACCACAACTGGAATTCAGCATCAACCAGCGTCATGGGTAGAATTGCACATACTAGGATTTTCTGTGAGTTAATAAATTTAGTGTTTTACCCCTGTGAATCTTGGCTGCTGATGCAGAATGAAGATTATATAGTGCTTGTGGTGTAGAGGCCAGAGAAGTCATCAAGTTCATGAAGGCAGGAACATGGCATGACCAGGAGACGCTGTGCTTGCTGCATATGTTGTCTGTCTCTTGTTATGCTCAATATGCAATTGGTTGGTACATGCCTTATTTACCTGAAGGATTTTATTTGTTTTTGTTTACTGAGAAGTCCTTTTAAAATAAGCATTTTATGGTCCAGAACAGCATGCAGTGTTCTGTCGTCATGCATGTCTGAGCAGAGCTTCCATCACAGCCCTTGTGTGAGTCCCAGACAATGTAGGAAAATTCTGTTAACGGGAGTTATGTTCTGTAGATGTATGCTGCTGCACATGCCCAGCTGGCAGAATGATAAACCACAAGTTTGTGTTAGCAGTGTAAAACTGCTTTTGCAGTTTCCACTCATAGCAACAACAGCGTGATGAAAAAAAGGCAAGTAGATTCCAGTCAGAACTGCTTTATGTCTTCTTCTCCTCACAGCTCATGCTTTCTTTCCTGAGGTTTGCTCTACTTCATTTTCACCTGTCACCTTTCTGACTAAGCTTCCCTAGCTCTGCAGTGCAGCATCTAGCAGATGGTAGGTTTTTGACTCATCAAGGGTCCTTTCTGATAAACATCTCCATTGCACTGTCCAGATTCTCAGAATCATGGTTGGTTGTTTATGAGCAGGAGAGCATTTATTCTTGCTGCTGTGCAGATGCCAGAGTATAACCCTGCTGTGGAGTTGCAGAAACCAGAATGTGATGTTCCTGGGAGATGCTTTTTGGACATGAATACCTGACTACTGAACACAATTTTTTATTATCTTGTCTAGGAAGTATTCCTTGTTCCTTCCTGGAACTAATGCTTGTTCCTTCCTTCTGCTAATCTTCAGACACAGGATAGATGGGGCAAGTAGGAAGAGGCAAAGCAATCCTTTCTGTAATCCACTACTCTCTGCAATTCTGGGCAGACTTGGCAGCTTTCCTTAAAATGCACTCCCTGCATGTGTTTTTAACAAGAAGGCATTGAAAATAACAGAAAACTGCTGTGACATAAATACTAAAAGCAAGTAGCCTTTGACTTATGATTTTTGCTGAAGCAGAGCTTTAGCTGTCCATAAAAATTTCAACATGATGAGTTAGAGCTGAATGCATAAAAAGCGGTAGTTGGTAGGTGGCCTTATCTCATCTTCATCTGACCTAAACCAAGCCTAAGTAGTGAAGTCTTTGAGGGAATCAAAACATTGGATTTTCCTGTGTTCAGACGATCAGTAAACATCTCAGAAGTTACAGTCTCTGATTGTTCACTGAAATATCTGTCCATTCTTTTTTGCTTCTGAATTTTCCTTCCATACCAGACTGAAATTCTCATTTCATGCTTTTTATACCCTGACACAGAGGAAATGTGCAGTCACGGTCAGCTGTGCTGGTGTGGAAAGCAAAGGTGGGGAGCTCTGGATGTGAAGAAAGGTGTGGTAATAGTGTGAAGAAGCAGGTGGACAGAAATGAGGAAAGCTGACCCTGAAGGGGAAGTTCAGGGGAGTGTTAGCACTCAGGGGCTGTGTCAGGCTCTCCTAAAGCTGGGACTCCTCTGGGATTATGTGGGGCTCAGGGTGCCAGAAAGTTCTGCAGGAGCTACCAGATACCAGTCACTCAGGCTCTTTCATTTTAGTTACCATGACCAAGGAAGCAGAGGATGTACAATGCAGGAGTGGGCACTGCATAGTGCATGTGCTCAGTGATGAAGCCAGCATGGCTTTGTGGGGTCTGTATGGACCTTGTGAGGTGCAGCCAGAAAACATTTTGCTGATTTCCTTGTGGCTGAAAAGTTACTGCACCATGTAGATACATGTTTGAAATAAGGCAATTAGGGAAAGCAGCAATTCCATCACCATCATATACATATCTATTCATAGGTGGTTAATAGCATAAATCTGGCTGTCTGTTGGGAATTTTTGCTCCTTCTGTGTTTCATTGGCTAATAACTCTCTGACAACTGAGCCATCAAATGACAATAAAAGAATAGAAAAATATTTTTAAGAGTGAAAATTTTAGCCAGTGTCTGACAATTATGGATGTGCTTGCTTTCTCACTCTTAATTATTTAGATAAGAACATGGGACACATCCAGTAGAAGAAAGAAATATGGGCATGTCTGTCACTACAGAAGTACCTGAAAGCAAGTAGTACAGGAAGAGGAGAGATAAAATGGGATAGAGTTAGAAAGTTGAATGTTTCAGTTGCATTAGTTGCAGATATTCTGTATGTAGCTTAATCTGTAGGTAGCTTCTACTCTCTATTTTTGTACTTAACAGCATACAGAAAATGAAAATAACTAGGTAATTTTGAAAACTTATTAGATTATTAAACTCTAAGGCAGAAAGGCCACTATTGTGATAAAAGACAAGAATTTTGATGTTTCAGTTTTCTTGCTGTTAATGCACATCTTCTTTTTGCTCGAACCAATCCTATATAGGAAAACATTGCCGCTCTTGTTTCCATTAAGTAATTCAAATTACATTCCTAGTTCACAATCCAGTTTGGTCATTTGTTCACATTATTAAACACTGGTCTTCACTGACTGGGGCATCTAAAAAATCACCGTGCTTAGTGCATGCTTCAAAATAGTCTAAAAACTTACCATTGTTCTTAGCTTCTAATTTGTAATTCTTCAGTATACTGATAAAAAAAATCACCATGGGGGAAAAGAAGAAGCTCAGTTTCTGCTCAAGGCCCTGCCTCTGAGTCAGAGCATGACTTGGAGCAACATTTTGGCACAGCTTCTCGAGGGGAACAGCACCTCGGTCAGCGCGGTGCTGCGCCAGCGAATCCGCCTTCCTGGCAAAGAGCTGCCATGCATGGATGGGCACCAACAGGGACTCTGGCTGTTAGTGTTTCTGCCCTGTGAGCAGAAAGAAAAGTTTGGGGGTTGATTTGCTTGTTTTTCTTCACGAAGCATGTTCCCATCTTTTGATGGCAAGTGGTTTACAAATATTGAATATGAAGACATACTTCCCAAGAAAGCAAGTAAGTTTGATAATGATAGCCTTAGCCTCGTGTGCCATTAGTCTGGGCACTGTAGAGTCATAATGAAGGACAGCATTTGTCATGCAGAACTGGAAAATTAAGGGAGGGGAGATCAGCAGAAAGGTAATTATCAGGAAGGATGAGACTGCGTTGGTCAGGCTAAAAATCACTCTCTTGGCACGCATTATCTAACCACCATTCATGTTGGCAATGAGATAAGAGACTAAAATTTAGCTTAGTGGATGTCCTCAGAGGTCTAGTTTTCTGGCATACGTAGTGGCAATAGAGTCAATAATATTATCAGAGTCCATACTGGCGATGAAAAAATGATTGGAGTCTGTACTGTGCCACAAAATACCAGAGCTAATGAAGGCCTAATGCCTCCTGTACCAAGATAAATATTTTTGTATTGTGAGTGACTCTTCCATTGGCAGTGTGACTGCCTCCTAAGAAGCAGATCATGCTTTCCCTAATCTCACTCCTTGATGAGTTGCCTAATGAAGTAGAACAGCAGAGTCAGCATAAAGCTTCATCTAGGTCTTCACTCGTTATACTAATTATTAATAATTTATGACCGGGTTTTGGATATCTGAACAATTACAGTGCCATTCTTGTGGTTTTATACAGCGGCTGGGCCACAGGAGGAATGGCCTGAGCAGCTCTCTTCGCTGACAGAAGTTAATAACTTCTACCTTTCCTCACCATCTCCAGGTGCAGAGCTTCAGTGAAATTAAAGAAAATTGCAGAGTGCCTAAAGGTCAGAAGAGATTTCAAAAAATTGTCCGTTTCTATTAATGGGACAGTATTATTGAAATTATGTTACTTTAAAGCCACTTTGGAAAAACGCATTTACACTATCTTATAACTGGAATCTAAGTATTCTTGTTTGTTTTTTAATGGAAAAGACTGAATCATTTATATACATTCACTAAGACAATTTCAGAGAACTAGTACTGTCTAGATTATAGACCTAGATATATAAGGATTATTAAAGCCTCATACTAAGAGAACTAAAGAAACTGTTCTCCTGGAAAATAATTAAATAACAGTTGTAAATATATTTTTTTTATTTATTGTGTTGTTGTGCCTGCAAGCCTTCCTAGTCTCTTACTCTACTGACATGCTATGAAGAGGCATTATAGCTCAGAGCCTTGGCAGGGACAGAATGAACATCCCTGGTGGACTAGAGAAGAGAGTTAGAGGAAAGGTCTCTTATTACAGACTGCACTGGAGCCTATTTATCCAATAGTTTAATCCTCCTGTCAGAAAGGCATTTTTGATGAGCTGTACCTCTTTAATTTCCCCTTCTTTCAAAGGCTGTTTCTTTTATAAGAAGAGGTGGGGGAGCTCATGGAAGGAAGGGGGTGGCTGTTCCTTCCTGTGGAGTAGGAGGAGGGAGTGCAGCAAGGAGGGGGGAAAATACGGTGAGCCTCTGAAACCCCGGTTGTTTTATGAGGCGACCAAAACTATCTTGGAGACTGAGCATCTGTGCAGAGGTTGTAACAGCTTGGGAAATCTGGGAGCTCATTGAACTGAAACAGGACAGTAAGGGCTCGCCCTACAAGGACACAGCGAACAAGGGGAGATGCTTTGTACAGCCTTTGCCTGTCTCTTGGATGGACCTAGGTACGGAAGGTCGCTCAGTATTGTTTGACTTTCTCAATTTAAAACACCTTTTGCTCTTCCTTGGAAAATTCACTTCATGGAGGAGGTTCAAGCAAATCCACCTCAGAGCCCTGGTGTCTTTGCAGGGTGGAGTTGACAATAGTTGGCTGACTTGGGTTCCCATAGTGACAAGTAGGAAACCAGACGAGAGACTAACATCTGTGGTAGACCGTCCTATTTTCTTCCTTAAAACACAGCTAATGCTGAAGCAAACCAAAAGCCTGGCATGCGATATAAACTTTTTTAAAGGCTGAAACAGTTGGACAAGATCATAATTTTCTTTCTTTTTGCCTTTGCAGAGCTTGTAAAGAATTTAGACTGTTTGTGTGGGGACAGCTACTGCTGTTGGCAGGGGGCACTGCTTCTTCTCACTTCATAACTCTAGTCATAGCTTCATACAAGGCAAGGAAATCAATGAGGCAGTGCTGTGAGAGCCCAGGGTTGAAAGCTGAACAAGTGCAGCAGGAGAATTTTAAGACCTGATGGGTTTAAAGCTTCTGGGGGATTCAAGCAGTATTTTTTATTTTGACTAATTAATTTGCAGCATTCTAGTGCAGGTGAATGGCTGCGTAATGCTTGGGACTCTTGTTTAATATCTGTTTTCTTGGAAATAAAGACATACTGGTATCAAATACATTCTGAGACACTGACACCCTGCCCCTTAAGCAATCTTATTGGTGTAGTCAGGTTGCCAGCCCCTGCCCCTGCCAGCCTGCCCTTTGATTGACATCCTCAGCGTAGGTAGGATGCCACCTACAATATTCATGTGAGGCATGCTCCTCTCAAATCACACTGCCATTGCCAAAGCCAAGGGTCAGCACAACTCTTACCCACATTTAAACAGAATTTAGTGGCTGATTGTTGCTCCCAGGCAACCTGGACTCCAGATGTCCCAGGATGCCCACAGGAGCCACAGCATTACTTATGATGCTCTATTTGCTTTTAGTGATCAGTGGAGTTGCTGTGTTCAGGATGTGCTGCTGATCATCTCTCCTACTGCAATAAAACTTTATTTTATAAACTATTCCAACCACAGGAATTCAGCAGATAATCTGTGAAAAAACAAAGGGCAGCTTATTTGCATCAGAAACACAGGGAAATCTGGAAGTGTCTGATGTTCCTTCTCCTCACCCCATTTGATTTCCAGCTGCCATGACCTGATCATCTCAGTGCTGCAGCACTGTAGCACCTCTTCCTGAATGGTAGCAGTAGTAAGAACAGTAGGGCAAAAACAGTATTTGCTTTGTTTGATATCCTCCTTCACCTCCTCACAGCCACTTTCCTCATATTCACTCTGTGAAGAATCAATAGTTTAAAAATAGAAATGAAGGGAGGAAGGACAAAGAAAGAACCCGAGACCAGATTCACCTATGATTTTGAAAAGTCTGTTTTCTTTTTAAAATTTTTGCTTTACTAGTGATGTTACCACAGGAGTCCTATGTGATTTTATATAATTGTAACTGACTTTCTTTGTTTTTATCTCCTCTTCTCTCCCAGTGGAGTTTTTATACTGTGATTTGGCTTCCATGAAGTCTATACGGCAATTTGTGCAGCAGTTTAGAGCAAAGAATTGTCCACTCCATGTCCTGGTGAATAATGGTGAGTACTGGTTTTTTCTTCACATATCTGCAAATGTGATAAATGGAGGTCTCATCTATCACTTCACATTTCAAACAGGTTATCTGAAGCATACATCAGGTTACCATAAGGCTTCATTAACTAGCATGTCTTTCTAGAGTTAAATTGCATTTTTTGAGAGATCCTCAGGTGAGCAGTCTGAACACTTCAATGCCACACCCGCTCCTGTTGTTACTGCAAACCTGGCTCATTTGTGATTTATTAGCTCTCCAGCGCTAAAAAGAATGCAATGATACAAGAATCTGAGCATCTCTAAGGAAAATAAGAAAGGAAGGAGAAGCTGTACTTTGTGCTGGTAGAAAATCTGTCTATTCACCTTTATTTACTTTCTCCCCCCCTTATGTTTTTCCCTGTATAAACACTTGTTTACTGTGGGTGGTTTATGAGCTGGGTTGGGGGTTTAATACACCTGAAACACAATCTGGCAAATTATCCAGCAATCTCAGAGAAGTCAATGCATAGATCCAGGTACTACTGGAAAGCTGTTTATAAAACTACATCCTCAGTAGTCAGAGCACAAGTTAAAAGAAAAATATTTATCTTGTATTCATACAATTATCAAATGGATCTCATTATTCTTAGGGATTTTAGCCTTTGTTGTTCACATATTTGCTATCTAATTTTGTATTATCACCGCAATATTTTTGAAAGCTAGCCTGTACAATAATTTTCTTCTAGAAACCATGCGTGGTCTGCATGCACTTTCTTAAAGGGGAATTTTCACCAGTCTGTTTACCTAGGAGAAAAACCTGCCAGCAGCAATTTAGGCTTCTTTTAGAAGTAAACTTCTGTTATATACTGCTATTTTGTTTTCCCACTGTTTACATATGTTTTTATTAAGACATCCCAGAGAACATGTTTTGTTTTCCTGGGGACACTTCAATCCTAGTGAGAGCAAACATGCTGTAAATAAATGGGCTTGTTATAATCATGGATGCTTTAAAAAGCTCCCAGTGACACAAGCAAATACTGCAATAAAAATTCAAGTGTTTTTTATTTGCTGATTGATACGAAACATTTGTGAAATGTTCAGTTAAGAGTTCATTTTTCTTTGATTAGTGAAAGAATTCTACTATTATTATTTTAATCGTGCAGTAATTAGAGATAGATATTTATGCCTAGTCATATTTCTAGTTGATTAGTGGATATTTAAGCCTAGTTACAAAGTCTTTCCAGATTTTTACTTTTAAACATGCAGATAAAAGCCATTTCACAGATGGGAACAGCATTTTTTGAGAAAACAGCGTTTTGTGTGAAAAGGGGTTTTTAATCCTATGCACCCATCAGGCATCCTCTGCCCTGCACTAGTTTTCAGCATGAGCAAAGCCAGCATTGTCAGCAGGGGCTTGGAGGCCAGTCGGGGGAAAAATGATGAGGCTGAATCAACTGGGAAGCCCTCTGGAATATAGGATTTTTTTCTGCCCTAGCTGCTGCTGAATTGGGTTGGATGAAAATTAAATGAGTCTTCTTATCCAAGAAACAAAGTTCTATGAAAATGGTTCTCCTAATGTTCATAATATGTTACAGTACCAAAGAGTGTAAGCCCAAAGCTTTTATAAGAAAGGAGCTTGAAACTAAAATTTGCCTGATTCAATCTATGTATTTGTGACTTGCAAGAAAACCATTTGAGTTCACTTCTGCTTTTTTGCCAAATACAGTTGCTTGAGAAAATCCTTTTAGAATCTACAGTGAAATGAATGGTCCAAGTAATTTTTTTGCCTTAACAGAATCACATCCAAAGCACAGGTAAAGAATCCCATAGAATTAGGTTTGTCTCTGGCCATTGCTTAGCAATGACTCTACTTTAGAATGCTCTTTCTCACTTTATTTTTTTATGGTCCTTTTTATTTGCTTTTGTAAATAACCTGTAGCATTTAGTTTTGTTGCTAGTGAAAACCCACTGTCACTAGTAACTTTTGCTTTATAGCGAAGGCCCAAATGTTTACTTGCTGCTTAAGAGGGAAATGAGAATACCTAGTAGAGGAGAAATGGCCTGATGCAAAAACCACCAGCAATGAGCACAATCAAGACAAGTACTGACTGTCTTGGGTTATCTCGTCGGGCTGTCTGGTTGGCTTTTCTTTTTCCCTTTCCCTTCATCTTTCCTCCTTTTTCCTCTCTTTTTTTTTTTCTTTTTCCCATGCAGTAAGGAGGATGATTCAGTCCATCATGGACTGCAGAGCTGGAAGCACTACTATTTCAAAAGCCTCATCACAGTTGCCTGTTCCACTGCCTTTTCTATAGGTTTTGAAAATCAGACTTTGTATGCATCCCATGATTTATCAATCAACCAGCAAGCTAGTAAAATTTTTTATTTCTGTTTTCATAGGACCAAGCATTTTATTATCAGGGCTGTACTCTTTTCTTACATTTAGTATAAAAACGCAAGAATGGTTACACTGACATTTTTGCACAACATACTAATATTATTTAATTGCTTAAATCTAAATATTTAAAATTGATTGATATAATTATGTGTATATGTTATTGAAATTTCCACATATTATCTCCATGGTTTTGTGTCCTCTATGTATGTGAAGGTATATGATATTTGTTGAGAACTTGTGCAAACCTGTCAAAAGCCAAACCTTTGAAGATGTCTTGATAAAAGTTCCATCATTTTACAAGAATGCAAGCTATGAAATTAACATTGAAATATTACTAAAGACAAGGGATTTAATGTACTAGGGATTACAAGGGACTACATACAGTACTAAATAAATAATCAATACTACTCAGACCTAAGATTGGTATGAAATTCAGCTGGTTTTAAGGTCACTGTTGATTTTTGTTTTTAAAAAAAATGTCTCTTCATCACTTGCTCTCTCTTCCTTACCTAACTCAAAGATTTAGCTGGAAATTAAATTAATGCTAAAATCCTGAGTTTCAAAGTATTCTCCTAGAGCTAAACATCCAGGTGCCACAATAATCATGTGAAAGTTTAGGTATTCAACTAAATGGAGATTAGTGCACTAGTCACCTCCTCTTTTTGTTATAGCTTATTTTAACATGTACATTTAACTTCCTAATTTCTAATTTAAAAGGAAAAATTTGGTTGAATGCACACATTATTTCAGCTGACAAATAAGGGCCTGCTTTTCCATTACTGTGCTTTCTGCATCAGTAATGTGCATGCTCAGCTCTTAGTTTTTAAAATAAACAAAACATATTAAAAATGCAAATAGAGTATTATATAAACTTTTTCTTTTTAAACATAATGTGCTACTGCTAAAAAGACAACAATTCTATGACATAGAAAACAAATTCATTTTCTGTAGAAAACAAGAAGTAAGCTAAATGGTTGAACTGAGCCACAAAAAGGGAGATGCAGCACAAGCAGTGCAGAAAGCTTAATCTGACAGAAGGTCAGAAGAACGTGTCTTCTAGTCTGCTAATTAGCAACTGGGTGCTAATTTTTAGTTTTGTTTTGGAAAGAACTGTGTCTTTGTACAGCTGAAAAGCATTTAGCAAATTACAGCATGTACACTAGCATTAATTATTTAATACATTCCTAAAAATGGCATTACTGTTAAAATGCATTAGAAAGCCTGCTGTCTTCTTGTCGCTGAAAAAGGGACAGATACTAAAACACTGTAAAATTCCTTGACCAGTCATTCTATGCCAGAGATATTTTTTTTCTAACCTTGAAGACAGTCATTTTCTCTGTGTGTTTTTCAGCACATTGTAGTTAATGTTTTTACTTGTATGTTGTTCACAGAACTTAATGATCTTAAAAGCAACAGAGCCAACACAAAAATGACAAGATATTTAGTGACACCAGAATTACTCTGGATGCCAAACATGCACTGTCTAGCTCATTAACAATGAAATGTCAACTTAGAGAGTTCAGGCTATTATTAGCCTATTGCAGACAGATTACAGTTATTATATTTCAGGTTGAAGCCTATCTAAGCCAATTTAAAATCAATATTCCTGAACTGCTAGCTAATTCGGATGATCATATTTGGTACTTTGTGGATCATCTTAGAAATTATCTGTCTCTTAATGGAATGAATAAATCTGTATAAGCTTACCTCTTCGGTTTATAGAGCCCATTAAAAGCTGTATCAGTAGCTGAGTATGTGAAATATATATATTTCCTTGTGTTACCTACACACAATCCAGCCATGTGCAGGTCAGTCATAATCCTTTGCCAGGTGTCCTTTGAATATTCCCATGGATGCTGTCATGGTTGATCATATATTAAATTATTCTTGTGTTTGAGTATTTGCAGGATCAGATCTTCAGAAGAAGAGTGAAATTTGAGGGCTGGGAACAAGGGCGTGTATCAAATGCAAACAATTCTATACATACTTACCTACTCACAGGTCATATTTATAAGCTGAATTCACTAATAGTTAACTTGTTTGAAATTATCACAGTGGGATCTGTGAAAAGATCCTGTCCCACTGGATTAAGTAAGAGCCAGTTCCCTTGCCTGTAGCAGCTGCAGGCTACATTGACTTTTCTGATGAAAAGGAAAGAAACCTCAGAGATGTGGAAATTCACTGCAGAAGGCCTTGAGGCAAAGTTTGTGAGAAGGGTTGCTGTTACTCCGGTGAAACTTTGATTTCATTGAAATTAATACTTCTCCTCTAGCCACACAGAAAAGCTGTGGTGAACTCAGGATATGACATCTCATTAAAGTTCTTCCAGTGTCTTGCTTACAACATAATGTTTATCCTTCCTCGAAGACAAATTAGAGCAATACCCAAGTAAAGCTGCGATGGAAGAGGCATAGAGGGATAGGGACAAAGAGAGAAGGGGATGAGCAGAAGAGCAGATAGCCTTTACCAATGGATGATAAGTACTAGATATCGTGGAAAAGCTGAGCCTTTGGGAGATGGTTTTATCTGGGAAAGTTAATTTGAGGTGGTGGAGAGATTGACTTTCAATGGATCTTCCATGTATGGTGGGAAAAATGGGAAGATTCACTAGGACCTTAACATGCAGTATTGACATATTCTAAAATTAAAAGAAACTCCCAGAGCCCTTTTTGTTGTTTTATTTTTTTTTTAGTTCAGTGCATGACAGGTGCCATTTTCTCAGATTTTTCAGAAGAGATCACCTTTTAAGAGAGCTGATTGTGGGGAGGCTGGTTGCTCATGCACTGCTTTTCACAGGTATTTGGTGCCTTGGGTATTGGGAGTAACTTGTCTGGGCTCATGTGTCAGAGCACCATGACACTGCTGGCAGTATCCAGCCTGGCTCATTCAGAGCAAATGAGGGTTGTGCAATGCCCACATTTATCTGGCATATGGACTTTTAGCAGCAGTCATCAGCTAGAGATTTTATTATACTTGGATAGCACTTTAGTCTGCCAGAATTATATGCATCTTATAAGATGCCAGATTTCCTATAAAAGGTTTATTTTTATTTTTGGAAGAATTAGTAAGTTAGATGGGTAACCTTAGACTCTTCTGGCTTTCAAAGAGTAAGGGTTTCATTCATGAAAGATCCTGACTTTTGTTTGATATTATCTTTGTCTTTCTGATTATTTCCAAAGCTTTTTTCTCTCTCTGTGATATCAAACACTTTGTGAAAGGGGAAATATCTCAGGCTCCACATGCTGCAGGTTTTTGACCCATTTGCTTTTATGTCTTGAATGTGAATGTTTTATCAGTGGAAGACAGATACCAAATTCAGCTATTGATGGATTAGGAAACCCAACTGGTTCTACTTAAGTGTGTGGAACATTTGCCATTGGCTTTTCTGAAAGGCAGGAGTGAGCCATGTTTTATTTTTACTTAATCCTTTCATAGCTTTTAGGTAAAAATATTTTTTATACAAATTGCAAATGGAAATGTTTTACTTCTGAGAGAATATCCTATTGAATTAGAAAGCTGTGACTGACTTTCCGTTTTCTGAGTGTGAGTGGGCTAATTCACCATTGTGCCAACTCAAATAACCAAACAGTTACTGAGCATATTTTTAGGAAACAAATGGTTTTTTGAGCCAGACCTAATTAGGAATGCTCTGATTTATTTTAGTGTAAAATCAAAACCTTGCTTATGGAATGTATTTACTTTTTTTAACTGACACATTTTCCAAGGATCTAGCTTCTGTGTTCACGTGTAGCGGTGCGACATTGATTCAAAATGTGAATCTGTTCTTAGGGAGGTATTACAGCTGGTTTGGTTATGTTCTGAACCTACCAAGATTTGATTGTTATTCTCAGTCCTTGAATGTGGATTGTCTGCATTTTTTTCCTTTTCTCTTCTTTAACCTACTGAGAAATTAAGAACTTGTTTTTTATCTGGAAAGACACATTGCTTTATCCTTTTTGGCACAGATAATACAGTACACTTCTCCCTTCTGAACATTATAGGTGGGTCTGGGAGCACCAGCAGTAGACATTACTCAGTTTTCAGTTCCTTACTTCTTAGCCAAACTTTTATTGTTTGGGCTGAGAGTTTTCATGCCAAGTATTTGCCTTAGGCTGACTTTTTTTTTCTTTATTTCATTTTGTAATGCCAGGTAAAACAGTTTATCTGTTTCCAGCAATGATAAAGCAAACATCTTTAAGTGTGTTTTTTAATGTCAAAAATGATGGCAGGGTTTTTCATAAAGGCTGTGGTGTTATCACACAGTGTGGAATTGAATGCAGACACGACCTTGCCTTTGTGTCAGTGGTGGCTGCATCTTTTGCCACCATTCCCCTGATGGCTCATGTAAGAAGCCTGCTAAGCACTGCACTTTAAAAGCCACATTTTCATGCTCCTCACTGATTATTTTGCCTATACCAAGCATGTCCCAAGTCGATCCTGAGCAGCTCTTCCTGCCCGAATCACAGCCCTGAGGTGTGGTGGGAGGTGCTGCGTGCAGGCGAGGGCACCAGCACTGAGCCTGGGAACCAGCATCCCATCTGCTCTTCCTGGCTGCCTCTGAGCTTGGTGGAGATGGGCACTGGGTCTCACTTCAGGCTCCTCCACTGTCCTCACTCATGGCCTCAGTCTTCCATGATATCTGTGACAAGTTTCTGTCCCATGAAAAATGGACTGTGAAGAGTTGATGGGTGGGAGGAACAGGACAGTTGGGAACCATCAGGATGACAGGAAACCTTGTTTGTAAAACATTTGAATTTTCTGATTATAAGACTTTTATAGAGAATTAAACTATGGACATGGCATATGTTCATGTTAACAATCAGAAAATTAATGAGAACAAGTACTGAGGTAGAGCTTGGGTGGGTAGTGAGGGTGAAGAGAGTCATTAGGTAGCCCTGAACAGTAGGAGATGTCTCAGATGTCTTAGACACCATATAATTCACAAGGACTGAGCCCTTAACTTTGAGGACTGGAGTCTCTGTTGGGTACTATGTGATTGAATCTTTTCTCCATGAGGACATTCTTGACTGATCTCTTACTTGCAAGTTTACAGATATTTAACAGAGATGAGAATTATCACTCCTGGTGGAGAAGGGATTGGAATCTCTCTTGTGTTTGATCACACTTCGGTGTAACTTGTACAATCCAACTTGTAACTTAGTCGCAGATGTTTGATGCTGAAGTGGGGATGGAGAAGCTGGGAGGAGCCTCAGAGCTGCAGATCATGGTTCCAGAAGGAAACAAGCCTCAGCACTGAGGGGAGGGTGAGCCAGGTGTGTGACAGGCAAATGCCTGCAGGGTGCAGAGTGATGTGCAATTGAGACACAAAGGAACTACCCACAGTGGCTGAGTAAGAGAATTAGGGAGAAGGAACTTACTGTTTGCAGGGAAGAAGAGAGGTAGATAGAGCTGATATGCATGTCTGGGGCTGAACCTCTCCCCTCCTTCCTGAACACTTGCAGTTCCTTGATAAGATCAACATGGGATCACTAGACTGTGGGAGGAGAGGGGGCTGGGAGGCAGAACACTGCCCTTGTTGGTTTGTTGGGGCCATGCATTTTGCCCAGCACAGGGAGTTGGGGAAGCTGTCAGGAAAAGTAATCAGGAAAGGCAATGGGTGGTGCAGAGCATCCTGGCAGAAGGGGCAGGAGGTGAGAGCTCATGGGAACTTGTTCAGTGCTGGAGCAGAGGCTCAGGCAGACTCCTGTGGAGAAGCTATCCTGAGATGAGGCAGGAGAGACCTAATCCTTTCGACACAGTTCCTGTCCACAACCCCAGGCTCAGTCCCTGTCCTTTATCAAACGTGTTTTCACAGTGACAGTACCTTCCAGGAAAGGTCCATGCACAGGACATTGTTCTAGCACTGATGCCAGACAGACTAACAGGTGTCTTTGCATCTCCCCAAGGGTCAAATGCATTGATGTAGTATCATATGTGTCATCCAGGTGTCATAGTTATGCCATGGGGTAAAAGTTCTTGCTTTGCTTCATTTTCATCCCATTTGGCTTTGGAAAATTGCATACACTCATATAAAAACCTCCAAATGGCATTAGGAAATGCAGGGAGTAAGAAAATAGCATTGGAAAGCTGCACCAGGTTTCATCTGTGGTTTTGTGTTTTTATTCTTAACTGTTAGGATTTTTACCTTTTCATTTCTCATACACTGTTAATCTGGCTTCTGTGTGTGGTCCTGTTGAGACTCAGAACACTTTTCTGGGGCACCAGTAGGCATGTGGCATACCTGTAGCACTGGACTCTGGGTTAGGGATGTGGCTTAGTAAGCAGCTGTGTCACAGCTTTTACAGCAGGGCTGTAGATTTTCTGCTCTTCAGCCCAACCAAGGCAGTAAGAAGCAGTACCTGTAAGAAGCAGTCATGTGGGCAGTTGTGCCTCCAGTAAGCACTTCTAAAGGCAATTCTTACAATATAGCATTGCATGTTCTCCTTGCTCACCAGCCAGGAGAGACCTACAGGGCAGGTGTACTCTGAGGTTGCATAGCCCGATTGAACAAGGTGGAACAAGCAATCTGGCATATGCAGCCTAGCCAGGGCATGCTGCTGTGTGGTTCTTCTGTTCAGGTGAGAAGTGAGCCATGCTGTTTCACATGTAGATACACCCAGAGCTGTTTTGTTGCATTGGAGTGCGGAACAGAGCAGTTTTGGCATTCTGTGAGGTGGGGTGGGTTGCCCCGTGTGGCTGCACTCGTGGGATTGGAAATGCTTCTAAAAGCATCAGCTAAGACAGTGCAAAGCCTGGACAGAGGAAAGACTTTCTGCTTTACTGGAAGTAACTGTTTCTTAATTTTTCCCCTTGGGAACATTTTTGGTACAGTATGTAACTCCTGCTTGTAAGTAGCAAGAATTGGGTGAATGTGATTATAAAGTTTCACCTCCTGCTGTGGAAGTGTTTTGTGGGTTTGTGGCTGACCTATTGATTTATCTGCCCAGCCTTTGGCTGTCTGGAGATAAAAGAACTTCTGTGAGGGGGATCTGCCTCCAAACCCTCGTGAGCCTTGCTGGGAAGGCAGACATTTTGTTCTGTATATGAAAAAGAGATTTTAAATTTTTCTTTTGTAGTGAGTTTGAGAGAACTGACTTTAAAAACCTCCACGTAGCTCACATTAAATAAACTCAGATGACTGAAATACTTGTATTTTTACAGCTCTTAAAACATATTTTATAATGGAAATGAAGGACATCTTTGCAGAGGGACATATGCGAGTTAGAGCGATATTTGTCATCTTCTGCCATATGAGCAGGCATAGTGCAAATTCTCCTGTATAATTCCATAAAAACGGGGCATGTCTGGCCTATAATAGTTACAACTATCATAAAACTTTTTGTTATGCTGCATGCAGTGTCAGATCCATTTTGTTCTTTAAATTGTATAAGATGGATCAGAAACGTGGTTTCATTACGAACCTTTATAGAAAATCATCATAAATTCTTGCTTACAAAGACAGCTGTCTTGAAGTTCATCATTCTTTGAGTGAGAAATATGATTATTGCCTAGTCATAGAATTAAAAAAGAAAATAATTTTTGTTATTCATTTATGCTAATTAAAATGTATATAATTTGAACATTTTACAATAAATGCAGAACTGCATCACACTGGAATGTATTACTATCTATATAAGAACAGTTGTTCAGCATAGTTTGGCAGAAAAAATAAATTCCTTATTCTAATTTATTTCTGCCACTGCAAATTCACACATACATGTTTTGTTTAGTCAGTTTTTTGTTCCCATACTACCATATATAGATATATTCATACATATATTTTGCCAGAGTGTTTCAAACAGCTAATCAATTACAAAGTAGAACCTCATGTTCAGTTTATTTATTAATTTATTTTCTTATGCCATGATATTTGAAAACTGAATCTTCTGGAAACAATCCAGATAAATGATGGAGGAAAACATATAGGAAGGTTATATCAGAACTGAGGAGTTTGACATTAGTGGTTTGTGTGCTGCCACTTCATATTTCACATACTCTGAAAAAATTATAAGGGTGACTATTGATAATTAAAAACCATACTGAGTTGTTCATATTCCTACCAGAGAAATAAGCACAAACATTCTTAGTTTGATAAGTTAGATAAGGCATTTGTTAATGTTTCAAGTAGTATTAGATTAGTTCAAAGAACTGAAAATAGAACCAGTTTTCAAGTTAACATTTGGTACCCTTAAGTAAAGCTGATGATGTTTCTGGACAAGATAAAATCAATAGCATGCCACTTTTAGTATCTACTGAATGTTAGGTGGTTAATAATTTTTAAAAAAAAGAGAGAGCTTGCTGCTACACTTAGAAGGTTTTCCCTTTTGTTAAGGAAGGAGACAGGTCCAGTTGCTTGTTGGGTATTTCTCTGTACGCTCACTTTTAGTGAATTAAAAATGGCTTTTCCTCAAATAAGAGAAACTGCCCTCAGACTACAGGGCAAGAGTATTTTGACAGCCTTGATATGAACTACCTGAAAGATGAGAGCCTTTAAAAAAAGAAAAATAAGTCTTTCAAAAGTGTTTTGGCTTAACATTATTTGAGCAGCTCTTGAAGACAAAAAGGGAATTGTAGTAGCATCAGATGCAGGCAGAGGCAATTGTACCTGCTCAATGACTTGACCAGAATTTCTACTCCAGGGGTGCTCTTGAAGAATGAGCAAAAGAGTATTGGGGAGTGGCGTCTTTACAGTTGTGCATGGCGTAAATTAAAATTTTTTCTATCATCTGACCTGAGCTCAGATCTGGTTTTTTGCTTCCAGGATGTACAGCACAGATGGTGGAGACTAATTGGGGTGGAGGGCAAAGCCTCTATGTGTTCTTGAAATCCTGTGCCTCTCTGGAGGTCGAGGGTGAAGTTGCTGTGACACGGGCATCCTCGGGGCTAATGTGAGTGATGGCAGCCTCCCTGTGTTTGCCTGCTGGTCATGATGCAAAGCTGAATGGCTGTAGCAGCTGTCTAACACACTTCTCTCAGGACAAATTTCTCCATGCCTTCATCTGACTCAACCAACAGAAGTGTGTCCGTGCATGAAGGGTTCCTGTATTGAGCCCTGCAGCAATCCCAGCAGATGCAGAAGCAGCATTTGGCATTCGGATCAGCCTTGCTGTGCCAGGCCTCTTTTATATTGGCTGCCTTTCTTAGGCTTGTATTTTACTAGTGTTGCTGCAAATAGAACTCTGGCAAACTGCTTTCTTTCACTTTTTCCAAGTGTAGGGGCTTTGGATGGCTTCAGAGATATGCAAATAATTTCCTTGTACTAGCCCTGGTGCTCAGAGATGCAGCAATGTTCCCATCTGCCCTCCAACATCTCGTGCTGAGTTCTGTCTGTGCTAAAACTTGCACTGTAGCAGGCTGAGACTTGGTCTGAGAGCTTGGGGTTTGTTCCATCCCCAAGACATTCCCATCCTTTCCTTCTTCCCAGAAAAGAAGAAGTCACAGCTGGGCTTGTCTCACTGTTTGCATCTGTCCATAACCTTCACGCCAGTTCTCACACTGTTACAGATGTGATTATACACAGTTTACAGCAGTAAATTACACAGGGAGATGATCAGAGCTTTTGTGGAGCCTCATCATGTAATTTGTGTTGTTTCTTTCACTGTACCACCAGTCAGCATCACTCATGTTCAGTCTCAAGTCTTCCATTTGCAGGCACGCTGTGTTCCACCCAAAACTTTTGTTTTCTCTGTGGTTGTCTTGAGTTTCTTCCCTTCCCACTGCTTCTCCAGTTGCTCCATTAAGCAGTAGGAAACTATAGGAAGCCCCAGGTGAATCCCTATGGGTGTTTACCATACTAAAAAAGATCCCAAAAATATCTATCCTTTGGCCCAAGAGGCAGAAACACAGCAGGACTGTCAGGTGGCAGGAACCCCCAAAGCAGCAACGTAGATGGACAGCATGTGCAATTTAAAATGGTCATTTAACATGCAACCATCAGGTCAGGCTGACATCAGGAAATGGGATATTAAAGGCTTTGTAGTGGGTGTGAGGATTAAGCTGACACTCTCTCATGCCTTGTGTGCAGAGGTGGCCTTTCTTCTGTATCATCATATTTATGGGTGTTAGAGAGAAGCATCCTATAACAGGATTCTTCATGAGTTATGTCCATCTATATTTAAATGACAAAGGTCATGTCCACTTGTACAGTAATTAAATTTTAATAAAATCAGAATAATTTATATAATTCAAGTCCATGCTATAATTGAGAAGGGTACGTATCCCTCACACAGCCTCAATACATGATATAATTTATTCATGAGCTCAGAATTCTCTGCAAGATGCTGAAATCAACACTGCATGTTGAGGTTGTGGATACTTATTTTAGACACTGAGATTGAAAATTGTGGTTTGTGGAAATTTATGCAAAAATATTGCCAAAATAAGCATTGAAAACCTAATTTCAATATGCAGCTGCTTGTAAGCATGGTAATTAAGATATATTGGGTAAATTTACTACATCTGTTCTCACCCACATCAGTGAGAAAGAAGTTGCCGATTTCAGATGTAGACTCACCAGAGCTTTAAACTCCAGCCAGGACCCAGGAGAAAGCTGTCTGGGAGAGCAGCTCTGCTGCTTAGCCTGGTCTTCACTGCTTAAGAGCATTGATGGAGGGAATGTTGTTGGTATCACTCAGCTCCCACCTCTTGAAAACAGTTTTCACAAATGAACTCACAGTCCTGCAAGGAGGGAGAGAGAGAGTCAATCAGCACGTTATCTGGATAAAGAAACCAAAGTGGGGGATTAGACATTTTTCTTGTGAGGAATCAATCAGTGTCGACTTTCCATGCCATCACCAGTCACATGCTGCTCTAAATGCTGTGTTTACCCTCTGCAGCAGGAGATCCGTACTCCTTCTAGCTTTCTGCTCCTCTGAAATAAATCAACAGGTTTTACCTCTGCTTTTTCCTCCAGCTGGGGTGATGCTGGTCCCTGAAAGGAAGACGGAGGATGGGTTTGAGGAGCACTTCGGCTTGAACTACTTGGGACACTTCCTGTTGACAAATCTCCTCTTGGATACGCTGAAGCAATCAGGAACGCACAGTCACAACGCTAGGATCATCACTGTCTCATCAGCCACCCATTATGTAGGCAAATTGCACCTAAACGACTTACAAAGCAGGTACCATCCCTTTTTGGTATTCACTGATCTGTAGTAATCGTGTGCATATTAAACTACAAGAGAATTGTTACTGACTACTGAATGCGGTGGGGTTTTGTTGCCTTTTTTTTTTTTAATATATTTTCATAATACAATTTATGGTGCTTCTCAAGCACTTCCTTAATATATTTAATATTTCATCAAAGCTTGCAGCCTTGAGCCAAAGGTACAAATAATTTATAAATTCTGGACGGTGTCTTTTATTCTGGACTTTGAAAACCTCACTTTGCTTTCTGGTACTTATACTGCGGCGATGCTTGTGGTGCAATGCAGCGCCTGGCCTCGCCACTACCTAATCATGGAGACGCTCCATAACCGGGATGTTTTGAAATGGCTCGGGTGGATGCTAATGTTAGAAACGGGACCAGACTCCCGGCACGAAGAGTGATTTCAGCGTTTATTGTAAAAAGAAAAGGCCTAAAGCATGGGGGCCCACGGGCCAGGCAGGAGCGCTCCCGTCGAGGCTACAGCAGCGGCGCTTGGCTCCTCTTGAGCAGCGATGTCTTGTCCTCGGTGCTCCAGATGGAGCGGCGCGGCACAGCTTTCTTCAGTTCAGAGGCCTCTTTTTATCCTGTTCTTCGTCCTTCTGGATTGGTTTCTTGTTTGGATCCTTTCATTTGCATGAAGGTTTAAGGAGCCCGTTTGGTCCATCATAGCTTCTGTTTAGGCTGGCTTGTTTCTCTGGGGGTGGTGATTCACTTTCGTTATGTTTATTTTGGCCCGTTTGGCTGGGGGATGGTGATTTTCTTCTGTGTAGTACATCATTTCTTATAGCTACCCTTTTAAACCCTTTTTCAATATAATAACAGTACAAATAACAAACCAATGACAAACTAACAGTACATACTTAACAATTATTTTACAACAGTTTCTAGCTTATTTTTAACACTAATAGACATCATCCTCAAGAGGATGCATGCACAGAGGCCCCGCTGCTGCCCTCAGATGAGCTCAGACAGCCTCCTGTGGCTGCTCGCAGCACAGGGATGCCACAGCGCGGGGATGTCACAGCACAGGGATGTCACAGCGCAGGGATGTCACAGCGCAGGGATGTCACAGCACAGGGATGTCGCCGCACATGGATGCTGGCTGGGCTCTGGGGGAGCAGCTCGCCCTTCCTGCCCAGCTGCCTCACAGCTGCTGTGCCGTCCCTCCGCTGCTCCTTCCTGCCCGGCAGCTCTGCCCGCCGGCCCGCAGCTCCCTCTGCCTCTGGCCGTCTTGTCCTGCTCTGCTCCTGACATCCCCACCCCTGGCTTCCCTCACAGCCCTGCTCCAGCTGTCCCCACCCACCCCCGACCTCCGACTGTGCCACCTTGCCTGTCCCTGTCCGACCCCTGTGGTCCTCGTCCTCTCACACATCAGCCTGGCAATTCTCTGTCAACGCTGGACCCTGGCTCATGTCTGTGTCACCCCCTGTGCTTCCCCAAGAGCTTATTGAGATCCAGATTGTGGCCACCCTGGGTTTTTAATCCGGTAAAATGGGCTTAAATGCATGGATGACTTCTGACCTCTTGCTTTCACTTAAGAATACTGTGGATGAATGTCTGTGGGATATTTCTAACCTTAGGAAGGCATCAAATGATGCAGTAAATGTCTCTGGTATCATACAGAAACTGTGTGGAATGGTTTAGTTAGTGAAGGAACGGGCGGGATAACTAAGATAAATTTCAGAATTTCCCCGTGCAGCTGTGTGTGGCAATGGCATGCTTACCAACAGGCTCCAGCACAGCCTGCCTTCTCGTGGGCTCCAGAGAGCTTCTGCCTGCCTGCATAGGGCTAGTCTGACTTCTCTGTCATTTCCATAAAATCTGTCTCCATCCTTTGACAGGGACTTCAGCAGGTGAACAGAGGTTTCCTGGCCCAAGGTTTCATTTCTGAACCAAGACTGAAATTAGAGGGCTGGGCTGTTTCCACTGCAGACATTTTACGTATGAATGCTACATTAGGCATGTCAAACTTCCGATTACATATTATGGTATCAGTTTTATTATAAGCCATTGTTTAAACCTCTGCAGGGTGGTCACAATTTCATCTCTTGCTTGTAAAACAACCACAGGAAATTACCCTTACTCTTCACTGGGTGTATGCAATCACTGTTTCTGATGGGCATGTGCTGGATGGCACCATGCAAGGGGGATAAGAGGATTAGTATTTCTTTGGGCTAAAGTGAGGAATGCAGAATTAAATGCGACTGTTCTGTGTCTCTAGATAACAGTAGTTTTTTTGATTATAGCAAGGTCTTGTACTGTGCCTCTCTACTTTAGGATCATCCCTATCTTATTTATCATTATTAACTTGTGTTTTAAAGGAGCCAGAATTGTTTCAGTTTGGAAAGTTATGGTTGAGCAAGAACATGACTACTCTGACATAAAAATAATAATGTACCAGTGAGATTTACCTGCAGCTTTTGTGTCCTTTACATTTCAATACTATTAATGTAAGAAGGGCCATAAGGGATGACAGACTTGGCTGATTTTGCCTGCTCATTCCCACACAGATGCTCTGAATCACTCAGGGGCAGCAGTGGTGCCTGCACATATGCACACTGGTGAACCCAGAGTGGGCTGTAATTTCAGGTGCAAACCTTTCCTTAGTTCAGGTGTAAAATGCTCCTGGGTATTTTGTCTTTTAGCCTAACTGCCAATAAGTCCCCTCTCAGGCGAATAGTTTGACATCACCATAAATAGTGCTGCAAAAACCAGTGAGATCACTAGTGTGTTTGAGTGTGTCCCTACAGTGTGAACAGGGGGTTTAGCAGGAGAATTCCTGGGGGATTTCATACTCAGCCATTGCTTACTCCACGGGGGCCTGGAGATGCCTTGTGATTCAGAGCAACATTCAAGAGCTTTAATGGATGTGGTAAAGGCACCCATGATAAACAGTTTCCCATGTCTCATTTTTGCTGGTTGTGTGAATGAGAAATAATTCTAAGAATTTTCTTTTTTTTTTTTTGGTCTTTATTTTGAGTTGCCCCAGTTGGCCATAATTCATTTTAGGACTTAGATGGATGTTCCCAGATTGGCTAGTAGTCCTAACCAAGCATGAAAGCAGCAAAACCATCTGGAATCATTATTGGAGAAAGGGGGGCTGTATTCTCTGCTGGGAAATTACTGCTGGCAGCAGGCTGAATTGCTTACTGTACTCTTGTCCCATTATTCCTAGTTGCTGATTGGGCTAGTGTCCTGACTAGACGTGAGTGACAGTACTGGAGCAGGGATTCATCCATCAAGCATGGCAGAGAAGGAAAGGCGAGGAACTTGACTTAAAGGAGACAGTAAACTGAGGTTCAGCTCTCTGCTTTATCAGATTTTTCTGTGGAATCCTTCTCCCACCCAGGAGAAGCTGGGTTGACAGATCACATTTCTCCTCATTGCTTGTACTTGCTGCTGAGAGATCTGATCTGAAACCAGACATCATCCATATCAGTGACCATGGGCAACTGCATAACAAATAATTGTTAGAAGGCCTGTGCAATGAACACTATTAAATGAAGCTTGTGTTACTGTCCTCCATGTTTCCACTTTGGTTTGTTTCCTGCCATCTTATCAACATGATTTATCCCATGTTGCTCTGGTTTGGTTGGCTGTTTTCAGTGGGATGGTTAATTTAATTTTATCTTTTTGCATTTTTCATTATTTTCCTTTGTTGTCTCTTTTTTCATGCTTGCCTGCTTCATCTGTGTCTTTTGAGCTTTTTTTGTTTGAATTGCCTTTTCCTTCCCCACCTTTTTTTTTTCAAGGCTGTGTTATTTCTGCCTACCTCCTTTCCATTTGTCTTCCTCTTATCTTTTCCCCCTAGCCCCTCTCCTATCTCTTCCCTGTATATGCCATTTCTCTCCCTTCCTGCCCCTCCTCTTCACACACACACACCAGTGGAAGAAACATGGTATGAGTACGTCAAGGCAGGATAGAGCTTGTTCCAAACAGACAGGGCACAGCTTGTTTCATGTGTGTTATTGAAAATGCAAACACACACGCACAAGAACACCAACTGTTCTCCCAGTTCTTTTGCTGAAGGATATATATGAAGAACATCAAACAGCTTTGTGGTCTTTTAGATCCAGACCATTTTCAGCAGCAATCACATAAGTTGACAAGGGGATCCCTAAGGCAAATCATTCTCCTTCATCCTTACTTTGAACACGACTGTTTTCAGGGAGGTGAAAGTTTAAGAGAAACACAACCTATCTGCAAGGATTTCCACAGTGGTGATTTCAGCAATTGCATGCAGAGGGTAGTACACTGTGTGCTCCAGCAGCACAGCTAGCATGGCCTTCTTTCCTCTTTTGCCTGCCTTAAATAATACTTTCTAAATTGAGAGGAGAAAAAGAAAGTATGGTCATGAGAGAATATGGCTGTCTGGTTTTAGCAAAAGCTTGAAGAATAATGTATCATTCACTTGGGTTGAGATAGACTTACGCAGTGCACTGGAGTTCATGACGCTCTTTCAAGGGTGAGGTGTACGACACTTCTTTGAGTGTTCTACCTACCAAAGTGAGATGGTATTTTTAGGAAAATAAAGAAAAAAAGACCCTATTCTCTTTCCCAGGCTGTGGTTCACACTTGAATATGCTCCTTTCTCAGGAGTGAGCATCTTTGTGTGTTCTGTCTAGCTTTTTCTCCATGACTAACTATTCCTTTCATCATTCTCTCTTTTTGCATACCAAATGGGCCTCATAATGCTGTGAATCACAGATCTATGAACTCCCCAGCCACAGTAACACGGCTCCTTTTCTGGTTCACATCTCTTGTATATTCAAGAACAGTTAGTCACACTTTTCTGCTCCCTTTCCGCTGCTCTCCAACTGCAGAAGGAGCTGATTTTTTATTTTAAACTCTCCAAGCTGAATATAATAGATATAATTTCTGTGGTTTTCCCTGTAGCCCTAGTGCATGAATCATGTCAGAGACAATAGAAGCTGAAAGGAATTGCAGAATTCCCAGCTGCCACATGTGTGTCCTAGCTGGTGTAAAATAGGATAAACAGCTCTGCTGTAGACCTGGGAAGATTCTGAAGAGACCAGGCAGCTCCAGTTTATCTCCTCTGTTAGGCAGTTCATAAGAACTGTAACAGGAAGTGTTAGCTACTGATGGGAAAAATCTGTCTAGCAAAGTGTCTGGAAACCTCCTGTTCTTGAGGGGTGTCCTTCAACTTCTTTCATAAATGTGATGTTTGTTGGTTAAAAAACTTGTATTAAGTTTGGGCAGAAAGTTGAGGATTTTTTTCCATCAGCATTACTGAAATTTTGGAAAATATTTTCCATCAATGGCAACTGAAAGTTAAGATGTTAAATTACTTTTGGAAAATGTTTATCCATTTTCTAAACCAAACCACTTTATTTCAATGTTCTAAAAAAAAATTATTTGCAATTATCCCTATGAGTACTTTGGTACTCTGATTTTGAAGTATGACAATAAAACTGAAACTCCCAATCTTTAATTTCTAAACCATCTTTTTCAGGTATCTCTATCAGTTTCAAATTACTTTTTCTTTTTTCTCTTTTTTTTTTTATTTAAGCTGAATATTTGTGTAAAATAGATTTTTTTTGACTAGGAATAGTTTGAAGAGTCAACTTTTTTATCCCAAGGAAAGGCTTCTATTTTTAAAATATACAATTAGTTCCTTCAGTGCCTTTTCATGATTGATCTGTCTCAAATTTTCATAATTCTCTCTGACTGGAAGAACTGGAAGTATTACATCTTAAATTCAAGCAAAAACAAACATGAAGCTGGTGTAGCATAGTAGTACCATAGTGCTGCTGGATAGTTTTATTTTTTTTATAGAATAAAGGAAAATTTGTAAAAGTAAGTAGGAGAGATTTTCATTATTACCCCTTTTTTGCAAATCCAATTTAGTCAGTACAGAAGTCTTTCACAATAACATAAAGAGCTGTGTCACTGGACTGTGAAAAATACAGAAATTGTAATCATAAAAGATTGTTCTAGATCATTAGATAGATACATATTATCATAGGTTTTATTTAATTAATGGAATATATGGTTTTGTTTGAGTTCTGCTATTTAAGCAGCTTCTCCACAATGTCTTCTATTGCAGTTTCTGATTCTATTTGCAAGATAAATCATGTTGCCTTGACAGGACCAAATACCAATTGCAGTGTTGTATTCATTTAGATGTGTCCTTCCTGCAGCAGATTATCAAGTTTTCCTGTGTAGATTTAGATGATAAGTGTTTAAATGCTTACTGGGCACATGTGGCTTTCTTTGCCAATACTTTCTGTAAAAATGTGAAAGGATTTGCTGCTTTGCAAAATGATCCCTTGTGTTTGCAGCAATTAGCATTAATTGCAGAAATTGACTGGCCTGGAAAATTAATGTACTGAGGAAGACACAGATCTCAAATTCTATAAGTTAATTTAAAAAAAATAAATGGGCTATTGTATTAGCAGACCAATTCATCAGTTCAAAAGACAGAATTCTAGCTCAAATGCATCAAGTATTTTATCCATTCTTATCCATTCCTGCAACCAGTAACAAAGAAATATTTAAGTCAGGATGCCAACTTCAGAAAGCTTTCATTTTACATTTATCAGTGTATTTTCATTCTGTCTAATCAAAATGCTTTTAGGGTTCATTGGCTTCTGGACAACACTAACAGAGTGTAACACTGATACCACAAAGGTTATGTCAGACTTACATGTGTCTGGGGACATTATGTGTAGCCACTTTTTTTGTCACAATGTAAAATTCCTTTTTGTCTAAAAGAATTCATGTTCTTCACAAAGGATTGTTAATAATGGTTATTGGTTTAATAGGACATGGTGTTTCTGAACTAGTTCAAAATTGCAGCATGCTGGGAAATATGTGAGATATGGGTGCTCCTGCTGCCCAGCCTCTCCCTGCACCATGGGTTGGGTGGGAGAAGCCAGATCTGTGTGGCATTCAGGACAGTGGTTCTCACAGATGTGCTGTTTTCCAGAGAGGCAAGACAGTTCTATGGTAATTTGAAAGTTAATGTATTGCACTCATGTGATAGAGAGGGCAAAAGGGACTTGGAGAACTGGGAGAGGAGAGAGAGCTTGTTGCCCTTGAGGGGGTAAGGTTAGTTTAACATCTTTCTGTTAGCAAAAAAAGACTCATTAAGGCTGAACAAACCTTAAAAGCTTCAGAGTTCAGGTCCTGAGTGATTATTCACATATTTTAAGCATTTCTCTCAACTGCTTTACGACAACCAGCCTCCCAGTATCTTGTCAGTGGAGTTGTCCTTTGGGCTGCCTAGCATAGCTGGGGAAGGCTGGCACACAAGCCTTCAAATCCCTGGAATAATGTGTTAATTGAAATGGTCAAAATTACCAGCTCACCTTCCAGAAAATCACTCCAGGTTCAGCCCTGCTGTTGCCCCTGGTTCTTCATAACCATGCATCCCATGTCTTGCCACCCACATTAAGGATTATGAGGTATTGTGCATTGTGCAGGGAACTGAAGGCAGATTTCTGCCTCTGTGATTCATTAACCTTTTCTCTATTCCTCACCCTAAACCTCTTTGTTCAGAGAAGGAGAACTTATTCTATTCAAAAGCAGACCGAGCATTTTAAACTTAATGCCTGTTAAGAAAAACTGGTCTTTTGATTAAATCAAGTTCTTGATAAAAAATGTGTTTTGAAAACTATGCTTTCAAAGTAAAATCAATCTCCATAAACATAAAATATATTAGCCCTTGGGAGTTTTAATACTGACAGAATGTTATCAGAACTGTCTGATACAGTTGTAGCTTTGTTGCTCCATTTCTTCTCTTCTCATTACGTGTTGGGTGCTGTGGTAGCCCAGCCTTTCTTGCCATGGGAGGTAGAGAAGGGCTTTACAAAGCAAAGTTGCCTTCCCAAGAGGGACAGAGACTGAGGAGCACTGTTGCTCACAGTAGCTTTAGGAGAAGCTCAAGAGCTTTTAACAGTGATGTTAAAGGAGTGCATGTTCAGTACCCAAATTACCACAAAAAATCAATCAATCAATCAATCAATCCGTCAAAGAAGCAATTTCTTTACATTCTTTTTTCAGTGAGGACTCAGGCAGGGCGGCTCTGTGACTATGTTGGTTTATCAGGACATATAATTCCTTGTCATTTCCTGGAAAGCTAAAACTGCCAGATTTCATTAGGTCCTGGCATGTCTGCAAGTGTAAAAGGTCTTAAGCATTCTGGCCCTGGGCCGTTCCATGCATCTTCTTACAAAATGCTTGGTTTTCCATTACATATCCCTGTTTGCAGTATTCCAGGGTGACGCAGTGTTGGGAAATTTAAAGTGAATCCCAAGACTCAGCTCTAAGGCTAAATGGTACAGAAAGTGATTGCTGTCCTTTACAGTACTTAGAAATAACCACTTTGCAATGCTGCCTGTGGACTGCTTTGTATCTTATTCTTTCTGTAGGTTTTTGTGTTCTGCTGAAGTTGGCATTTTTATGTACCTCAGATCAGACCCTCCCTCTTCACAGGCCCCATTCATGTTTAAAGCTTATTTAAATCCCACCTGAATTCTGACAATGGATGTGTGATGCTGTTGATGTCTCACGGGAATAAAAGCCTTTCACGCTGTGTCTGGACTGTGAGTGATTTCATAGATGCAGAAAACTTCCACATTTTAATCCCTCTGGCACCTGTTGGCATTCAGCTGTATTTCTTCTTTAACCTAGGAAGGACTTCCAACTGAGAAGAAGGCTTCTTGTGATGGCTTTTAACAAATAGCTGTCTTTTTTATGAGTTTAACATTGTCTTAACTCATATACTGGGAGTTAGTCACTTTTATCACTCAGATTGAAGCTGTGATGTTCTTATTCTCTCTTCATAAGATAACTTCTAAAAAGCAGAAGTTGTTAAATTGTTTCAACAAGCAGAAACTGATTTTCAGAAGTATGTTGCGCCAGCTTTGCTAATCTTTTGTTATTTCTGTAAACAAAGATTGATGGCATAGCATTTTCTGCACAGTAGTTATAGATATCTCAAAGGAAAAAGGATTTTGCAGATACATTTCCTACAGCAAGACAGACCAGTCCTTCAGTGTGGTGAATATTTGCTCTTGCAGAACACATTCAGCTCCTCCTTAAATCCAGGGCTGTGCAGTGAGCCTACTACAATTAAACCTTAAATTATCTCTGCATATACACCAACATAGTCTACTGTAAATCTGCCAACCACAGATGGTGCACTGCGCTGGATTTGAAATGGCAGCACCTCATAATGCTTACTCACACCCTACAGTTCCTTTTGAGACCCAGAATGAAAAGCTCAGAACTTGCAGCTAATCTACAAAAGTGTACACCAGTTTGAAAATGCTTTTTAAGAATATTTTGGATTATTCAGATTTTTGCTGAGGCTTTTGTGGTCCAATGTGCACTCTGGTGGAAGCGGAGAAACCATAAAACCCCCCATTACTTCCTTCAACTTAAAAGCTCTCTTGCATGAGAGATAGGAAGCTTTCCACAAGTGGATGGAGAGTACCTCCCCCCATTTATAATCCTATAGATAATCTTACAAGATGTGTGACAATCTTCAATAGCCTGAGATCCAGATCATTCAAGAGATAATATGAAAAGAAATGTCTCCATGTTGTTTCCCCATCCCTCAAAGGGGTCATGAGGACATGAAATGCAGGTCTTGAAGCCGTGATCTTTTTCTTGGGTAAAGCAATGATGCAAACCCTTGTTTCTTTTATATATTTACTCATTCATTTTTTAATGGAGATTTTCAATTCAATTAAGGAATACTATTATGCTCAAATACCACTTCAACTATTAGCATGTACTTACACTGCATCAAATGCCCTGACTCTATTTAGAATGATATAAATTGCCACTTTTCTAAAGACATATATTTCCAGGAAGAATGGAATTACAGTAATTATAATGAATTTGACATTGATATTTAAAATAATCCAAAAAATTTGAAATTAACACCAACTGTACACAAACAGAGAAATTTGTCCTCTTTAAGAGTACTGATTCTGGTGAGACTTTGAGAAGACCAGCCTTTGAGTCCATGTTATATGCATTTGAGAGCTATGCTGAGCACACAGCAACTCTCAGCAGAGCAGAATAGCTCTCGGCATCTCACCTCCTGCCATTAGGAGCTGGGATCAGCCAAATGAGAAATGATGCTCTGATTCCATCTGGATGACAGTAATGCCCAGGATGACAAGCCCTGGCTTATTTTGCCTTTCATAAATGATTTTAAAATAAAGACATTCTATGTTTCTTTACTAAATGTAGTCCTCAAGAGAGAGTAAATTAATTTTTGTTCCCTCTGCATTTTCTGAAGGTTATTAGAAGGATCTAGTAATGCTATGCATTTATACAGTGAAGTGCTAGAAGCTGAGAAATATGGCTTTAAAAAGGAAACAGAAACCAAAACACCACCCAGCTTCCAGCTTGTGGCTCCTACTGTGTTGTGGGTCAAGCACAAGGCAGGAGTCACTGATCTGCTGAGATACCAGTTACTATTACCAAAATTTTACCTGTTAGAGAGAGAGAGAACATTTCCTAGCTCTGAGCTTTTACCCTTATACTCTAATTTTAGGAAGAAAAATATTATTTTACTACAGTTGAAAGATGCCAGACAAAGCCTGGGTTTTCCCAGAGCTGTATGTGAGGAACATGTGAATCCGAAGAATTTGCTGCAGAAAGTGGAATGAAAGGCAAGATGAGTTGCTCTACCACTGGCCTATGGCTGCTTAAGTGACCCCCATGCCACTAATTAGGACAAGAAGGATTTGCTTTTCACCTCATGTAGAACCACTAGTTTCATATATCAGTCTGATACCTTCCTTTCGAAGTTCATCACAGGGTCATGAGGGCTCTTCAGGAGACCCTAATGCTGCATTCCTTATTCACTCAAGGTCTATGCTTCAGCCACCTTAACTGATATATGTATACTGCCACCATTTATTTTTTATGGTTACACATGACATATATGAAAGAAATGTACATGAAGAAGTACGTGCAAAGTTGCTCAGGAACACACAAAATGCCCAGTCCTGTACATGAGATGAGGGACTGTGTAACAGCCTGTCATAGTAGTTGGTAACAGGACAGCTGCTGTACAAAACATATCTGCAACATCTCAAAAGTAGATAAGTTAATACCTTAGATTTGAGCTTTGTTTTACTAATGTATATGCTTCTTTCTTTCAATTGGTAAAATACTGGTTGTCAGTGGTAAGATACTTATTCTCATTTCTCCAGCTTGGTTTTTTTTTTGTCTGTATTGTTTGGGCTTTGTTTGTTTGTTTTTGTTTGTTAGTTTTTTATTGAGAGAAAATCATAATTAATGAGACTCAGAAAATGTGTTCACAGGATTAAAATATGTAGTACTGCCAGGAAGCCTACTTTAATTTAATAAACAATATTTAGAACTCAAGCTTTATCATAAGAGAAGAGAAAGAAACCAGTAAAGACATGCTTATTTTCCAATATATTTTTCTAACTGCTTCAAAATAAGATGCAAAATCTACCAAAACTTGAAAAATCTTGTCCTGCATTCCCTGAAGAAAGAAAATTTAAGACTGTGAAGGCTTCATGAGTGTTTAATAATAGACTTTTATAGTCTTGACTAAGCAATGGTGATGATGTATTGCAAGATTAATACATAAATCATTAGAAAGCTTTAGTCATTTTAATACAGCAAGCCTATGTTTTGCTTAATTCCCTGATTCATCCTAAGGCATATATTGAAATTTTGTGTGGCCTTTCATTAAAAAGCCCAGCATGCCAGCCACGTTTTGCATCACTTGTCTTTTAATGGAGCACAGAGCAGCTGGGTTTTCTACAGTTTGATCTTGGTGCACTCTGCCCTCCAGACAAATTAACACACTGGAAATTGGGGAGCATGGTGACGGGTGAAAGGAGGATGACGTGCGAGACAATTGTGAAAGGTTCACATCAGGAAAGCTTCAGTGCTAGCACTGCCTGGGTTAAACTAATCTGTGTGCCAGTCAGGATGCTCACAGGTCCTCTGAGCCTTTTGCTGAAACAAGATGTGGTGGGGTACAGGGTGCTGTCAGTGGGTCCATAATGTCTGTAGAAAGGAGTCTTCAACAAGAGTGAAAAAGCTGAGAGCAGCAAGAGCCCCCCCTGCACAGAAGGGTGAAGGAAGAGACCTGTGCTGAGCAGCACAGTTTCCTTCTGTTACTCAGTGGGTACCTGACCTTACTCAATGCTCTTTACTTAGTATGGGATCATTGGACAGAAGTGGGGGCCCACTATAGGAAACAGACCAACTAAAGCCAGCCTGAGGAGAAACAAGTAGGACTGCCAAGAGATGTGCTAAGCATGAATCCAGTTTTCAAACTGGGATAGCAGCTGAGCCCATATTTAAACATCTAATTAGCCACTGCAGACTTCAGTTTGAAATTTGGCTTCTCGTTACTCTTTGAAAATACATTCCATAGGGAGACTGCTGCTGGAGGAAGCACCATGGAGATAAGTGGCAAAATCAGCTAATGAACTTATGGTGGAAAAGAAGGGGGGTGGGGGGGGAAAGGGAAAAAAATCAGCAGACTTCAAGACACTCACTCCAGAATGGAATACCTACTTATTTGTTTTTGCAAAAATTCAAAACAATCGCTTTCTTTTCTCCTCCCTAATTTTTGTAATAGAAAGTCAGATCTGTAGCTTATATTGCAAAAGATCTTAAACAGAAGAACTTCTGCTAAAAATTATTTGAACACAAAATGCATAACCTGCTTTATCCTGATCCTTTATTCATCAGTATAGATTCCATAAAACATTATTTTCAAAGGAAGGAGATCTTATCTATTGGTGCTCTCTTGGACAGATTTTAAAGCAGTGAATTACATTCTGCCTTCCTTAACTCCTCCTTGTACTTTTCACTTAGTGAGTTGCCCCATTTCATCAGCACTGAGTCAGAGAAATGCTATGGAGGGGCATCCCCTGGGGGATGTCCCTTTTTCCTGTGGTAGGAAGAGTGGTCCACAGAGAGCCTCACTCAAACAAGGGGGTGAGCATGAAGTTCTCCAAGCTCCTGGTGCCAGGCATGCTGTGCTTTCCCACTGAACTTCTTCCCATCAAGTCCTTGTTCCACTTTTCCTAGCTACTATGTACAGGCTTGCCATATCACAGCACAGGCTGTCTGGCATGGCCCAAGCTGGTGGGCAATATTTATTAGGATGTATCCCCGGGCATTGAACATCAGTACCTCCTTAGCTTTCTAGCTGACTAACCAGCACCCACATTTACTACTGGGAGCTGGGACCTACCAGTCTTTTGCCTGGCTGGTTGTCTAGTTAGGAGGCAAAGTTTCTCTGCCTAAGAGTCTGCTTACCTGGCTGTGAAGCATCAATACCCGGTGTCCTCAAAGCATAAAAGGTCCAAGGGTCACAGGCACCTCGTGTGCACTGCTCTGGAAGCACAGTTTGCTGGTAAGCTGTGTTCTGCTTGGATGGTTTGCCTCTTGTATACACTTTGATTTCAGAAAGATTTTAGAACCTTCAGAAAATATGGAAATGCATAATGTCAATATTATTTTACTTAGTATGCAATTAGATTTTTATTCATCGTAAAAAATGTGCATTAAGAGCATAAAGTTCCAGGAGAGGCTAGGTTTAGATGCACAGACTTTAAAACCAGATAATTCCATGTGTAAGGGGAATACATTTTATAGTTTTAAGCTAAAAGAGGATAGATTTAGATGGGACAAAAGAAAGAAATTTTTATGATGGGGATAGTGAGGTGTAGGAATGGGTTGTTCTCAGACAGTGTGGATGTCCCATGTATTCAAGGCCAGGTTGGATGGGACTTTGAACATCTTGTCAAGCGGAAAGATGTCTCTTCTTGTGGTAGAGTTGTGGGACTAGATGGTCTTTAAACTTCCAACAAAAAACCTTCTGTGATTCTACATCAGTGTGCGTAGGAGACAGAATCATGGTGTAACTACAGGCGCCTATGTGGTCCTATTTTTCTGATTCATAAAGTCAACACTGGATATAATGGAGTCAAATAACCAGTGTTGATTTATTTTTTTCAATGTGGCATTTAAACAACATTATTTTAATAAAATGGAGTCTGACAAACAAAACAATTGTTTAACAGGAATCCTCATCAGTTCTGTGTCATGTTATTCCTCTGTCTCATTGATGTCAGATTCCTGAAAAGCAAAAAACACACACAAATTGGGAAGAGATAAGGTAATCATTGGAGGGGCTCTGCCAAAAGTTTTTGCTCTGTGTATCCAATTTTATATTCTTCATATCTATATTATTGAAGTCTGATTCCTGGCTGCCTTGCAGATCATTTGCATCTCTGTGCTGTGATATAAAAGGCTTCCTCATTGATTGGGTAGCTTTTATATCTTCTCAGCACTCATGTTTCTCTGACATACATATCTATGCAAAATACAAGGCTTTGGAGGATCCAAGCCCAGTAGTTCATGCTTCATTGCCACAAGGTAAGTCAAAACAGCACTCACACAAAATGTGGGAATGGGGAGTCATGGGGAGCATTCAGCATCCTACTGCCCAGCATCTGAAGTTTACTGAAGGCCCAACTAGGCCCAGGCAGAACAAGCCAGAGTAGTCCCCAGCTCTGCTTCCCTGTGAGCCGCTTGCCAGACAAGATTACTCTAGTTCAGCTCAGGAGGCTTGTCCCGTGCCCCAGCTTGTGTTCAGTGGGGGAATGAATGGAGGCGCTGATGGAGGAGTGCCAGGGTTTGCTGCCAGCTGGCTACCGAAGGCGGCTTGGGAGGAATGCTGCTTCCCATGGGTAGTGTGAGCTCTGCCCTGCACGGCTGTGCACAGGAGAAGCTTGTAGCAGCTGAGGATCTGGTCCTTCAAGTTAAAGGGGTTGGAATATGCATGAAGCATAAGGTGACATTTTGAGCATCTCAGATCAGAGCATGGACGTTACTGAATTTAAAATGTAACTGCAGTTTCCTGACTAATGCCAAGTCACTTTTATATTCATGCAGTGATTGTTCCTTAGTCTTTAAATAGCCCATTTTGCCCAAAGGTGCAGGTGATATCTTTATGATAATGAAGGTATGGTATCCAGCACGGTTCAGCTGACGCCGTTGGTTGGTGCAAGGGCCACCGATGATCAGCTGTTCTTTTTGGTTCTCAATTTATATCATGCTTTTGTAGACTGCTTGTACGAAAAAGGAGATGGGGAAAAAAAATAAGAAAATAGATGCGCTGGAGGTTTAGTGTTGTTGTCTTTTACTTCCTGTGGCTAAGCTGTATTATTTAATGTGGTGTCTCCAAGTTTTTGAGTCCTTTCAGATAACACGGACAGTTAAATTGCTTCAGGAGCCTTATACCTCTGTAGAGAGTCAGCCTGATACTTAACATCCAGCGCTCTCTGTGATGAAGTGCACAGGATATTATAAATAAGATATTCAACAAGAATGAGATACCAAATGAACTCATATGTTTACTATTCATTCAAAATAAAAAACTTGCATGTAGTAACAGCCACAGAAATCACAGGCAGGCTTTCCTGCTTTCCAGCAGAATAAAAACATCCCTAGTCTGGGCATTTCTTTCACTTAGGGTGAAGATGTAGAGGATGGAGCTGTACCTGTGGTCACCACAGAGACAGGACAACATCTAGGGGAAAGGAAGGAACTAGGAAAGAGTGTTCTGTTCCTGGGTGGGTGCCCTTCTATCACCTTTCCCCAACAGATTAAAGTTCTGCTGCTGCATGGACCCTAACCCCAGAGCCCAAGTGGGCAGCAGCTGCAGCATGCAGCATCGCTTCCCCAGGCTTTAGCAGAGGCAAAACAGATGGGGACTGGAGTGGTTTCACTGTTCCCAGGAGCCTGTTGCTTTAGGCTCCTGCCTGCTTTGCCTATGAGCTTTCTGTAATGCCACCATTTACCTTTGGTTCTGCTAAGCACAAAAAAAGGTTAGATGAGAGTCTGGAGTAATTACAGGAATGAATTGTTATGGCGTAGGAATTTGTGGAAGTGATGCTGAGGCCTCAGTCAGGAAGAGCATTTAAGTGGCATACCTGCTAATTTGCCTGAACCTAGCCTGCTTAATTAAAAAAAAAAAAGTACTGATGCCTGCATGCAATGAAACCCAACTCAGCAGTTCCGAAAGCTTGACTTGAAAGGCACATTTGACATCCAGATGAGAGAGGTGCACAGAAGCCTTAACAGGTAAATGTTTTGCTGTAACTCCTGGAATTTGTGTTCCTTTTGTCATATCTCTTTGGCACACATCCTGCCAGCCATCTGTGCTTTAAAGGTCATATAGGGCTGTGTAAATTGTGGTTACGTTTTCAGCTGCTCTCCTTGCCCCAACTTTTTACCCACCTCTTAGCAGTGCACAATCTGGAGTGTGACCAGGGCAGCTGCAATGAGTATCTTACTCATCTGTACTGCTCCCAGCACAGGAGCTTTCAACTAGTAAGTACTGATACAGTAAAAATAATAATAATAATAATGAGAAGTAGAATCATCAATCATGGATTTACTAGGTAGGAATAGGGTGTGTATGTTTGGAAAGAGCAGAGTGAAAGAGGGGAGAGAAGTTTGAGGGCCACTAGATGATGATAGTCCAGAGATTGGTGTCTCAGCATTTCTGGTTTAAGGATTTGACAGAGTGATTCTGGCAGGTATTGTGTAATTTTATTTTAATATTTTCCCTGCTATATACAAGACCTGGTGTCTGATGGAATAATCACCAGAACTTGAGTAAACAACAAGCCTGCCAGTGATAAGCTGTTTCTTCTGACAACTCATATATATCTGGATATTGCAAAATGTGGTACATTTGATGTTTGTGCAATTCTGTTCTCCTTCTGGTTATTTTTACATGCATCTCCCTCTCTTTTTCTCTCCTGTGTACAGATGTTCGTATTCACCCCATGGAGCCTATGCCCAAAGCAAACTTGCCCTTGTGTTATTTACCTATCGACTACAGCATCTTCTGACTGCAAATGGAAGCCATGTGACTGCTAATGTAGTAGACCCTGGAGTAGTGAATACTGAGCTCTACAAGCATGTCTTTTGGGTTGTGAAAGTGGTCAAATGGATGACAGCCTGGCTATTTTTCAAGGTATTTCATTTTTTAAATAATTTTGTTTCTGTGCCCTTGTATTATGAAAGCTGCAGTCAGCCTGGAGCTGAAGGTGTTTCAGAGTTTATAATAGTGTATGGTATTTATTGCATTTCTCTTTGCTGATGAAATGTACAAAATCAATAAAGACAGGCTTTCCAGTAAACAAACATTTATTTTAAATGGAGGGAGCAAGCTGTCACAGTAGGGAAAGGGAAGGCCTTTCACAGTCTGTGCCTATGCACTGGTTATCTCTGTCCTGATCTATCCTCGTGCTTCTTGCATGCGTGGGGGCAGGACATCATCCTAACATGGAGCCAGAATATGCAAAGTGTTCCTCAGAAATGACTTGTACATTCTCTTAAAGAGAAGCAGACATGATCTGGCATGGTCTGCATGTACTCAACACGTTACAGAGAGGAGGGCAAAGGGAAGAAGAAAGTTGTACAAAAGTGGCAGTAGGATATGGCTGTGCTCCAGGATGTGGGGTCCAGACACATGTGCACAGGGAGGTGGGATATTTTTTAATGAGGTTTTTCATTCTAACACATACTTGTAATGGTATTTGATCTGTTATTATCCAATCCTGGTCTGCACCAAGAAATAAAAAGTTGTCTAATTAAACTGATCCAGAAGTGGAGCAGACTCAGTTGTTGTGGGTAATGTTTTGTAGGGGTGTAAGTAGATTAAGCTGAAATCAGTTTAGCTGTGTAGGTGCAATCTCCTCATGCACACAGGCCTTTGAAGGGCTTGTGCTGAGAAAATGTACTGCTTATAGCTCTTTCAGAAAGTAGTTTTGGATTAAGTAAATAGAACCTGATTCCATTAGAGAAAATTAAATGTCCTAATTAAAATGAAGTATTTTACATCAAGGAGCATGTCCCACAAAGCAAATTAATTTTAAACTTTGATATGGAAATATCAGTTGCTTTCATTTTAGAAATGAACTGGAGGATGGAAGAATGACTGTAAAATAAGATGCAAACAAATAAACCCATATTAAAAAAATAGTATCTTCAGAGTGCACCTTGAATATTGCAATAAAATTGTAATAAGAAAGCTCATCATCTGTAATGCATTCTTAAAGAAGCAGATTGCAGCTTTGCCAAACCATGTACATTAAACTTGTTTTGCCTCTTGTGATTGTCATTTTAGATATCAGTCTCAGGTGGCAGTGGTTTTTCATTAGACTTACTTCTCCTTGCTAATATAAAAATTTCATGTAGAATTTTAGGTTATGCTTTGAATTTCCTCTGAAGAGACAAAATTCTGACTAAATTCTTGCATCTAAGAGTGAATTTCAAGTCTCTGGTTATTTACAGCACTCAATCACACTCAGTTTTATTGATGTGCCCAGGAGACATTTTTGTATTATACTGGGGATGTTTAGACACTGAATTGGATGCCATTGAACATTTAAAATCATTTATTACAAGAGAGATTCCCATTCTTACAATCCTAAAAGTCCTGCCACTGATAGCTCCTGATCATTTCCTTCTTCTTTGCATGAAATACTGCTCGAAAGAAATTCTACCTTGAAATAGTTGTCAGACAGACATACTGATCTGTATGGAAGAGTGATGCCTGTACTGCCTGAAAAGCAAATGTATCAATTGCTTTCTGAATCAGAATAACCTCAGGTTTGGATATCTGAATGCTTCAGCTATTGAGGTTGAGGTTTTTACATTTTTGTCTAACACTTAATGTGTTTTTCCCAAAAGCCAGAGGAGAGGGAAATTCTTACTTTCTCTCTTCTCATCCTCCCTTAGACCTCTGAGCTGTAGCCTTTCTTATTGCTTAGGATATATCTATGTGTTCAGGAGTGCTTCATCTCAGAGCCATGCTCTGTTTGGCATCACAAGGAGATTTTAGCTCCACAGCAAATGCACATTGAAAGCCTGCCTGGCAATTTTAATAATGCTCTATTGAGGGCTGTAGTATTCAACATTCAAGCCTGTGTGAGTCTTGTGTTGGTCTCATGCACTAGGGTAAATTTCCCCCAAGAAAAGTACAAGAAAATTCAGTTGTCTGGTAATACTAGCTGATAGTTGGCTGTATGGATTTTTTCTCCCCTGGAATTTTGTTCCCAAGCATTTATATGAATCTTCCTTCTAGGATTATGGCAGTAATGCAGTGAAAAGGAGGTGATAGCTCTCTAATCATACTGACTTAACTAGCTATTGTCACCCTGAAGTATTCCAGAGTGGGTTTTAAACATGTGCTGGAAATTGCCTCACTCACTGCAACATAGCACTTTTGAGAGCCAGCAGAGCCCAGAGAGCTTCAGTGAGAAAATCCATCACATCTCATTCCCTCAGGAGACAGTCAACATCTTGTTTGATTTAATTCCAAAATAAAGTGGCAGAGCCCCCACTACTTTTCAATGCATTTCTCCCAGTGCTGGTTCCAGTTACATTCAAGTCAAATACCTCTTAAGGATGCAGCCTGGCCCCCACCTTCCCTGGGCTGCTTGTGTTTGACGCAGCTCAGTGTGGCAGACAAGGCTGTCAGCTCAACATCCGCCTTGGAGCTGCCTCAAGATATTTAAGTACTTAAACAAATAGACCTAGTCTTGTAAATAGGCCATGATACGTATGCATAATCTACTCAAAGTATTAACAGTTTGATTTTCTTAAAACTGCAAAACATTATCTTCTATACTTTATACATGGCTCAGAAAAGTCTTGGCCAAATCAGTTTGGTGTTTTACCCCCTGCAAGTTGCAGTGAGAGGCATTCTTGTAGAAATAAGATAGGCCAAACTAAAGGTCCTGGTGACAGTCATAAAATTTGTGAAGTTGGTGCCTACCCTTTAGAAGTGATGGTTTCATTCTTTCTCAGCTAGATTCTTTTCTCAGAAAAGTTATTGTCTGCTGTGGTACTCTAAACTTGCACTTTGCAAATGCTTTTTCTGTATTTTTCATAAACATGGACTGTACCTTTCACACAAGGGTTAAATTATGTTTATCCCTCAAAAAAAATTGTATTTCTATTGCTATGACTTCTCCCTAAATAAAGCCTGATGAGCTGACACAATCCCCTGCAGAATGCTGTGAAGTAAGTTATCCCTTAGTAATTTTTAACATAAATTCATCTTCTTTTTGAAGAGATAAAGTCCAAACTAGTAAATACTAACTAATTAATGAGACAGTAGTAACCTAAAGAGTCATTCATTGAGCATCAAATTGCAATATAGCTAAGCGTGCAACACACCAGCTTTAGCATTGGGTACTGTGCAAGCTGGAAACCAGGAAGTACCATTTTCCTTCCAAGTATTTCTGCTTCTGCAGCAGATACTGAATATTCATTCTTAAGCCAGATGGTCTCTGCTTGTGATGGAATTAAAATGCCTTAGAGCAAAACAAAAAAGTTGACTCTCATTAATGTCCGATAACAGGGACTGTCCTGCTTCGTATGACTTCATTATAGAATCAAAGTAGAGGCATTTGACAGATAGCAGTGTTGTGAAGTTCTCCAAAACCTTGTTTATGACAAGCTTGGTGAACATATCATTACCAGATATAGAGTATTTGGTCCTTTCAGCCTGCTCAGATTGGTATTTAGGAAGGCATTGTGGAAGGAAGGCTTTGCATCAGATCCTGTCTCAGCTGTCAGTTCCAAAGGCATAGTGCCACATAAGTGATTATTGACTGACAAACTGAAAATGAGTAGGATTAGTGACCCTGACAGCCTGTAAAAATGAAGGGAAAAGCTTCAGGAATGCAAGCTAGATAGACATCAGCCAATATAAACTAATTCATTTCCTTCAACTTGTCAAAATAGGCTTAACATTTGTGTAATTTTCCTATAACATTTTTAAAAAAATGCTTCCAGTCTGTAAGCACATCTAGAAAACAAGATCTAAAGAACCTGGATTCATCATTCATGCCAGAGGACGTAGTCATGCAGGTCTTATTGCAGCATTTCTTATTCAAACTGTCCCTTTGGCACTGTGAATGTAGTAAATTTATTTCATCCTACCCCCCAGGTGTCAGAAGACAAACACATCACCACACAATACACCAGCTGTAGAGAATGAGAGTAATTAAATCCCACAGCTGAAAGCAGCAATTCATGAGCATCAACATCTTCTGTGCATGAGAGTATATGGTCCTCACATAAAGCTAATCTGGGCTTTTCTCACAAAATGAAAACTTGCAGAAATGTATGATTTGCAGTTAATTTTTACAAAAGGTTTTTCTGGTCAAAAATATAGAGAAGAAAACAGTCTACTTGAATACAGTAGCACTGATCTTTCAGCAGATACTATTTTTGTACACACTGGTATAGGGATTTAGTTTTCAGAGCCATAGATCTGAGTTTCCAGAGCCATCTATTAAGTATTTTTTTTTTGTACAGCCATAGAATGATTCTAGGGGGAAAGATGGAGGGACTGGCCTGAGAAGGCTAGTGAATAGCCTACTATTAAGCTCCCAAATCCTGGTGATTTGGGGTTTTTTCTTGTATGCGAACCCCTGGACTTGGTTAAGTATCCATGTCCTGTGTGTTATGGGATAAGTGGATGGAGCTTGGCTGCTTCATTTGTTGCAACTGCTGAGCACAGAGCCTTCTTAACACAGAGCCCTGTGTGTCTGTTCAAAGTCAGATCAGACCCCTCTAAGGCAGGCTGGCCCTCAGTGCACACATAAAGAGCATTGGACCCTGGTCTCCACAGAACCTGCAACTCCCCTGCATCCCAAGATATCACTATTTTTCTGCATGTTTCCTAAAGTCTGAGTGGTTAAAATATTTATTTGAAGAGACACATTAGGAGATGTGAGAGGGTGTTTTGATGGCAGGAAAATGAAGGATTTGTGTTGCTTGCCTCAACGTATGGCACACAAAGGAGTGCTTGGTTACTGTACAGGACAGCAAAGATTGTGTGGGCTTATGTCACAGTGCATCACAGGAAGTCAAGGATGTTGAAGTTCTTGTTTATAACTTATTTGGAGCAGTAGCTGATGTGATTTATCCCCAAACCACACCCAAGCTTCCTCTTGAAGGGTGCCAGTTGGAACAGGATGAAACACAGCTATGGAGCAAGCAACAAATGAAGTAGTGTGCACAGAGATACATCACACATCCTGTCCTGCAGTTTTAGTTGTTTAATTAAAAGAAAAGAAGGACATCATCATCTTGTTGTTTTGTTGTTTTGTTGTTTGGTTGTTTGGTTGTTTGGTTGTTTTGTTGGTTTTTTTCCTTCCGACTGTGGCAAATGGGAAGATTGTCTTCCATCTTTCAAAATTGTTCACAGGACAGAAAAACTGTCTCCATTTTAATATTGTCTGCAAGATTTACCCTTTTTAGCCCAGGAAATGGCCTAAAGAAAAACAGGTTAAAATTACACTGTGCACTATGTGAAAACCCATGCTTTCCCTGTGTGAAATGGTTTCGGACTGGTAAACTGAAATGTCAGAAGCTGTGTGTCTTATTGTGTAGGAAAGGGTTTATCCTTAACTCTGGTGTGGTAGAACATTGCTGATGTAACCTGACAGCCCAGGAAAATTATTTCATTTTATGCAAAAGCACTTAAATTTGTACCCAAAAGAGTGAGAAAAATAATCCCTCCATAGCTGTACTGGGGTGAGAGTAAGTAAACAGTTAAGAAATTGTGAAAATATAGGAGCCTAACCAATGTTAGCACATCAGCACCTGTCATCCTGTAATCTGTAACTGGTTTCATATTCAGAAACCACACAGTTAGTTAGGAAAGACATTTTCCATCAATCAATCTATTCCTTGCAGTACTTTCCTAAGTATTTGATTAATACCTTTGTGTGGTAATCTTTTCCCAGTCAGACTTGTTGAAAATGGAGAAAACGAAAAAAAAGGAGGGTAATTTTGCTGCAGATCAAACATATTTCAGGGACTCTGGATTGATTCAGTTTAAAAGAAGGTCTCCTCAATGCCTCTAATGTAAAGGTCTCAAAAAAGAGGCTGAAAGTTTGGAGAATTAGAGAATCTTTTCATTTCTACTAGACAATTAGCACACTAGACAAATTATGGGTTATAGCATCATACTATTCTAATTCTTCCTCATGCATCAGAGAAATTCTATCACCATGTGCTTAAAATTCTGTTTTCTTCTGTTCAGGTAGTATAACACTACTTGGAAACTTGAACCCACTGGTAGCAGAATACAGAGCAGCCACTAATCTTTCTCATCAGAGAAAGAACAAAAGAGGAGACAATCTCAGCCCCAATGAAATGACCCATTTTGCAAGGGTAGGAACAGGAGTTGCAGGCAGTTTCTGTCTTCTATATGAATGAATTGTAAAACAGAGTTAAGGAGAAAGACCACTGGCTTGCTTGGAAAATCCTCCAAATGAGCTTATGGATGAGCAGCAGTTTTGAATTAAAATCAAAAGATGCAGAGGAGTAGGTAGTGGGGAGTTCATATTCAGGTATATATTATATATCTATTCATATAATTGCATCATCATTCATATATATATATATATATGTATATTTGGTCTATTTAAATTCCGCTTTGCTATTCATGAGTTATGTGTCCCTAACAAAAAAATGCTGATAAAATTTGTTTTGCAACGCCCCATCTCCTAAAGACCCTATTCTCTACAGAGAAAAATGATTTTAGGAGATTTTGGAGATCTACAGGATTTCCCCCTTTCTGATATGACAGTATGTAAGTTACCAGTAACTGAAGGAGACTGAAAAAACCTTTCAGTGTGAAGTAAGGAAATTCTTCCATGAACAACACAGACATTTTTGGTGGATTTCCTGAGTTTTCAAAGGCTGACAAGAAATGTCAGGTCCTACCAAGAAGCTGAAAACATCCCCTTTTCTAGAGGTCTAAGGTATCTATGCCTGACAGTCACCTCTGGCAGGTATCCTGGTTCATAAATGTCTGCAATATGAATGCCAGCATCAGAGGTGTGATTTCCTCGTGGTCACTGCTGCTACAGGACCTGTCTTATCCTAAGATAAATATCTACAGTTGGACAGCTGAATTAAGTCCTTCAAGTGTCAGTTTATCCCTGTGAATGACAAAGGAGTCCTCTGATGACTAGCCCAGCTGTAGATATCTGTGCTGTAGAAAGGAATAAAGTTATTTAAGATTAATCCTTTCCAAAAGTACACAATATTAATTTTCAAGATTTTTTGTTTTAATGAGCTGAAGATGGTAGGATTTTGGATGTGCACAGGAAAGAATAGAAGCTGTAAAAGTTTGTTCTTAAATCTGGGGCACAAGTAATCTGCTATCAAGCTGGTTTTGCAAATGGCAGCACTCAGGTGTTAGACCATTTCCCGTATAAGTGGGAAATGTGCTCGTAGGCAGCTACAGATGAGGAAATACCAGTCACTTATGAAATGTATTTATCATATATCTTTATAATCTATTGTGTGCCTTCACTACAGCAGCCCTGGGTGAGGAAATCCCAGTTACTTATGAAATGCATTTCTCATAAGTGTTTACAATTCATGGTGTGCCTCCACATTTTAACATGCAGATATAGCCATGCATTTATTTGGTAGTTATGTGTACTCCCTTGTGTATAGCCTAATGTTTCTAGCAAAAGAAAATCATGGGAAGCAAGCATAATCTACTATTTGAGGACTAACTGGAAACAGTAAACATATTTTTTTAATATAACAGGATCATCCCCAGTTTGTGAGTTATGAAAACTTTCTATTCAAAAGTCATAGCTCTGGCTTTAGTAATGACTATAATGATTATGATTGCAAGCCACAAACTTTTGTGTTGCATTTTAGAAAGACTACTGAGATTCTATGAGATGTAGTATTGGTTCTTTTTGTTCTCATTATGTTCTGAGCTAAATACTTGGGATTTGCTGGATTTAAATAGGTAAGAACAAGACACAAGAAGAGGCTTTGATTTAGTGCCTCTAGCTCCTATTTTTTTCTAGAGAGAACCTGATCCTAGATGTGGCACAAACACATCATTAATACAATCTCTCAAGAGCTAGTGGTTTGTGTACATTATTACATATTTAAACATTCTGTTTAAAATTGTGTCTGTGAGTCTCTTCAGGGTAAATGACTACATCTGTGTGGTGCCATCTCAGTGCTGAGGAAAGGGGAAGTAACCACAGGGGTTATGTTGCCACAGACAAGGCACTGCAGGAAACATAGAATGTATGCAGAAGAGGATTTGGATGAAACCAGAGCAATGTGCAATAAATCAAGAATGAACTTGGACAGCTTATCAGAGATGGGATTTATAGTGGTATTTTTTTGGCCCCATTGTACTGATCTACTTTCCTGTCACTGGAATAGGAAGGAGGTGCTGCTGCTGGTCCTAGGCTCAGGCATAGTCTGAAAAGCTGCATTGCTCCCCATGGCTCTTAATTGCTCATCCAAGTCTTGCGGCTAGCCACCACCAACTTACAAGCTTAATTTACTGTCTTATCAATATTTTACCCAATTTAGTAACTGTTGCTTTTTAAATGAATAGCAGGGGCCAGAGTTGGTGCCATGTGCCTGGCAGGCCTTTTTTCCCAGGGCTTTTCTGTGAGAGGTGCTGTGAGCCCCAGCCCAGCCATGTCACATCCCTGCAGCCTGCAGCAGTAAGCTGAGGCTGCCTGTGTCTCAGGAAGAGGTTTATTCAGTATTGTTGCCTGCCAAGCTTAAGATACAATATTCAGTCTTCCACAGTCTGTCACTTATCATATACTATCCTAAGATGATTAAAAATGCAGAAACAAAAATGCTGTCTTGTTGTTTTTGGCGCTCAGAGTGTTGAAAATACTTACACAGACTGTGAGTATATTTGGATGCCTCCTACCTGGAGTGCTGCATCCAGATCTGGGCTCCCCAGCACAGGGAGGGCATTGAGCTGTTGGAGCAAGTTCAGAGGAGGGACACCAAGATTAAATGGGTGGAGCATGTCTCCTACAAGGAAAGGCAAAGAGGATTTAGGTAGTTGAGTCTGGAAAAGAGAAAACTTCACTGTGGCCTAACTGTGGCCCTCCAGTATCTGAAGCAAGCTCACAAGAAAGACAGAGACTTTTTTTAGAAGGACATATAGTGACAGGACAAGGGGAAGTGGCTTCAAACTGAAAGAGTATATTTAGATCAGATATTTGGAAAAAATTATTTACTGTGAGGGTGGTGACGTGCCCAGAGAAGCTGTGGATGCCTCATCCCTGGAAGTCTTCAAGGCCAAGGCTTAATGGTGCTCTGAGCAACCTGGGATAGTGGAAGCTGTCCCAGCCCATGGAAGTTGTATTAGAACTAGGTGATCTTTAAGATTCCTTCTAACCCAAACTGTTTGTAGGAAAGACACCATGAGGCAGTATACTTGACTTTTCTGTCAGGACTGTACATTGCCCAGTTACAAAGGCTATTTTTATAACTGCCCAAGCTGTGAATGTAGCTTGGTGATTTTTCAGAGAGAAGTTCTGTTGTCAGAACTGTCATGCATCACAACCGGTAGCAAGAACTTGGGTCCCCATTTTCCTTTGCACATGAAATGATGACTTCCATCATGAAGTTTGTGGTACTTCATCAGTGGCTTTATACAAGTGTAGCTGATCAGAACCTGCTAAAGAAGTAAATAAGATCTGAACATAAAAGCATCCAGATCCAAATCTTAACTGCATATTCTTCTACCACGGGTTATCTGATTTGATTTCATATCCTCTGTGTGGAGTACTGTTCTTTTGTAAAGCATGTAAGACATGTCTCATCCTGCTCCTTAGAGGTTCTCCTTGATCTGGGGCTGGCCTTTTATTTTTCTTGCCTGGTTTAGGTTTGTGGCACATGTGTCCTATTTTATATGCCTGTTATCTCGGGAAGTGGATTAAGGCTGGCACAGATACACTGAACTCTAATCGCTTTAGAGGGCCTGAAAATCTCCAGAGGTAGTAAGTTCTTCAAATGTTTATATTACTAGGTTCAGATGATGTTGCTTGAAATCCATTCAAGAAAATCTGGAAGACAGGAAGCAGGGAATTTTGCACAGGGCTTTTTTTTTTTTTTTTTAAATTACCCTGTTGATATTATTTTATATACACTTAATGCTCAGTTTTCATTTTGGTGGAGTTTTTTACTCCTCATTGTAAGGCAAGCCTCAAGCACTATTAACACTGCAAAATATATGTATAACCCAATATCTTGGCTGTACAACTTCCCCCATGAAAGTTTCAACACACTTGTTATAGTTCTAGGTTAAGGGCAGATTGCTTGTGTCATTATTTCCAGATTTTTAAGAAAGTGATAAAATATGAAATGTATTTGTGGTCAGGTTCCTGGATTTGTCATCTCCAGGTCACTACACAGTGGTTTACTCAGAGGAGTCAAGGGAATTATAAAGTACCTCCAGTGCTCAGAAGCAGCTCTTGTATATTTGATGTACAATCTGTCACATGCTCTCCTGGTTGGAAAGAATTTGCAGTATTAGAGTCATTAGGTTTTGTAGATGTGAGCAGGTACCATCCTGCTCAAGGTTGGAACCAGTGCTGTCACTCTTACTATAAAGGCAACACACCTTTTGTGAGCTGGTTTTGGTTTGGCTCTGTAGAAGCTCTTGGCAATTTTTTTTTCTTCTTTTTATTGCCAATTTATATCATGATATCTAGCAATAGTATCTAATCAAACAGAAGTAAGAATGCTTTTAGGGAAACAATTTATTCAAGACAAGAATGAATTAAAGTGAAGCGACTGGAAATGTATTTACTTTGAGAAACAGAATAAAAAATAAGAAAAAAGAAGACATTTGTTTCTAATCTCTGGAATTATTCTCTGGGAATGGCTCCCACAGTGTGGCAGCTATAAGAAGAGTGTTGTTTTTATGATGGAGTTTAAATGAGTTTTAAAGAAGATCAGCTGATAGGTTATCTGCAAAATTAGATCAGAGATGTTCCAAGTTGGATGGTTGCTTCTGAATTCTTTTTGTATTTAGAATCCTTTTTTTTTTGCCCCAGGTTTGCCTGGTTTGTTCTTCTGCTGAAAAGAAAAAAAGGAATATGGTATAAGAATACAAAAGTGAAGATTTTCCAAGAAGCATCCATTTTGATTTTGAACTTGTTGAGTACCTAGCCAATTCTTTAGGAAAACCTTTGGTGAAGATGTGCCAATTCTTGCACTCACATCTCCATCCTTGCCTTTCTCGACAGTAGCTCTTCCAGATTGCTGATGAGCTGTGTTGAACTGTTCAAAAGTCTAGTCCTTGCTTTTGGTTACAGGAGAAAAAGGGAAGATGACAGATATAGATCAGTCTGAAAAGCCTTCAGTGGAAATAAGATCTTTTATTGTCCTGGTCAAAATATCTGTGCATGCTCTTAAAACATAAATAGCCATGACAAATTGCAAGTGGAGCTGTAGAGAGAACAGACATAGCCATGTGGTTGATCTCTAACCTGCGTTACAACAGTGCTTTTCACAATTTGGTCAATGCTCAAGAGACCCCTCAGCAGAGAGGCTGGGAAGCCTTGGGCCATGTGTAACCCTTGAATGAGAGACCACAGCTTCCCCAGTTTCCATGGACAGCTCAAGGCTTTTTTCTGAGTGTAGGAATTCTTAGGCGGTCTCTATCGCCAGGCTGCTCATGGGATAAACAGTTTATTATTAAGGTAGATGGAGCTCTATTTAATGCTGCCAGCCACAGCCTAAATGTGCTCAGAGAGAGAGAGAGAATGGAAAGAAGGAGCTGAGCATGAGAGCATGGGGGATAGAGATGAGGGAGCCAAGAGAGGTAGGTGAGGAGGAGGGGGAGAGATAGGTGGGAGAGAAGAGAGAGGAAAAGGCTTAAGAGATTAAGAGAGGGCCAAGGAAGAGAGAGTTAAGACAGGAAATCAAAAGAGTGAGGTTCTTGTTACATCTCATATATTCATTATATCTCTTTGTATAATGAATATTCTAGTTTACAGTAACCAACCAGTTTATAACACAAAATCTGAAGGGTTTTACCTACAGCCTATAGGACTAACTCTATTATCATATCTGAATTCACATTCCTCAGAGTCTTCCTTATCTGGCCAGGCTTTTGCCAATCAACGTTGATGACTTACATCTCAAAACTGACTTTTATCTCTATTTCAACCTTTGGTTTCTCTGTCAGCAGAAGGGCATCATTTAATCCAGAGGATTTTCCTTCAGCTGGCTAGGCTATTGTTCTTGGGTTATATAGTAACTAACACAGTGTCCTAAATCTCAAAGCTACCTTTCATTTCTACTTTCATTATAGGTTTCATATTTTCAGAATCTTTTGCTAAACAATCATATTTCTAAGGTTTCTCTATTTTATCTTCTCCGACATCTAATGTCTTCCCAAATGCCTGGTTTGCATCTAAAGCACCTTCAAGATGACTAATGCTGGGGAGCTTTGTAGTCCTGCTGAGGGGTTAAATCCAACTGAGTATCCAGAGTAAACTAGCAGGAGTTAGAAAGGCAAAGATTTCCATTTCTAAAATGTCCAGAACTGAGTTTGGTTTGGTTCAGGATTTTTTCCAAGGGAAGGAAAGTTATTGCATTCCTCTTTTTTGTCATGTCAGATCTCCTTGATCTGAAACATCCTGAATTGATGTTTTCACTGCTACTTGCCATATTTTTCTTATGAAGAAATTATACTACATATTTTGAAATTAAAAAAAAAAAAAGAAAAAAAGAAAAAAAGAAAAAAAGAAAAAAGGGTTTTTAAAATTTTTTTTATTTGTTTTCTGATTTTGTGGCCATTTAATTTAATCCACAATGTGATTTTCTAGGCATGTCAAAACTGAGTGCTTTATCTTTCTTGGGTGGATCTTTCAAATCAGTGCAATAGAATTGCTGCAAACTACTGGTGATGGACTTGATATCAGAGCTAAAATATGTCAGTGCTCTAAGAGATTGAGAAAAAGTTTGCCCTCTGATATGAATGACTGTCTAGATTTCAAAATAAATCCTTTGGATTGTACAGAAAATTTGAACTGTCAAGAAATAAATAGTGTGGTGAACTGAAACATAGGTCTCAAGACACCCGCAATTTAGCTGTATTTCAGTAATCTCTCATTCACCTTTCATTGCTGTCAGCAGCCTGTAGGGTTTCTGTTATATTTATGATGGAAACACCTGTCAATGAATCATGTCACTGAGATGCATGTGTTTTTTTCCACTTCAAGGAATTATTAAACACTCCATAATTTCTGTGGTAAACACCACATTGCTAGGTCATTTGTACTACCAGGAATTTCTTCATGTAAGCATCTTTCTTGCATAAAAAAATTCTTTATTTTTATGTGTGGTAGTTGGGAGATATTTATATATATAAGTGCATATAATTTTATTTCATGTTTCTATGTGTTTTCACTATCAACTTATATTTCTCTAAAACTTTGGGTGACAGTAGATATTTATTAACAGAATTTTGCAAGTTTTGATATGGTTACTTAGTTCCTTTATCACAGAAAAACAGATGTACCTAAATTCAGGAGACTGGAGTATATCTCAGGTTTTGGAGTCCCTTTGCTTAAATTTGTGGAGATTAGATAATTTTCCTGTTAAAATATGACTTACTTTCAAGTATAGAACTTTTTAATATACAAAATTATATTAATAAAATGTAGTTTCCTTTTTAATCATATACTATCCAAAAATGTAACCTACTGCAGGATTACAAGTTAAACAGATATTAATAAGTAGTTTTCAATAATATTCTTCCTCTCTTAACCTTACTCATCTGCAGTACCTAGGAATTTTTAGGAAGGATAGATGAATAACTCTAGCAAAATGCAAAACGCTGAATATTTTGGGAGACTGCAAGATCCTTTTAATTTGATCTGCTGTTTGTTATTGTGGCTGTAGATTATAGATGAGAAAATCTGCAATTGTCCTCCAGTTAATATACTTTTGAATTAGAAGAACGGGCAGAGCTACAGAGCAGCTGGCAAGTGGTCAGTTAACCTCCATTGCAAATGTTTAAAACACCTTTTCAGTGGGGCTTCTTAATGATGAAATATGTAGGGCTGGCTTTTCTGACAACTCATGGAATGAGATTGATGATCGTAACCTTTTCTCTAAATTGAACTGGAAAAGCAGGAGCCAGCAGGGCTGTATGCTCAGGGCTTTGGAAGAGCTCATCACCCCATAAATACATTCTTAATGTTTATTTCTAAATTATGTTCTGGGCTATGCTCTCATCTCTATTTCATTGAGCCTACCTCATCGTTTATAGTTCTGAAATAGTTATATTTGTACTTATTTAATGTCACAGCAGTTAGCTCCAGCCAGAGTACTGTCTAGATTTTATTTCCTTTTCAACACAAAAGTAAGCTTTACAAGATTAAGCACCTCAGACTTGCAAATGAGGTGTATGCTGAGACAATTTTCAATCTTATTTTATGATTTCTCATACTTCCCTAAATAAAAGGGAAAAAAATTAGCCTGAGTGAACTCTTAGGAAATGAGTTTATATTTTCTGAGAAGGAGTTACAGAGTATACTTGGCTCAGGTATCTATTTTCCCTTAGAGAAAAATGTTGTGTAAAGATGTGTACCTTAGTGCTATTTTCTCTCTGGATTTCTCTTTGTGGTTATGTTTATTGTTTGTCATGCTTTTGTTCTGCTGCGGTCATCTGAAAATATTTGTAAATTCTTCATAGTATTAATTTAGACTAGGAGAGGAATCTCCCTGATTTTTCAAGAGCCAAATTGCTTTTCCTCATTTTATTACATTAGTAATTAAAAATGATTGCTGTTTTCTTATGCAGAACAGTAGTAAGACGCCCAAATATGTTTCTAGTCACAGCTGGGCATTTGTCCTTTTGAAAATCTGTCCCTCCTATCAGGTGCTGCTGGTAACTGTTGTCAGATGTTCAAGTAGCTGTACTCTGATGGTAAGCATGATGTTACTTCAATTCACTTTTTAAGCAAGGACCAGATGTTTGTTCTGGGCTAAGCAGAACTGATTTGCAGTTAAAACCTCAAGTAAAGGAGTATCATATCAGGCTGTAAACCAGCCATGTCTCAAGCCACATGTGAATCAAAAAGAAAAAATGTGAGCCAGTGGTAATCATCTTCTTCACTGCCCTGTACATCTCGGATATGTGAGGAACAGATGTGTTGTTCTCTCCCCTGTGTTAACAAATGAGAATTCAGATTTGTACCTTGGACTGTTTCGTGGTTTCTCCTTGCTCTACACAGAGATAACAATAAAAACAAGGCAAATGGCTATATTTAGAGAATTAGGCCAATAGAAATTTATTGGTTCTGTGTGGGACCCAGTGATAAATCTGTCTCCTTGGTACACTTCAGTAAGCTGTGAGCCACACAGCCTCTTGCTCTGGCTACCTCATGTCATTCCACTTGCTCTCAGCAGTAAACCATTGCAGGCAGAAAAAGCAATGGGAAAGACTTGAAAAAATTGAATTCCAGCAGAGTTATACTGGAACTTTAAGAAGGGAGGTGTTGATCATTCTGTGACAAAAAATGTCTTATGCAAGAAAGAGCTTTGCATGGAATCCCATGGCTACAGCACTCTGGTAATAGTCACGCCACTGCTAGTAGTTGGACTTATCCATCAGAAGTCTAGCTTTTACATTTTTACATTTTATTCTAGTTGTCATCAATATATTCATGCTAACCTTTTCACAGTATAACAGGCAGGAAACATTACACTGGGACTAAGGAACAAAGACAAATATTGCTGAAGAAATTTTAAATAACGTGCAGATCTCTAGTGGGCATTGATTCATGTGTTTCATGATGTCAATAATTGTTTGTGAATTGCGGTCATTTTTTTCCTCTGAACAGAGCATTACTCCCGGAATACAGTCATTACCTATAGATTAGCTTTGCAGTTATTTTCATGCATCAGTAGTGCCAGTAAAAAAATGACCACCATACACATTTACACCAATGTGTACGATCCGTACATTGTTCATCAACAAGTGAAAGGAATCTTTAAATTTTTTCTTTTTTTTATTGCAGAGACCACCTCAACATTTTCAGTGGTCATAAGTTTCAGGATAAATGGGAAAAGTCTAAAGGGCTCATTTGGATTTTAAAGAGTTTTTTTAATCAGGACATTGTAAATGTTCTGCTGTATCAGGACAAGAGTGCAACATGAAGGACATATTTGTCACTGTTTAGTGCTAATGTAATTTCCTATTTTCCCTATTGTATGTCTCTCCATTTAATCTCAATTGTTGGTAATGTGCTACTTTTTGATTAAATGATGAGAGCTGAAATTCACCAAGGAGAAAATAATTAAAACTATTTGTTTCATAGACTGTCAGCAGCTATTAGGAAAATGAAATGTATTTTTCCCAGAACCATGTTACAGACTTCGAAAAGTTCACAATCAGTTGGAATCATCTTTTATTGAACACAGATTTAAAAGCAAAGGTCAGTTATGTTTGGACAACAAGGAGTTTGTGCAATTTATAAAACCTAACCATTTAGGTTAATTTTATACAAAAATTGCACTGCTTGGAAACCCTTGATTTTTAACTGTGGCACCCTTATAGCCACATCAGCTCAGCAGATCTGCAGAGTAAAGGGGGCTTTTCAGCTTGTCCTCCCAACTGCAGAAGTGTCCCATGCCCTGGCAAGGGCCAAGCAGCAGCAGGGATTGTGGCTGATGCTGGTGGCCTGGGACTGGCCTCGCTCGTAGTCCTTTACTGCAGCCCCATGTGTCCAGCAGTGTAACATCCTGTCCCACCACTCTTTTGCATCAAAGAGGAGCCTTGTTGCCTGACCTGCTTTAGGGGTTGGGCACGGCTTGTGGACCCACCATTTCTCCTGAATTGTCAGATTTGGCTGGGTCAATGTATTGACAAGGTTTCACCTGGTATTTTCCTCTCCTTTTTCTACTACGATAAGGCTTGGGCTCGCTCCTTTGCACCACAAATTGTAAATACCATCTACCCCAAGAGCTTATGCTTTGAAGCCTGCTTTTTACCCCTCTTTGGTTTCTGAATGGCCTTAGTGACATGGATGGTTGATCCAAGGACAGTGAATGTTGATGCTGCACTGGGAATTCCACCCTCCTACCCTGAGCCCCTTCCTCCTCTAGATAGCATATGGGCTTCAGAAAGGGATCTGAGCCACTGGGGCAAGTGGCACACTGATGTGGTAGCCACACTCAGTGACCTTGCAGTGAGGACCTGGCAAGATGCATTTAGGAATTCGTGAAGAAAAGGGGATGAAAAAATGCTATGACTGTCAGTGAGATTGTTGTGGGGCAACTGTTGTGGGGCAGGTGGAGAAACAGATGAAAGTTTTGGCTGCTGACTTGCTTTGCATACCACACAGAGAAACAGAACCTAATCTTGATTGGAACAATTCAATTCCACTGTGAAGTACATGTTAAATAACAAAAGGCAGCTGCAGAGCTGTGCAGACTTGCAGGTGAAGAGCAGAATTTTAAGCAAGCGGCTGTGTGGGCAGGAGAGGCAGAGGGGAGGGCTGGGATAGCACCTGGTACTGGTGTTCGAGCTCTGCTGAGACCTCAGCCTGTGCTTTTATGAGTCAAAAGCAGTTGCTTAAACCTTAGCACAGTTCTGCATTAATTCAGCTGTAATTTTTCCTGGGAAGTAGAAGTTTAATCATCTGGAGCTTTTCTGCTTGCAGTGCACCTTAAGTGAGAGAGTGAGCAGGGGTAGGGGAGGCTCATTGATTGAACTATCAGGGCCGAAGGATGTGTGTAGCAAAATGAAATGTGTGTACCAAAAAGCATAGTTCAATATTGAGCTTCCTAAATAAAGTGAATTATTTCAGCACCAGATGAATCAGTAAAATGTATTAATCAAACCACAAAACCTCACAGTATTTGTTTCCCATTCTAAACAACTGCTCTACCCTTTATGTCAAAAAGCCCTATGAATTCCAGTGCAACAGGAACTCTCCTGGGGAGCTTAATGAAAAGAAAAGGTTCATTCTCACTCTTTTATTTTGTCTATCAATAGTTCTGCAAGAGCAAGCGTCTGGGGCATGGCTACATAAGCCCTGAATTTGCCCAGTATCAAAACCCCAGTCAGAAACACTGCAGATACAGGAGCTACCTGAAGATGAAATAAAAGGAATAAGAAAACTTTCAGGAAGATTGTTGGGATTTTTTACATTCATAACTCACAACATTTTTTTTTTTTTAATAGCTTACTGGGGAAAGATATTTGGTGTAAAAGGAATTAAATGGATTTCTCGTTTCCAGTTTTTCATTGTTCTGTTTCAGTTAATGAGATTTGATCATTCACTTTGGATCTCATTTTTGGAATTTGAAACAATTCCTCCCACAAAAGCTGAGACAGTCAGTGTGGTCATTCACACAGGAATGGGGTACACTGTGTAACCTGTACAGCAATGTGACACCTCTGCTGTTACTTCTGTCATGCAGAAAAGGAAACAAGAACATAGCAAGGACCACATCTGTCACCGAGTCCAATCCTGGCTTTTGCAATGGATACACAATTTTTTTTTTTACTCTATCTGCTGCCTTAATGAAGGTTTATAGAAAACTCTTAGAAATAAGCCTAAGTATTAAATTTGAAAATTTCAGTGGATAGTAGATCTGGATCTTTCTACTTAACAGTAGTTAAGAATTTTATGTATATGCATTTCATGCTTTCCTTTATCTGTTCCACTGGCAAGAACTGACGCTTGCTTTTCATTTAGAGCTCCTGCAAACAAATAGCTATATCATCTCTCCACAGGCTTATACCCCACCTCTGCATTTATGAGTACCATCCTGCCCTTCTTTCAGACCATTTAGCTGATTAAATGTGATGAGCTTAAATTCCTGAGCAATTGTTTTCAAGATGAAAGTTTTTTGCTTCAGTTTCAGACCTTGGGAATCATTTGTGTGCTGAGGGTCTGTGTGTTTTCTCTTTGTCTAATGAGCTCTGCAGTTAAAGACATGATGCTTCAAATCTTGTCTGGCATAGTTTGAGAAAGTAATCTCATTGGAATCAATGGTACTCTGCTTGTATAAAATCATACATGTTCTTTGGGTGTCTTCTGAATTTGAGCTCTCAATAGATTCCTTTGCAGATAGTGAAGAGCCCTGGGGTTGTTTGATTTAAACCAAAGGACTGAAGTTACAGAGCTTAAATTCAGTTCCAGTCTACACAACAAAAAACTTGATTTGAATAATCAGATTCAGTCATTCTTTACATTTGCATTTTTAGTTATTTTGTTAAAAACAAGTTGATTCTTGGTGGGTTAATAAGCATTCAGATATGTCAATTTGCAACTGAATGTTGCTTTTGTCTTTAAACTCAGAACTCTTGGGTAACAAAGGATAAGCCATGTAGATAACTCCATAATACTATGGTTTCAGAATCTATCTGTTATTTCATGACTTTAGCAATCTGATAGCATTGTGATAGAAAATGAGAAATGGTAGTTCTGTATACAAGGATTACATTTTAAATTTTTATTTGTTTATTTATTTTCACAAGCTGCTTCCTGATCAAGTTTAATTAAAATGAATAGAACTGTAATTTTTCAAGGGTTTTATTACTTAAACAGAAAAGCCCTGAAGTTATTGGGCAAAATCAAAGATGTAAAATCTGTAATTACTTATTTGAACTCAGTATCTGTTAAATATATACGATTAGAAAATCTGAGACACTCTCACCTAATTCTAGTCTTCCACTAAAATAACTACAGAAAATAAGTCTGGTCTTCAGATTTTCCATCTTTATAGTATATTACTAGGGACAGATGTAAATTAAGCCTCTTGTTTATATCTTGTTGGTTTATCGTTCAAGAGTTAATGATGACATTGACAGAAACTGGAATTATGTGAAACAAATTTCCAGAATAAGATTCCTTCCCTCCCCATGAGTTTTATCTGTCTTCCAGTCTGGACTTTCTTCTCTCAGTCTGGGGAATATTGCAAAACTATAATTTAAGCACAATAACACTATAAAAACCAGAAACTTGGAGCAGCTGGGAGACGGACAGTGCTAAATGGTTGTTCTGGTTTGGGCTGAGATAGAATTAATTTTCTTCTTAGCAGCTGGTACAGTTTTGGATTCAGTATGAGAATAATGCTGATAACACAACTGATGTTGTAGCTGGCACTAAGTGGTGCTTACGCTAAGCCAAGGATTTTTGAGTTTGCTGTGCTCTGGCAGTGAGAAGATGCAGAAGAAGCTGCGAGGTAGCATGGCCAGGACAGGTGACTCAAACTGACCTAAGAGATATTCCATATCATTGAACATCATTCTCAGTGTATAAACTGGGGAGAGTTGGCCAGGAGCCACTGATGGCTGCGTAGGGGGCCTCAGTCTGTTGGTAGTGAGCAATCATGGATTTTATTTTTCTGACTTTCTTCCCCATCCCACTGGGGATGGGAGGGGAGTAAGTGGCTTAATTTCCAGCTGGGATTGACCAGCAACAATGGTATTTGGTGATCTGTTTTAAACTCCTTTCTTCCCAGCAGCTCAGGGACAAGGAGGCAAAGGCTGAGACCCAGGGTAAGGATAAGCACTGCAAGGTGAAGGTTTTTTTGCCTGCAGGAGCTTTGTGTGGAGCAGACCCATCAGCAGGACATATTACAGCCCATCTAGCATGCCACTGCAATGTAGAGCTAAGAAATTTGGGGGGAAGTGTACTTTTTCCTTCATCTCTCCCATCTTTCCAGACATATTTTCATCTTGCAAGCTATTAATGTAGCACCCTGTAGTAATTTTGAGTTAGAGTTGAGTTTTGAGTTAGTTTGTGCACCTTGCTAGTTCTGGTTCTCATCTTTGGCAGTGCAGGCATATGGCTTGCCTGAGTCCCAGGGAAGAACTCTTCTCTGCTGACCTTACCTGGTGATCCAGGAAAGGATTTGCACTTCAGACCTTCACTGTCTGTTTTCAGGAGGTGCTTCCAGTGGGAGATGCTTCCAGCAAGAAAACAAGGCTGGCAGCCACTCTCTCCCAGCCCTCCTCCACCTGGCTGAGCCAAAAGCTGGAAATGGTCCTGCTGCTGTTTAGGGTGCAAAACAGGGGTTGTAGCAATTTAAAACAGAAAAGGCTGTGAAATAGCTGCTGGCTTATGTAATTTTGGGTTATTTCATTTTGTCTGTGTTCTGTATGGTGTTTTTGCTTTTTGATCTCATTGTAGTTCATAAAGACTTTCTATATTGTGGCTTTCTTTTAAATATTTAGGAGTTCCATGCCCATCCTGAGTTCTTATAATAATTTAAAAATAAATAACAGTAGTTATAAGAAATTTGTGAAGTGGGAGATGTGTCAGTTTCTATTTTCTGACAAGGGAAAACAAGATACATGACTTGTCAAATATTAAACAGTAAGTAAAAAAGTGGAGATGATGATAAGGGGCTACAAGTCAGAAGTCACCATATATATTATTCCTGAAGTCTTATGTTTTCCCCAGAAGCCAGCAAAGATATTTTACTTTGCATCAGCAGTCAGGTAATAAATAGTTCAGAGGTATATGGACACAAGAGCATTGTCTTCAGCACCTTGAGCCTTGCTGTGTCTCCTGTTCTCTGGGGCTGCTAAAAATGCAGCTACCACTTCAAACACAAATACTTCTGTGTGTTTTTCTGTGTTGTTTTGATTGCCAATAATTATCATCTTTGAAAGAATTCAAGAAACTAAAGCTGGCCTATGTAGTTGTGTAAGATAATGCATTGAAAATTTAAGCTGGAAGTAAACAAATAAATGGTGTGTTTTGCTTTACACAGGAGTTACAGCCTAGTGCTTGAGGCATCGGGATAAGGATTTTGGAGACTCATTCTTTCCTCATCTCTTCTAACCTGCGCATTTGCTTCAATAAATCTCTTGTGGGTCTCTGAATCAAAGTGTTGCAGAAAATTCCAGATTATGTGAGGATATCCAGGACAATTCTCAGTGATTCAACTCCATCATCCTCAGCAATAGGTAGCTGCTGGACATCACCTGTTTTCCAGAGAACTCATTAACCAGACAGAGTGTTACACTCCCAGAAGAGGCTTCAGTATTTTGTGAAGCACATGTACTTTCTCAGCTCTCTCTGCCTGTCTTATTTCCTAGAACCTGGATGTTCCAGCAAGTGAGTGTCTCCAGTCAGATGTTTATGCAATGTCTGGGGCAGCAGGCTTCTATCTGTCAATTTTTTCATACTATTACTGAGCTGAGCGAGGTAACAAGTGTAATGTGATTTCAGTGGCTGAAGCGATACCTCAGTTCTGACTTTGAAGTCATCGCTGTCTGCTGCAGAGCAAGCTTAGGGATCAGCCTCCAGGCAAAGTAATATTCCTCAATGCACTTGACAAAATGAATAAAAGACTTAGTTATGATTTATGACTTTGACCCAAAGTTTCAAGTCCCTGCTCAAATTCAGTCATGTAATGTTGGGTTCTTGTTCCTATTTCAAAATTGTTTAAAAGTGAACTTTGTTCTTTTAGTGCTCTATTCAATATCTTAGAAAAAGCAAATTATGGATCCACAGTCCTGCTCACATCACCAACATTATATTGCAATTCTAACCTGAGAGACATTCAGTTTGAAATTAAGACACAGGATTCAGAGTCATGGCAGCTGCCTTCCTCAGTAAAACTTTGCTCAGGTTTTGAATCTGCAACAAGATTTGCCCCGTGGCTTCAGAGTAGAGCTACTTGGCCATTTTTCACCAAAACAGATTTCTCAGAAGACATATCTCTGACACAAAACCAATTAAAACCTTCAACCACCAACTCCATCAAGAGATTCATGGGAAATGTCTTTGGACCTGGACATGTGCCTGCTTCTTGGGTTCCCTGAGCAACAGGCTGACCCTGAAGGTCTTTTGAGGACAGTTCCTTTCTTCCATAGTCTGCCTTATCTACAGGCATCCCAGCCACCTATGCAGGAGCTGATGTGAAGATAAAATGGGACTTCCCAGTCTCTCTGTGTACCTGATTTTTTTAAGGTCTTCTCAGAAAATTTGCTTTCAAAAGAAAAGGAGATTTGGGATTTGATACTCTCTGTGTCTATTTGCCAGCTGTCTCTGCTTCTGTTCTTTCAGTGTCTTGTGCTCAGGGAAAACTTCTCTTTTTCTCCATATAGTCATGAATTATTCAGATTGTAAAAGCTCCTTTCCTTCCAAATTTTGATGCATTTTTAGTGTAAAAATTGCTTTGTGTTCCTAATTCATTGAAGTTCCATCTCTTATTATATATTTGTATCTTTGATTAAGAAATTATTTCTCTGTGGCCACAATGTTTTCAGGAGAAAGGATTCACACTTTAACTGAGCCATTTCTGCTATTTCTTTCAAAGACAAAATCTGAATAATTTTATTATTGTGGAGTGAATTTATTAAAGAATTCTCATTGCCACAAGTTGGGGATTGAAGAGAGATTAATTTGGTGGCACTGACTGGGTATCTAGGGAGGACTATATTCAATAAAATATCTCTTTCTAGTCTATTATCAAGGCAGGAATTGGATAGAAATAGCATAACAGCAAGCTATATACGAAAGAATAGGAGGAAAGAGAGAATGCAGATGGAAGCCAGGACTTCTGAGTGAAGGCAGAGATTGCTGAAAAGCTGTGCTGCTGCAGTTCTGTGGCAGCTTTGGCCTCCTAGGGACCTGACAGTTGTTCCTGGGCACTGGTCTCACCAGGACATAAAGTCAGCTGCTGCAGCCTTATTGATCAAAGGTGGCTGAACATATCCATACACCTGTGTCATGGTTTCCTTTCTAGCCTTTGTTTTCATGCTCAGTATTTCTATGGACTGCTTTTTGTCTGGAATTTTCAAAGCAGTAATCTCGTTAGGAGGTCTAGACAGTGCAAGTTACACAATGCACACAGAACACACACAGACCCTGTCTTCACCTGGAGGCTGTGGCTCTACAGCAGCTGGTATTATTTCACCTTGGACTCTTGCACCAGAAAGTAACCTGGTGTCTTCTCAAGACAGCTGGTTTTGAAATTATTCACTGGTTCACAGATCATAGTAGTCAGTGCACTCTAGAACACAAATTATTTGCTTCTCACAAGCTTGTTTGCTTTAATATTCACGGGAACACAATCCCAGCTACTCTGAAATTTTTCAAACTATTCCATGTTCTGTGTTTGCCTTTGCTCTTGAGGGTCAAGCAGTGCCTTGAGGGTGACTGGGTGTCGCTGCCACCAAGTAGAAGACTTTGCTATACCAAGTAACAGTAATTTCATGTTCTCTTTGTTGTTTTTAGTCCCTACAGTGTATATGCATAGTAATGCTCGGGTATCACAGATGATTTTGTCATTGTCTTTCCTGAAGGAAGACAGAAAAAGAAGAAAACTCTGCATATACAGAATTTTTCAGTTCAGAAGTAAGTTAGCAATATAGCAGCATTTAAAAAATATTACCAGAATAATTACCATGGAGAAAGTGGAAGGAATACAGACAAAAGTGCCTGAGTACTGATGCCCAGTAAATGGCTTGTTCAGTGCTTTCTGCTTTTTTCTAGCTGGAGCCAGAGAATTTGTTACTCACTGCAGGAACGGCCTGATGGGACTCACTCATTTAAAAAAGCGAAGGCAGAGGGCAAACATCATGAACATCTGTGGCATAAAGGAAAGCAAACCAAAAGACATTTGCAAGCTCATTTAACTCATCAGCTCATGAGCAGATTTCCCACATGAACTGAAAAGTGCATGATTTAATGAATGGTACATGAGCTAGGACCAGTGTTATAAGCCTGCCTACTTTTGATGAGAGCTCCTACAGCGGTCTACCTAATGTTGCTGATGAGGCTTATTCCATCAATATTTGATATATTCTGCAACACAAATTATAGGGATGGAGGTGTTTTAACATGCTTTTTCTCAGCATTAAGTGATCTTCCATCTTACCAGGCATTCCTGTGTGCGCATCTCTCTGTTTGACCCCTTGCTCATGTCTCTCAAAATTCAGCTGTGTGGGTGGTTCTGCCAGCTGCTTTTTGTCCTCTGTACCCAACCTTCTCTCCTATGAGCTCTCAAGATGGTAGAATCCTGAATTCATGAAATCAAGTACAATTTTCTGATTGAGTGGGATGAAGGGAAGCTATTCCAAAGTCCTAAGTTCCCTAATACCATGACTTGTATCACTTCTGCTCTCTCAATCATATGGCCAGCTCTGTTAGCCAGTACAAACAAAAAGTATATTCATGCTGTCCATTCGAGCTATTTTCACAGTGTTTAAGACATATAGAACACATAGAATTGCTGGTAGTTGCTGAAAGTGGTAGTGAAAAAATGAAGGGATTACAGATAAGGAATTATAGGAGCTTATTATTTTTTTTTCCTGTCCAGTTTGCTGGTTTCTGATTAACATACTGTCTACCCAGTACTGAGCTATGAGTTCAGTTGAGGGTGGATTATCATGGAAAACACTACAAAGCCATCATATATAGCTCTGATGCAGACACAAGATTTCAAAAGAGTTAAGCTGTTGCTCCTGTTTTAGACAAATGGAAAAGATGTAACATTTCACAGCAACATGGCTGTAGGAGCTGACTGTTGCCAGCTAACACATTTTGCAAAAATTAGCACCTAGTATGGACAAAATTGTATGTCCCTTAAAATTGCTTTAATCAAAATGCATGAACTAGCAAGTCCTAAAAAAGCAAAATTAAAATACAAACCCTCCTAGCACTTGTCCCAGTTTTCCTAGAACAGAATATTCCATTTCATACTGAGGGAAAATTGTTCTTTGTCGATGAGTTATAATTGATGAATATTTAAGAAAAAAAAAAAAAGGAAGGAAAAGAGCTTTTGTAGAAAGAAAAAGCCTTTTCCTGGGAGTATATAGTGCCAAAATAATGCCATTTTATTTATGTAGGTTACATTTTGCTTAAATAAGCTGGTCACATGCTATCTTTTCTCTCTTTCCACAGCTTATACATCTAACAAGCAAAGATGTGTGCTTTCAATCAGACCTTTATTTACTCTTGAAGACAAACATAGTTAATTGAAAAAGAAAGTAAAAGTTGTGATCAATACTACAAGAAGCAAAGG